>BLSH010136712.1:118000-129428 GCA_018402905.1 Glandirana rugosa
GAGAATATCGACGTTTCCAAACTTGGGATGCCTGATTCTGACCCTACGGTAATTTCAATTACACGCACATTTCCGTCCGTAGGGTTATGAAAACTGTCATATCACATATATATGTGTCATATAAACTTTTAACTAGTTAGTACTACATGATTGATTAGAGTAAAGAACTCCGGGATTCTATGGTCCTGTTATGTGTGGGGGGGAGGGGTTTACCAGGGAAAACCCTTTCATCTGTGGGGTTCAATAAAGTATTCTCATCACAACTCGCTTGGGCCTGACATTGCAAGCCCAGGCATGGCTTGAAATCCCACAGGCACCGGAACCCGAACGATTTTTGAAATGTCCGGGTCCGGGTCCGTGCCACGGACACCCTAAAGTTCGGTACGGACCCGAACGTTACAGTCCGGGTTCGCTCAACACTACTCTTATGAAATAACTTGGGGTGTCTACTTTCCCAAAAGGGACCATTTGGGGAGGGGGGGTGTGTATTGTCCTGGTATCTTAGGGCCTCAAGAAATGAGATTAGTTAGTACATCATGATTGATCAATTTTCAAATATACTGTGTATATATACACTATACTGTCAAAAGTATTGGGATGCCTGCCTTTACACGCACATTAACTTTAATGGCATCCCAGTCTTAGTCCGTAGGGTTCAAACCTTTGCAGCTATAAGAGATTCAACTCTTCTGGGAAGGCTGTCCACAAGGTTTAGGAGTGTGTCTATGGGAATGTTTGACCATTCTCCTGCAAGCTCATTTGTGAGGTCAGGCACTGATGTTGGACAAGAAGGCCAGGCTCACAGTCTCTGCTTTCATCCAAAAGGTGTTCTATTGGGCTGAGGTCAGGTGCAGGCCAGTCAAGTTCCTCCACCCAGTGGCAGCTGGTGAAGTTTTAGGATGAGGGGGACGCCAGGCCCCGCCATCCTTTTTGACCCATCCTACTTCTCACAAGCCTTACCCCTTATAGTATCCACCCACTCCGTCCCCTGTATTCCACATATTGTGTCAGGAGTATACAGCTCAGCATCACAGGTGGGGTATATTGCAGCCAGTAACACAGTATGCAGTCAGTACACAAGTATTGTAGCCACAGCCAGTACACAGGTATTACAGCCAGTACACAGGTATTGCAGCCAGTGCACAGGTATTGCAGCCAGCCCAGTACACAGGTATTGCAGCCAGCCCAGTACATGGGTATTGCAGCCAGCCCAGTACACAGCCAGACTAGTACACAGGTATTACAGCCAGTACACAGGTATTGCAGCCAGCCAGTACACAGGTTTTGCAGCCACAGCCAGTACACAGGTATTGCAGCTAGCCAAGTATACAGGTATTACAGCCAGTACACAGGTATTGCAGCCAGCCAGTACACTGGTGTTGCAGCCAGCCCAGTACACAGGTATTACAGCCAGTACACAGGTATTACAGCCCAGTACACAGGTATTGCAGCCCAGTACACAGATATTGCAGTCCAGTACACAGGTATTACAGCCAGTACACAGGTATTACAGCCCAGTACACAGGTATTGCAGCTCAGTACACAGGTATTGCAGCCCAGTACATAGGTATTGCAGCCCAGTACACAGGTATTGCAGTCCAGTACACAGGTATCACAGCCCAGTACACAGGTATTGTGTCCCAGTACATAGGTATTGCAGCCCAGTACACAGGTATTACAACCCAGTATCTCAGATGACTCTCCAGGCTGCTCTCTCTCTCTTCCACGGTTGGCAGGAATCGCAGGTGTGCATGCAGTCCAAGCACCAACACATCCGCCAGTCCCACCCCGCCCCCGCTCCTAACTAATCAGTCACTGTCTGGAGGACAGTGACTGAGGCCAGAGCCAATCAGTATATAGATGTTCGCCTCACTGACGCACATTTATGCACTTTAATGGCTGACCAATGGGCTTTGGGAATTTCTGTCAGCTGACAACAAGTCTCCCAGCAAATCTGGGACAGCCATGTCCCGGCGGCCCAGATTTTTTTTTTTTAAATCAGCGGGAAAATCAACGGAGGGGGGGATGCACTAGCACCCTCTATGGAGGAGCCGCCGCTGCCTCCACCCCAAATTTACTCATCCATGCCTTTATGGACCTTGCTTTGTGCACTGGTCCAAATCATTTGGTGGAGGGGGGATTATGGTGTGGGGCTGTTTTTCAAGGGTTAGGTTTGGCCCCTTAGTTACAGTGAAGGGATCTCTTAAGGTGTCAGAATATGAAGACATTTTGGACAATTTCATGCTCCCAACTTTGTGGGAACAGTTTGGAGATGACCCCTTTCCTGTTTCAACATGACTGCGCGCCAGTACAGAAAACAAGATCCATAAAGACATGGATGAGCAAGTTTGGGGTGGAGGAAGAAAGTAAATACTGCTCCAGGTGGAGGCCTCCGTGCTACACCGTTACACTGTCACTGCACATAACAAGGGTGCCGGTCCTGCATGCAACAGGGGTTATATGGTGAATAGAAGTCCAAATGGCCGCACTCCAACTAAATCACCTTTATTGATCCATAAAATATCAATCCATACAGCAAAACAGCTAGCAGAGTATATAGCATAGGGGTGGAGGAACTTGACTGACCTCAACCAAATAGAACACCTTTGGGATAAATTAGAGTGGAGACTGCAAGCCAGGCCTTCTTGTCCACATTAGTGCCTGACCTCACAAATGGACTTCTGGAAAAATGGTCAAACATTACCATAGACACACTCCTAAACCTAGTGGACAGCCTTCCCAGAAGAGTTGAAGCTGTTATAGCTGCAAAACTTAGGCCAACTCAATGTTGAACCCTATGGGTGAAGACTGGGATGCCATTAACGTTCATGTGCGTGTAAAGGCAGGTGTTCCAATACTTTTGAAAATATAGTGGAACATAGCTTATAGGCTTTATAAATTTCACGCAGACTAAATAATATAAACTGATTTGGGTTATTTTTTACCAAAGAAATGTATCAGAATACATTTTGGCCTACATTTATGAAGAAAGATTATTTATTTGCAAACATTTTTTTATAAAATTTTTGGTATTTTTTTATCTATCAAAAAAATGAAAAAATAGTGATTAAATACCACCGAAAGAAACCTTTATCTGTCTCAAAAAATGATAAAAAATTCATTTGGGTACAGTATTGCATGACTGAGTAATTCAAAGTGCGACAGCGCTGGAAGCTGAAGGTTGGCCTGAGCAGGAAGAGGGTGAAAGTGTCTGGTATTGAAGTTGTTAAGTCTAAATATGAGTGCAGAACTTCTTTATGTCTCTGGTTAATAGAAAATGAAAAGAAGACTTATTTTCAAAGATATCATCGATGCCAGGGGCTCCTTAAGAGCCTTGGATAAAAATCCATTTGCCCGCTTTCACTGAGAATGATTGCAGTTGTCTTCGTTTTGTTTCTATACAAAACATGAAGCATTGAAAGATAACATTTACATAAAGCGAGGGAATGCACCGCCGTAAAAAATGTTCCAAAACTGAATTATCAACATACAGGTAAATCCTTGGAGGCAAAATTTTCATTTTCTGAAGAGTTCCCTGACACAGATTTTTCATTTATTCACGATCCTGGGCCCAGTTCTGAAAGTATGGAATTAATATATTCTCTAGAGGAGTGCAGCGCATTCAACGCCGACTTTTAGAAAATCAAAGAAATGTGAAAGTTTTGGCTGTAAGGTGCCAGTGAAATAGAACAATTCATTAAATTGGACTCAGGCCACCACTCTCTTTGTAGCGGGTTTTTCCCTGACAAATAATCAATACAAATTTACATGACAAGACCACGGAATTAAAGAGACCCTGTCACCAACTTAAAAAGAATACAGAAAAATCAAATACTTTAAATGCATACTTGCAGAGTTTTCCTTTCAATAATCTCGTTATTATTTCAATAAAGCGTTTTGAACTTGATAGCAAATATGAATCCTTAAAATGGCATTAAACTAAAAATGCAATATACAGTATTGCAGCTTACCAATCATTAGATGAGATGGCTGCTTCAGCTCCAGCAGGTTTTACCCCCTTCCTGACCAGGCCATTTTTTGCAACACGGCACTGCGTTGCTTTAACTGACAATTGTGCGGTTGTGCGACGCTGTGCCTAAATAAACTTGGTGTCCTTTTTCCCACAAATAGAGCTTTTGTTTGGTGGTATTTGATCACCTCTGTGGTTTTTATTTTTTGCGCTATAAACAAAAAAAGACCGACAATTTTGAAAAAAAAATATTTTTTACTTTCTGCTATAAAACTTATCCAATAAAAAAATGTACAAAATCAAATGTCTTCATCAATTTAGGCCAATATGTATTCTGCTATATATTTTTGGTTAAAAAAAAACCCCAATAAGTGTATATTGATTGGTTTGTGCAAACGTTACAGTGTCTACAAACTTTTTGGGAACCAGTGACACCAATACAGTCATCAGTGTTAAAAAATGCACTGTCACTGTACAAATGACACTGGCAGGGAAGGGGTTAACATCAGGGGGAATTAAAGGGTTAACTGTGTTCCCTGGAAGTGCTTTCTAACTGTGTGGGGGATGGTTGCACTTTAGGAAGACAGAGATACTGCTTAGCAGAAACACAAGATCTCCATCTTCCTTACTAGCAGAACGATGATCTGCCTTGTTTACATAGGCAGACCACTGTTCTGCCTCTCTCCGCATGATTGTCAGGTTTCTGGCGGACATCGGGTCCACCAGAGCTGCTGATTGGCTCCCACTCTGTCCAGGCACAGCGAGAGCAGGGCTCCAGCAGCGCGTGGGCACGCACCCCAGAGCCCTTGAAAAACTTTTGTACAGGTACGTGATTTTGCGCTTAAGGGCTGCCCTGCCGCAGTAAATGTACATGGGGTGGTCTTTAACCATTTAATTCTCTTTTTATTTAGGCTTTTTTACCTCTATTTACACCTGTTGATCTGGCTAGTAACACACCACCTGTATTAGAGTGCCTCCACTCTAGATGAGGGATCACAGGGGTATCTCTTGCCAGCGGCATTGTCAGTTTGGAGGGAGGGGAGTGTTAGATGTACTAACAGATTTAATATATTGACAAATTGAAGCTGAACTCCAGGTAATACTTTATAATCAGTTTCAGTAAACAGTTTTTTTTTCCTTTTAAGATAAAGGTTTTACATAAATGAATAAAAGTTGATCCTTTTAAGCACCCCTGCCTGTATTCAATGGTTTGTCTCATCTTGTAACTGCAAAAGAGCTTGTTATGTTGAAAAACAGATATACAGCCAGATTACCATATGAAAACAGAAGAAAAAAAAGCCTAAAAGAAAAGAAAACGAATGATGATGATTATATGATGGTATAGCGCGGTTAGATACACATTTCCTACATATAATTTCATGTGGTGTTCCATTTTAGCGCAGATCACGTTTGCTTTATAATTGTATTCATGTCTGGTTACATTGCCTGTGTTATCGGGGGGACAGGCACTCTACAACATCAGCCACAGACTGTGAGGCTGTTTCCTCCAATGCTCAGCTTAGACACTACCTTGTTATATTCTGAATGCAGTGTGAGACACGGCAGAAGAACAAAGGATCTTGGGACATGTAGACCGTTGTGGGCTACAAATTCCAGCTGGCTCGGGGAATAACTGGAGCACTAGGTCCTGGAGCAGCCGCAGAGATGAGAGGAGCAGCTTCTTGTACAAGCTGGGCGATGGCAGGGGGACTCTCAATGTTTTCCCCAGCTGGGATGGCAACATTTCTGTCCCATCTGTCTGTAGTGTCCGCGGAGGTTGGGCTGGTGGGACTACCTCGAGCGGGATCCAAGGCAGCAGATTCCCACAGAACAACCTCAGAGCTTCATAGCCTCCCGCAATGTACAGCGCAAGGCTACCTTTGGGGGTATATATCATCCCGGTATCGGTCAGAACGCCCTTCGATCCAGGGCCGATGCCACACCTTCCAATCTGCCATGGAGGCTCCAAACTCTGCCATCTTCTCTGTACAAGAACCGTACTGGAACTTTAAGGTGAGTAATGGTGATGCACTTGGTAGCATTTCCTTCTCCTCCTCCGCAGATCAGTCGCTCCTCCCCCTGTCAATGGATTGGTTTGCAAGTTCTTTGATATCTTCAGCGCCCGCCTCCTTCCTTTCGCGGCGCACCAAAACTTTAATGGATTCTGCCTTAACCCCTGCGTCGCTGGTGCAAAGTGACAAATGGCCAGGCCAACATTCTCCCATGAGCAATGAGACATGTTGGTTCTTCCCCACATATTTCGCATGGATAAAAACACACTCTATGTGGAATAAAAATGTTACTTGCCACCTTCCCACGGAGCCAGACGAAATCCCGATGAAGTTGCAATCTTGCAGAGATAATGCCTTTGCCCCACATTGGGCTCCTAAAGTAGCCATTGCCTCGACCCCTAGAGGCCTAATGGTGACCTCCAGAGTCAATGAGAGCTGACATCCATCTTCACAGTGTGGCTTATTAGGCATAGTGGGTGTAGTGCAAATAGAGTAAGTTGGGTACCAGACACTTTGAGAATGCAAAAAGAGCTTTATTGTGTCTTAGCAGAACTGGGGAGAGAAGGTCAGGGACTGGACACACTTAGGCAGATGCACTTGGCACACTCCGAGACAAAAATAGGAATAGAAGAACAGCTATACAGTTCAAGGCCTTTAAGCTGGATTGCAGCAAACTGTATCTGTAGACCTCAGTCTCCTATAGCAACTGAACTTGTAACTTCAACATCAATGCAGGGTGTTTGTAAGTACCGCGCTTAGGATATGTACAGCTTGCTGCTGTCCAGCGATAGCCACTCCGAGGAGGGGCCAAAAGATCAATATTAAATGTGACTGGACTAGGCGCTACTTGTGAAGATTGTAGTTTGTCTTGTCTGTCCCCTCCACACCTGAGCACCCTCCTTAGACAGACGATGACCCCCAGGACCACCAGAGGAGATCCCTAGGACCATTGCCAGGTTGCTGAGAGCCATTACCCTGAAGGAAGAACACAGCCGAACTAAGGATTACGGAGATCACCACATCTAACCACCAAGGAGACCCCTAGGAATACCAAACGAGAGTCCAAGTGTTTTACCCCTGCAGGGGTGACGCGGTTCGGTAAGTGGGGTATCCAGAGGGGAGCACGTTTGCACTGCACTTGCTGGAGCACTTGAGATCATCGTAAAAAAGGAAGCTATATACTACTAAAAAGCAAAAGGACATATATGAAATATAAGACTGCACGAGCACTTTGAGCACTATACACGTTTTGGAATTGAATTATCTATATTGTTTACTGCTGACCCGTGGGATTAACCATGGGGCCCTTCATGCATTTTTTGAACTCTATATATTTATTTCTCCTTTTGGTCTGGTTTATGCACTTAGCACTTTAATATTAGGGACTCAATAGTCTAAATGATATGATTACACACCTGTTTGAAGCACCTTTATGCACATATATTATTAATTAATAGATTTAGTTTATCCCAGAAAAGGAGAGTGACAAAGGGCACTCAATGCAGCATTGAGGACCATTCATCATACTAGCATAATATTGGTGTTTTTTGCAACAAAAAAATAGGAGTTAGTACAATCTTCACAAGTAGCGCCTAGTGCAATCACATTTAATATTCAACTTCAATGCAGATCACAACTCACAGTATCCCGTTGTAGATCCTCTCACTGAGCTCACAATCTCTCACTAGACTCTTCAGATTTCAACCGCCACTGGATCCCTTGAGCGCCTTCACAACTAACCCACTGTGGCTTCCAAGTGTCACCCACACTGTCCTGCTGGGTCCCTGACTTGACTCTTCAGCTAACCTGCTGAATCCTCGGCAAGCGTCACCCACACTGTTCCACTGGGTCCCTAGCTTGAATCTGCCGAAGCTTTTCCAACTTCTTCATCATCCCCGGCTGGTGAAAAAGGCTGCTCTGGTACTTCTTCCGTCTCCACAGTACCTGGCCTCTGAGAACAGGAGAGATTATCCCTTGCTGGTGACTGTGTCTCCTTTACCTCTGACTCTGGTTCTCACTTGCCTCTGGCTACAAGAGAGGTCATCTCTGATGGCAACTGCTTTCCTACACCTGTGGCAACAACTTGGTTCTCGGTCCGGCAAAACCCCTGCAACTTGGTTGGGCTCCAGGCCTGAAGCCCCAACCCCATGCTGCTTGCTTCCAACCTGGATAGGACTCAGACCGCCTAGCAGTCAGGTACTCCAGGATAGGCCTCAGGCTTCTGGCCTAGCAGCCGGGAGCTTTTCAACACACGTCCACCTAGACAGCCATCCAGGTGGTACAGAACCCCGATCACCTGACCCTTCCTGAATAAATAGACTCTCCCAGCAGTCCAAGGGGCAAGAGATCCCTCCCAATTGGCTGAGACAACCTATCCACCCCTCGTCTGGATTCACTATGCCCTTGTCAATCTAATACCACAGGCAACAATGCCACCCAGTGACAGAATAAAGAAGTGCATCAAACCCAGATTTAGGAAAAGGTCAGTGGATCTCTCTAACAATCAGCCAGGCTGGTTACCACCCAGCAGACTAAATTTGTTAGCAACCGTGCCTAACACCAGGGTGCTACACATGCATAAAACATTGTAGCCCCCTTGTCTTCTTAAACAGGGGCTACTATGTCAAATTTGTTTTTGGCTGGGCTGTAGTCAGCTCAGACTGATTGTATAGTTTTTCACCTGGTTTTTCCACAAGCTTAACCACTTGCCGACCAGCCGCCATCATTTGACAGCAGCAGGTCAGCTCTCCTGCGTGAATCACCATAGCTGTAAGGTGGTTCTGTAAGAGACTGCAGGGGACAAGCGAGTCCGTTGGCTATCCGCGATCACTCCTCACAGAGCCAGAACGGGGATCCGTTCATGTAACAAACAGATCTCCATTCTGACAGGGAAATGGAGAGAGATCTGCTGCTCCCGGTGATCGGAAGCAGCTTTCTCTCTCCACCCCCAGTCACTACAATCCCCCCACAGTTAGAAACACCTACCTAGGGAACACTTAACCCCTTGAGCGCCCCCTAGTGTTAACCCCTTCACTGCCAATGACATTTATACAGTAATCAGTGGCTATTTTTAGCTCTGATCGCTGTATAAATGTTATTGGTCCCAAAAAAGTGTCAAAAATATCCGATCTGTCCGCCGCAATATTGCAGTCCTGCTAAAAATCGCAGATCACCGCCATTACTAGTAAACAAAAATAATAATAAAAATTCCATAAATCTATTCCCATAGATTGTAAACGAGATAACTTTTGTGCAACCCAATCAATATAGACCTATTGCGATTTATTTTACCAAAAAATGTAGAACAATATATATTGGCCTAAACTGAGGAATTAATTTGTTTTTGATATATATTTTTTGGATATGTATTCTAGCAAAAAGTAAAAAAAAATGTTTTTTTTCAAAATTGTCGCTCTTTGTTTATAGCGCAAAAAAAAAGAAAAAATGCAGAGGTGATTAAATACCCCCAACAGAAAGTTCTATTTGTGGGAAAAAAAGGACGTCAAATTTTTTTTGGGTACAGCATCGCACGACCGTGCAATTGTCAGTTTGAGCGACACAGTACTGTATCGTAAAAAGTGCTCTGGTCAGGAAGGGGATAAATCCTTCTGGGGCTGAAGTGGTTAAAGTGATACTAAAGCCTTGTTTTTTTTTTTTTTTGTTAAAAATAACAAACATGTTATACTTAGCTGCCCTATACAGTGGTTTTGCACAGAGCAGCCCGGATCCTTCTCTTCTCGGGTCCCTCTTTGGCTCTCCTGGCCCCTCCCTCCTGTTGAGTGCCCCCACAGCAAGTAGCTTGCTATGGGGCATCCAAGCCATGCCACAGCTCCCTGTGTCCATTCAGACATGGAACAGTGGCCAGGCACTGCCTACTTTCTCTCCTCATTGGCTGACTGACTTTGATTGACAGCAGTGGGGGCCAATGGTGCTGCCCTGCTGTCTCAGTCAATGAGGAGGGGAGTCCCTGGCACATGAGACATTCCTGCATCATTGTTGGATCTAGATGGGGCTCAGACAAGTATTAGGGGGGCTGCCACACACAATAGGTGTTTTATCTTAATGCATAGAATGCATTAAGATAAAAAAACCTTCTGCCTTTACAACCACTTAAAGTTGCCTTGTGACTTCTCACTGTCAGATGTCACTGGTCATAGTATGAGATTTCAAAAACAAACAAAGTTATGAATATTTATATTTCTTTCAGCCAATCCAGTAGGTTTATGCCACAGGTGCATGCTGGGGGGGGGGGGGGTATAAATATTTGGGACAGGTCATGCGTTCCATATTCTCATCACACACGTTGCTGGAGAGAGCTCTAGAGTTTTACGTGCTGTAGCAACCCCCAGCTGGAGAGTGGATCAGAAAGCCAAAATGTAGATAGTTGCCAGGATACCACAAATCATCAAGTTGAGTCCAAGCGGTTTTTATTGAAGCATGATCACATGACAATAAAGACAGTGCAACATTTCATCACATGTCTGACGAAGGGGTGCTGTGTGGCTCTGAAATGCTGCACTGTCTTTCCTGTGATGTGATCATACTTCAATAAAAAAACACTTGGACTCAACCTGATGATCCGTGATGTGCTGGCAGATCTCTTCATTCAGTCCATGTGCTCCCTCTCTTGCTTCAGGTGCTGTTGGATGGAGCTTTGCGGTTAGACCCATTAGCTTGTTGTGGGGCCTAACATATGCTAAATAGGGCGACCACATTTCCAAACTGCCATTCAGGGTCGCCCCCCCCCCCCAGCATGCACTGGTCGGTGACATCACAAGGGACGGTGCCACCATGTGACGTCGCTCGGTGACCCTGCCCCTTTCCTATTTAAGCATTTGTTTCATGTATGTTAGCCCAAAATTGCAGCTGCGGACGACCACTTAGATTTACAGAGTGCCATTGTTAGGCTAACATACAAAAAATAAATGCTCTTTATATCTAAGGCACTAAAGATTAGAGTTGAGCGAACCTCTGGAAGTTCGGGTTCTGCTGGTCCGTCCGAACTTCGGGACAAAGTCCGGGTCCGGGTCCGCACGGAACCCGAACGATCGCACGGACAACGAACCCCATTGAAATCAATGGGGACCCGAACTTTTAGGCACAAAAATGTCTGTAACAAAGTCCTGGAAAGCCCTAGAGGGCTGCAAAAGGAAGTAAAATGGGGGTAAGGGTAGGGCAAGTGCCCTACAAAAAATGGGGACAGGGAAATAACTTTAAATATTTTTTAAAAAATAAAAACATAAAAAAAGCAAAAATGGAGGTGAATGTGGATCATCTTCAAACTGTGTCTGAAAAGTATTAATTAATGGTAGAAGCCATATAACTGTTCTAAAATCATATTCAAACTAGGGCAAGTGCCCTACAAATAAATGGGGATAGGGAAAATAAATTAAAATCAAGTAAAAAAACGGGAAGGGGGGTGGATGTGCAGTAGGAGCCTAGAGGT
>BLSH010136712.1:158185-168787 GCA_018402905.1 Glandirana rugosa
GTGTGTGTGGATTTGAGGGGAGTGCGGAGTGTATGGAGGTGGGTAGTATGTGCAGGAGAGGAGTGTGTAGTGTATGGAGGTAGGTAGTATGTGCAGAAGAGGAGTATGGAGTGTATGGTGATGAATAGTATGTGCAGAAGAGGAGTGTGGAGTGTATGGAGGTGGGTAGTATGTGTAGGAGAGGAGTGTGGAGTGTATTGAGGTGGGTAGTATGTGCAGGAGAGGAGTGCAGAGTGTATGGAGGTGTGTAGTATTTGCAGGAGAGGAGTTTGGAGTGTATGGAGGTGGGTAGTATGTGCAGGAGAGGAGTATGGAGTGTATGGTGATGAGTAGTATGTGCAGGAGAGGAGTGTGGAGTGTATGGAGGTGGGTAGTATGTGTAGGAGAGGAGTGCGGAGTGTATGGAGGTGGGTAGTATGTGCAGGAGAGGAGTGTGGAGTGTATGAAGGTTGGTAGTATGTGCAGGGAGAGGAGTGCAAAGTGTATGGAGGAGAGTAGAATGTGCAGGAGAGGAGTATGGAGTGTATGGTGGTGGATATTACATGCAGGAGGAGTGTCAGGAAACAACCGCTGCCCCTGGAAATCAGGTCTGGAAGCCTGTGCACGGGCGCACGTAGTGCGTGCACTTGCCTGTACGCGATTGCGCATGCCTGTGCGCGTATGCGCTGGCTATGGCGCCAAACGGCCCATTTAAGCAGACAGCACCCTGCAACCAGTGCTGTCCATTCTACAGCGGCTAGTGTACCTGTGAGCCCCTGCTCTAATCCTGTTTGCTGTATATGTAAATGAAATTTCATATACATGTACATTTGCTTGTTCCCGTTTCCTGAAGACCCAGCTTGACCTGACCTGGTTGATATCTGCCTGCACTGTCCCCCGGCTACCCATGACCATTCTCCCGTCTGACCCCTTGTACCTGTGCTGCCCGGCTGATTACGAACTCTGCATGAACCATTCTGCCTACTCCTTTGTACCGCACCACCCGCCAGTTGTCGACTCAGCCTGTACGACCTTCCTTCATATCTGCACAAGCCACTCTGGGACCTCTCACACCTCCATCAGAGACAAACCAGCCCTTGTGCCATCCTGCACTCTCAGACTCCACCACCAGGTGCGTGACAAGGAGTGCGGAGTGTATGGAGATGGGTAGTATGTGCAGGAGAGGAGTATGGAGTGTATGGTGATGAGTAGTATGTGCAGGAGAGGAGTGTGGAGTGTATGGAGCTGGGTAGTAGGTGCAAGAGAGGAGTGAAGAGTGTATGGAGGTGGGTAGTATGTGCAGGAGTATGGAGTGTACGGTGGTGGGTATTATGTGCAGGAGAGGAGCGCAGAGTGTATGGATGTGGGTAGTATTTGCAGGAGAGGAGAGTGGAATGTATGGAGGAGGGTAGAATGTGCAGGAGAGGAGTGTGGAGTGTATGAAGGAGGGTAGTATGTGCAGGAGAGGAGTATGGAGTGTATGGTGGTGGGCATTATGTGCAGGAGAGGAATGCAGAGTGTATGTAGGTGGGTAGTATGTATGGGAGAGGATTGTGGAGTGTATGGAGGTGAGTAGTATGTACAGAAAAGGAATATGGAGTGTATGGTGGTGGGTATTATGTGCTGGAGGAGTGCAGAGTGTATGGAAGTGGGTAATATGTGCAGGAGAGGAGTGTGGAGTGTATATGGTGGTGGGTATTATGTGCAGGAGAGGAGTGTGGAGTGTATGGAGGTGGGTTGCATGTGCAGGAGAGGAGTGCTGAGTGTATGGAGGTGGGTAGAATGTGCAGGTGAGGAATGCGGAGTGTACAGTGGTAGGTAGTATGTGCAGGATGGTGTCAGTAGGACAGTGGATAGTGCCAATGGTTCTTTATTTTAATTTATTTATTTAAAATAATTTTTTGCATTTTTTTTAATGCTTTTTGGGACCAGTGGATGGTTTCAGTAGAGCAATCAGAATTTTTTTATTTTTATTATTTTTTATAATTATCATGGAACCACAGTAAGCTGCAGCCTTACCTGTTGTGCCATAGGGGAGCTCTAGAATTCTTCCAATGTTCTCCCAGCCTGATGCACTGCCTTGGACTCACTAGCCCCACCTGCTGCCAGCTGCAGGCAATGTACAATCAAGCGCCCATAAAAAGCAGCACTTCCTGTTACTCAATGCCATTTGTTGGACTTGCTCCCTGGGTGTTTGATAGCTCTGTATTGCTGATTCCTGTGTATTGAACTTCTGCCTGAATACTTGACTACTCTCCAGCCTGCTGATTTGGTACTTCATCACCAGCTCGTGTATCACCTCTGCCTGCTTGACCACTCTCTGGATATCAATTTTGTACTGCTTTGCCTGATCTGTTGCTAACCTGATCTGATTGACTACATTGTCACCTGAATCGTCAGCGCACAAGTTCCACTTCGGACACTACTGCTTGATACTCCGACCTTGGCATGCCTCTTGTCTGTCCTTGTCTGCTTGTAGCCCTAACCCTTGGCTCCTCCACTGACCTTCTCTTGCTCTGCTGCTTTCTCTCCATTTACCTGTAGCCTGTCGTGAGCATGTGCTGGGGGCCATGACCTGGATCCAGTTGCAGCCAAGTCCATCCTCACCACCAGAGGCTCTGGTGAGCACCTGCTGGCTCTTAGACTCCGCGCCCTGGGGAAATCTATGCGCTAGCCCTCTGTGCTATCCGTGTCAGGGTCCCAGCAGTCCCACTTCCCTGCACCATCCTGATCCCCAGTGGCAGCAGTCAGCTATAGGTCCACAACCTTGCAGTGCACTTCGCAACCTCAGCGTGCACTTCATTGGTGTGATTCATACTCCTGCGCAGCGCAGCTGTCACCTGATCCCAGGTGCCATGACAACAATTTAGTTAATTATTTTTTACAGTTTATTTTTGTACTATTTTTTTCATGGGGGGATGGTAGTGGGCAGTGTCAGTAGGGCAGTGGACGGTGTCAGCGGTTTTTTGTTTTTACTATCTCTTTTTTTTAACAATTTTGTTTTTTATTTTTTAAATCCTTTTTCTCACTGTGCTCTTGAGGAAGGGGGTATGGAGCAGTGGACGGTGTCAGTAGGGCAGTGGATGGTGTCAATAGTTTTTTTTTTTTATTTCTATATATTTT
Organism: Glandirana rugosa; assembly: GCA_018402905.1. Taxonomy (NCBI): domain Eukaryota; kingdom Metazoa; phylum Chordata; class Amphibia; order Anura; family Ranidae; genus Glandirana; species Glandirana rugosa. The sequence continues at coordinate 161,288 of BLSH010136712.1, forward strand.
TATTAATTGTTAATTTAATTTGTTTTCCATTTTTTTTAAAACAATGTTTTTTTTGGGGGGGGCTTGGGTCTGTAGACTGTGTCGTTGTCGGTGTGGGTGGGGGGGGGGGGTCAGTAGTTTTTTATTTTATTTTTATTTTTTTTACGATTTTTTTCTTTTTATCATTTTTGAACAATTTGATTTTGTAATATTTATTGCAGTTTTTCTTTTTAATCAGCCCTGTTGTATGTGCAAAACACGTATGCGCAGAAGTCAGGAACGCTCGGGAGTATCCGTTTGTGTAAACCTACTTTCCTAATTCACAAACCACATGCACCTGAACTTCCTCTTTATACCCTCGTAATGCGTCACCACATTAGGCTTGGTCGTATGATGGCTTAGTGCACGTCAGTATGCGAGACACAACAGCCGACATACGATTTTGGATGTCTGGTTGTACGGCCGTCGCATCGTGTGTAGGAGTCTTTAGTGTCTCAAGAAATGAGATAGGCCATCAGTACATCAGGTGTGACCAATTTTTAGTGACTGGCACCATAGCTTCTAAACGTTCAAAAAGATCAAATAATATACACTAATTTGGGTTACTTTTACCAAACACATGTAGCAGTATAGATTTTGGCCAAAATGTATGAAGAAAAATTACTAATTTGCAAAATCTTATAACAGAAACGAAGAAAAATTAATTTTTTTACAGAATTTTCTGTCTTTTTTCATTTATATAAAATAAAAAAACCCAGTGGTGATTAAATACCACCAAAAGAAAGCTCTATTTGTATGAAAAAAAGGACAAAAATTTCACATGGGTGCAGTTTTGCATGACTGAGTAATTGTCATTAATAACGCGTGAGCGCTGAAAGCTGAAGATTGGTCTGGTTAGGAAGGGGGTTTAATTGCCCAGCGGTTAAACATGTTTGCTGTGTTGTCCACATGGCTTCTCGCAAACTGCAAATGGGACTTCTTATGGTTTTCTTTCAACAATAGCTTTCTTCTTACCACTCTTCCATAAAGGCCAGATTTGTGGAGTGCACGACTAATAGTTGTCCTGTGGACAGATTCTCCCACCTGAGCCGTGGACTTCTACAGCTCCTCCAGAATTACCATGGACCTCTTGGCTTCTTCTCTGATTAATGCTCTCCTTGCCTGGCCTGTCAGTTCAGGTGGCTGGCCATGGCTTAGTAGGTTTGCAGTTGTGCCATACGCTTTCCATTTTCGGATGATGGATTGAACAGATATTCAAAACTTGGGATATTTTTTTTATAACCCAACCCTTCTTTAAACTTCTCTACAACTGTATCCCTGACCTGTCTGGTGTGTTCCTTGGTCTTCATGATGCTGTTTGTTCACTAAGGTTCTCTGACAAACCTCTGAGGGCTTCAAAGAGCAGCCGTGTTTATACTGAGACTAAATTACACACAGGTGGACTATATTTACTAATGTAGCTATTGCCCCCTTGGGGGTTGCTGAATGTAGTGGTTCCACCCTTCACATTGTCCTCAATCACACTTTCCCTTCCATCTGGAGTCACAAAACAGGCCGGTAATTTGTTTTGTTTTTTTTATTAGAGGATTGAACTTGGATAGGGATTGGGATAGTTATGGCATGCCCAGTGGATTGAATCCAACTTGAATTGGTCCATCTATTTACACATCCTGTATATACACTCCTTCTCTTCCTCCAGCACACACCTGCTTCTCAATAACTCCTGTTCCGCTCTCCTGCACAAAATTATTTCGGGCCTAGCTAGCACATGGTGAGGGCTGCTGTTATTTTAGCAGGGCCTCCAAACAGCCCATTACAGACAGGGACTACGGGCCCCCCAAGGTATAGACAAGTACATAGTGTGCTAGCTAGCATGATGGACTACTGCTCCCAGCCCATCCTCTTCCAGGACCTACCAGCCTTCACCCTCCTGGCTGCAACGGCCCTCTCCACTGCCACAGTGACACCACAGTCCCATCTGGCCCCTGCACCACCCTCAGACTGCCTCTCACCCCAATCTGCTCCAGTGTGCCTCCTCCAACCCTCTAGGGTGTGCATCACTCACCGACGCCTGTCACTTGTAGTTCCTCTCCTGGAGATCTCTCTGATAGTGCTCTCTCCCTTCTGCCTCTCTTCCAGGATCTCACTCTCTCCTCCTGGATCCACCCAAGCTCTCCCAGGCCAAGGTCACCCCCCAGACTAGGGGCTCCCCCAAGGCCCCGACAGCCTCCTCACTATTCCATCTCTTCCATCCGAACTTTCCTCCCAGACTGGACTGACCCCAGGTACTTAAGGAGGCCTGCCCCCTGCTAATCCAAGTTGGAGATTTGTCAGGGCTCCTTATCATACCCCAGGAAGCTTCACCTCCTTTTCCCCACCCTTTCTTCCAGAACTTTCTGAACAAGAATGGAGGGTTACCGAGGGGTGTCATTACCTGCAGTTACAAGATACTTCCTAGGCCACTCCCTGACCCAGAATCAAAACAATCATTCAGGCCTGACTAAATTTACCTCACCGAAAAAATCTCTCTCTAAGCACATACCTAAAGGTAGAGGGTGCTATACTAATTGGGCGACTTCTGAAGGCAATTGGGTCCACTAGATTTCAGTTAGGGGTATCAGAGTAAAGGGGGCTGGATACAAATGCATGCCACATTTTTCAGATATTTATTTGTAAAAAAATTTGCAAACTATTTATCATTTTCCTTTCACTTCACAATTATGTGCCACTTTGTGTTGGTCTATCACATAAAATCCCAATAAAATGCATTTACGGTTTTGGTTGTGACTTGACAAAATGTGGAAAATTTCAAGGGGTATGAATACTCTTTCAAGGCACTGTATAGCTGGCCACATACACTATATGACCAAAAGTATTTGGACACCTGCCTTTACACGCACATGAACTTTAATAGCATCCCAGTCTTAGTCCATAGGGTTCAATATTGAGTTGGCCCAACCTTTGCAGCTATAACAGCTTCAACTCTTCTGGGCAGGCTGTCCACAAGGTTTAGGAGTGTGTCTATGGGAATAGAACACCTTTGGGATGAATTACAGCGGTGACTGTGAGCCAGGCCTTCTCGTCCACATCAGTACCTGACCTCACAAATGCACTTCTGGAAGAATGGTCAAACATTCCCATAGACACATTCTTAGACCTTGTGGACTGCCTTCCCAGAAGAAGTGAAGCTGCTATAATGGCAAAGGGTGGGCCAATTCAATATTGAACCCTACAGACAAAGACTGGGATGCCATTAAAGTTGTTTTATGTGTGTGTAAAGGCAGGTGTCCCAATACTTTTAGTAATATAGTATATATGTGTATTTAAATCAGTCCATGATGAACAGGAAGAAATGTGGGACATAGGTGACCCTGACAACATACTCCTACCCAACATCTATCAATCTGAAAATTGAGGGACCCAGGTGGAAAACTGTCAGCTTAATAGTGGCGAGGTAGGGCCTACATAATTGGGTTAAAAGATTTCCATGACTAAGCCCCCTGGGTAGGGTGAAACGCTTCTGTGTGGCGTGGCCTTAGGGGCTGAGGCTGCTTTTACTCAAGTGACTGTGGGGAATGTTGGTGTGTGGCATTCACGATATCTCTTTTGCTGGACCTTTGCATTGAGACGAGATGGGCACTCCCCAGCCAGCACCCACAGTGTGAGCCAAGGATTGAGATCAAGGACCCTAAAGTGGCACCTCTAGTTTTATGAAGTGGGTTAAAATAGGTTTGGCATATGAGAGGGGTTTTAAAGTTAAAAGAAAATAGGAAGTGGAGGGTACTTATCTGATTGGTAGGTCAGGAAAAAAAAAAGAAGGACTTCAAGAGATGGTTTGGGGGAAGGGTCAAGTAACTCTTCAGTTGGAAGAGAGTTGGCATTAGGGAAACGTAACACTCCCTCTCCCCTGTTTAGGTTTACTTGAGGACACTGTCTTCTACTATGGACTGTTACAGGTTTGGTCCAGATAGTCAGAGCTGTCCAAATCTCATTAACCAGCTTTCACTTGTGTAGACTGTTACTAGACAAGTCATCATAAGACAAAACGCATTCAATTTTCCAGCAGTCTGAAACAGTGGAATACATTTATCTTCATAGATTTCTTGGAGGAGATTGATGATAAATATTTCTGTCCCAAGTGGAGAAGCTTTCCTTACTCAATCTGCAGGAGGACCATCATATTTCTTCTGACCACTAAGCTGTACAAGATTAATATTACACCTATCTAAGCACTCCAGAAGGGAAGCTTTATTGCCCCTGTTCAGAGAATAAATACAAGCTTCGCTCTCAGCGTTCATCATGTTGTTGTCCATCATTAGAGAATGATCTCCTCTCTCCATGGGATCAGAGGCTGAACTGAGCTCTTTTTCATGCTCTAACCGGGAGATGGAGACAAAGTCCCCGGTCTCCTCCATGGGCCATAATCAGTGGGTAGAAGGCTAGCCCCTAGACCCCTCCAAAAGCCCCTGTCTCTGTTGCTTTTCGCCTTTCTCTCCCACATCAAAAGGTAGACTAACAAGATTCCAGACCTCCACCTGGTCTGGACCTGCACTAGTCGGGCAAAGTGAATTCACATAGTTGGTCCACAATTTCCATTCCTGGCCCCAGGGAATAGTTGTTATCAGTAGGTGTGGGGCAGAGGTTGTGGACTCTCTCTCCGGCTACCAGCATTTCAGCTGGGCCGCCTTTGCCGCTCCAGGGCTCAGATTCCTGTTGGGGAGGGGGACTGGCTGAACCGATTCGCTGGAGCTATGGAGGCACTGTATATGCTAGGCAGAGGCCAGTGACACTCTGCCCTGTTGCCAGAGCTTCATCTTGGAGTAGAAGCTTTACTACATCAGCCTGTCACTGGGGCGAGAGGCCACCTGCCCTGGGTCCCTGGAGCTTCAGAGTTGCTGCCGGTGCTGGGTAGAGGTTGGTAGCACTCTGCCCTGATGCCAGGGCTTCTGCTGGGGACCCCACATCATCCGCTCCAGCTAATATTTGGGGAGGGAGGCAGGCTTCCTCCATTCCCAGACTGTGGATCTGCAGCTGGGGAGATGAACCGCCTGCTCCATCTCTCGTACTCTCATCCAGCTGCTGGATAGACATCTCTTTGGTACTATCTCCCAGGTGCACGGATCCTTGCTGAGGAGGGAAGAAAGTTTCTTCCACTCTGGCTGACAGGGAGGGAGGGAGGATGGCTTACTCTGCTCCCAGACTGTGGATCTGCTGCTGGGGAGGGAGGATGACCACCTCCTCTTCCGGACTGTGGATATGACGCTGGGGAGGGAGGACAACCATCTCCTTTTCCGGACTGTGGATCTGCTTCTGGGGAGGGAGGACAACCACCTTCTCTCCTGGACTGTTGATCTGCTGCTGTTGAGGGAGGATGACCACCTTCTCTCCCTGGTCCTTGGTCTGCCACTGGGAGGAGGAATGGCTTCCTCCCCGCCCTGCATCTAACTGCCACTGGGGAAGAAGAATCGATTCTTTTCCATGCTCTGACTGAGAGAAGCAGACTAAATCCCCAGTCTCCTCCATGGGCCATAATCATTGGGTAGAAGGCTAGCTCCTGATCCCCTGCAAAAGCCCCTGTCCCCTGTCTTACGTAGTTGCTTACTTAAGTGCAGATGCCTACAAGGACCTTGGGGCTCCATTTCTACTGTATGAAATGTTATTCTGTCATTATACATTTTGGTAATAAAATACTTCTATGGCCATTAAACTCCAATTGGTGTCCTGTTTGAGCTACTCAGGTACTGATGAGTGGAATAGAGGTCAAGCAGTATGGTAGAAAAATCACCTTTAATACCCTAGTCAAGGGTTCGCAAACCTTAAAAATGGTGTGAGCTGCTCATTTATACTACTGTGGGAGATTAGCTTGTGGGGATCACTTTTCAGAGGAAAATATTCAGCATGGAGGTAAATTTCTTTAAAGTCTGGCGGCTTGCCAGGTAAGGTTTATTATCCCAGGTTTGCAAGATCAAAACACATAAAAACAGGAAACAAAACCTCACCGTCCAGCACTAAACTAAACAATCGGGTTCCTCTCTATACAGTGTGGGGCTGTCTCCGACACCCACAAAACATAAGCACAGTACAAACCTTGATCACGTTCTGACCTACCGCATTACCGATCTCGGTAAAGTGCTTCCATCTGAATCTCTTTACCACGTGACCAGCCGTCACCAATCATGGCTGGTCACAGTGTAAACAGGAAGAGGGGTTTATCGGCTTTTCCTCTACTCACGTCTACTGACGTGAGTAGAGGAGAGCCAATTGGCTGTTCTCCTGACAGGGGGGTCTGCACTGAATGTTTATCAGTGCAGCCCCCCTAGGATCGACACCCCAAACCATCAAGCCCGTCCAGGGACACCATCAGGAGGCCACCCAGGGACCACCAAGGAGATGATCTGCAGGCCACCCAGGGACCACCAGGGAGCCCACCCTAGACCACCGGGTAAGGGGTGCACAGTGCACTGTAGGGATGGCACTGTGTCCATATGTGATGCCTACCAGTGCCATCCTTAACAGTGCTATATCTCAGTGGCATGTACCAGTGCCCACCAGTGCCACCTATCAGTGCCACCCATTAGTGCCCATCAGTGCCACTAATCAGTGCCCATCAGTGCCGCTTATGAGTGCCCATCAGTGCCGCATATCAGTGCTGCTTATCAGTGCTGCCTATCAGTGCCCATCAGTGCTGCATATATGTGCCTCATCATCAGTGCTTATTAGTGCCTCCTCATCAGTGCCAATCTGTACTGCCTCATCAGTGCCCATCAATGTAGCCTCATCAGTGCTAATCAATGTAGCCACACCAGTGCCCATCAGTGATGGAGAAAATGTACTTATTTACAAAATTTTGTGACAGAAACAAAGTAAAACTTTTTTTTTTCAAAAATTTCATTCTTTTTTTATTTGTAGTGCAAAAAATAAAAAAGCACCGAGGTGATCAAATACCACCAAAAGAAAGCTCTATTTGTGGGAACAAAATGATAAAAATCTTGTTTGGGTACAGTGTTGCATGACCGCGCAATTGTCATTCAAACTGCAACTACTGAAAGCTGAAAATTGGTCTGGGCGGGAAGGGTGGTAAGTAGTGTTGAGCGAACCCGGACTGTAACGTTCGGGTCCGTACCGAACTTTCGGGTGTCCGTGGCACGGACCCGGACCCGGACATTTCAAAAATCGTTCGGGTTCGGTCCGGGGTTCTGCTATTTTACTCCACGTGTTGAGAAGCTGCAGGGCAGCCAATCAACAAGTGTTTCACTGGTTTGCCCTTAGAAGCCATCACAGCCATGCCTACTAATGGCATGGCTGTGATTGGCCGGTGCATCATGTGACCCAGCCTCTTTATAAGCTGGAGTCACAGTGCTGCAGTCACATGCTCCTTGGGTTAGTGTAGGGAAAGGTAGCTGACTGCGTGAGGGACAGATTTGAGACATTTTAAGACCTGATCCTGCATCCTGAGATAGATTACTTTACTACTGCTGTCTGTGCTGTTGCTCTGAGGACAGATAGCAGAAATTAGAGATT
>BLSH010136712.1:187869-213156 GCA_018402905.1 Glandirana rugosa
GATTTAAGGATTAGTTATGCATGGGTGTCAAGATATGACGAAGCCGTCTGTGTTTTGTTTCCCCCCATAATTATCGGAAGGTGTCTACGTGGGGGAAGTGCAATTTTAGACTTTATGCACTGGGTCTTCCATCTATAGATTAAAATTATCCGGTCAATTAACTAAGAGGTCAGTGTTATCAGAGTATGATGTGGGGGTTATTTTTAGGGAGTCGAAAAGAAAGGGTAGAGGATTTTCAATAACTATACGTGTTTTGTTTTTTATTAGGGTTACACTCGCGCCACGTGTCCGCTAGTGAGTGGTGTTGTAGGAGTTGTTGGAAGGTGAGTTTTTTGGGGGTTGGGTTGGGTGAATAGGGTGACTTGTCAAGAAAGGGAAAGAGGACCTGGTTGGAGTCGCCACCTATGAACAAGGTGCCTTGTTTGTGCATATCAATAACTTTTAGGAGATGGGAAAGAAAAGCTGAGGGATTTTTATTGGGGGTGTAGTATGAGACTATTGTGACTGGAGAATCAATTAACTGGCCTATTAAAATTAGATATCTACCTTCTGGGTCACGTATTTCAGATTTTAACGTGAAGGGGGTGCATCTGTGGAAGGCTATTAATACCCCCCTTTGTTTTGTGTCTGCCGAAGCAGTATAGAACTGTGGGTACGTATTGATTAGGAATTTAGGGGTAAGTAGCTTAGTGAAGTGTGTCTCTTGGAGACAGATGACTTGGGCTTTGAGTGAGGCAACATGCGAAGGGCTTTGCGCCGTTTGCATGGAGAATTAAGTCCCTGTACGTTTAGGGACAAAATGTTGAGTTTAGCCATTAGGCGGGAACATGTTTGGCGCTAATGTGGGCATAATATTGGGATGGGGTTTCCCCCTACCGGCCAAAGTGTAGAAGGTAGGTAAGTAAAAGAGAGGGGGGTGAAAGAATAGTAGCGTAGAAGACAGGGGGGAGGAGAAAGGGAGAGGGTGTAAAGGAAATTGTTTACCGTCCAGGCAGGAGCAGAGTTCATGCATGGAGGGAAGCATGTTGTCCAAGGAAAACCAGTAAGATGGGTCCTTGGGCAAGATGTGGGGGCTGACAGTGACAAACAGCCGGAGACATGTGACGGCATGATTAAATATTTAGCAAACAATAGCAATTATTGCAACCAGAGTGCCCAGTATATATATTACCAGTCAGTAGAGGGGCTAAGGAGTTCTTATTTGGCGGTCTCATTATTGCGCCTCTAAATAGACAGCAGCTGGGCCTCGTCTGAAAAAAACAAGCAAAACAACAAAAAAAAAAACAAAAAAAAAAACAACAGAAGGACAGAGTGGCATATGTCATGGGATGACAATGTAGGGAGGGATACACACTCCCATGATGAGGTATGTGAGTCTCTTAAAGGTTGTGGAAATATTGGTTTAGGAGGTTTCAGATAGTACCATTCGCCTAGGATATATGCGAAGGGAACAGGTTGTAAAATTTGGAGTTAAGGAGGAGCTCCATCGTGAAAAACCGGTATTAACCGAAACAATAAACCTGTAAGAGAAGATATAACTGTAAGTAAACAGATTAGTCTGTGTAGGAGGTTGTTCTCCGGATCTCAGACAATGAGGGATTAAAGAAGGTTGAGTTCCTTGTTAGGATGTGCCTTGAGCACTAACATCTAGATAGTAGAGTGAAAGCTAGTTTGTTTTGTTACTTAGCTTTCAGTCCATCGAGTCTGAAGGATCCTGAAGGATGGGAGATATCCTGCTTCTTTTAGTGGAGGATTGAGGGGTTCGGGGTGTTTTCATAGGAGATGCTGAAGCGGAGCGTCGACGTGTTCTCTGTGGTAGGGTGGAATCCTCTGGGGTCAAGTGTAGGTCTTGCAGGTGATTTTGAAGATCTTCAACGGTTCTGCTGGTGTATTTGCGACCTTGGTATGTGAAACGTAGGGAGAAGGGGAATCCCCATGAGTATACAATCTTGCGTTGTTGGAGGGTTAGGAGATAGGGTTTGAAAGCCCTTCGTTTTGTAATGGTAGTTTTGGATAAGTCAGCAAAAATTGATATTCGTTGCCCTGGAAGGTGAGGGTTGATTTCAGTCTAGCAGACTGCAGGAGCTGTTCCTTGGTACGGAAAAAATGCATTTTTGCTATAATGTCTCTTGGAGGACCGTTTTGTTTGCGTGGAGCTAGGGCTCTATGAATGCGGTCTATCTCAAGGCGATCCATGGGGATGGAGGGGGAGAGTTCTTGAAAAAGGGCTGTGATCATGGACTGGAGGTCTTCCACTGTTTCAGGGATTCCTCTGATCCTTATGTTGGAGCGTCTTGCTCTATTCTCAAACTCCTCTAATTGGGACTGGAGAGTGAGATTATCCTCTTTGAGGGATTCTATCTCCTCTGCCTGGGCGGAGAGGTGATGTTCCATCTCATCCACCCTCTGCTCTAAATCTGCTGTACGCTGCCCAAGCTCCCTTATCTCCCTTGTGAGTTTGTTTGTGATTTGTTCTGAGGTGTGCTTTAAAGCACGTTGGAGCATCACCTCGAACTGTTTGAGCAAACCCGGGTGTATGTCATCGGGTTGCGAAAGGAGTGGAGAGGCTAGGGTGTCAGAGTCCGATTCTCCCTCATCTGGGTGTCGTAAGGGCTGTCGTTTTGGTGTTTTGGGTGTACCTGCTTTAGTAGCGTGCGGCGGCGCCATCTTGGATGAGGCCCGAGCCAGGGCCTCGCGTATGGTTTTGGTCCGCATCTTGGGCTTCGTTCCGGATGCGACCATAATCGCGGTGCGGGCTGCTGCAGCGGGTGTTGCGGAGGCTGTGCCTGTGTTTTCTGGGTCTCTGGCTGGGTGTTATGCGGCCGAATGTCTCGCGGCTGTGCATAGGTCTAGGCAGGCATGACCGTCTCCTCGAACTGCGCGCATGCGCCCCTCTCACTTGTTGATATTGCAATAAAAAATAATAAGACATTACATTTTTTCTTCACTGTATAGTAAATAGCACACATTACAAAAAAAGAAAGATGGTAACAAAATGCACTGGAACACCTGTAAAGACCTGCATTGCAGCGCAACCTAAAAACACATGCCACCATACAGCCTATTTTACACATTTTTTAAATGTTTTGCAGGCACACAAATACATCTCAACAGATGTCTTCATTCCTTGGCTCCATAGGAGCATTCAAGTTTTGTACCATTATACAGAGATTGAAGAAAAAAAACATGTGTATTACCCTGTTCTATGGTGATTTTTGATATCAACCACCAAGCATATTGTACTGTGTTCTATAGAGAATTTTGATATGAGCCATCAAGTTTATTCTACCCTGTACCAAAGAGAATTTTGATAGAAACCACCAAGCATGTTACCCTGCTATACAGAGAATTGTGATAGAAACCACCAAGCATATTGTACCCTGTTCTACAGAGAATTTAGAAAGAAACCATCAAGTTTATTGTACCCTGCTCTCCAGAGACTTGTGATAGAAACCATGAAGTTTATTGTACCCTGTTTTACAAAGAATTTTGATAGAAACCACCAAGCATATTACCCTATTCTACAGAGACTTTTGATAGAAACCACCAAGAGTTACCGCCCTGTTCTACAGAGACGTTTGATATAAACCACCAAGCATTACTACCCTGTTTTTCAGAAACTTTTGATAAAAAACACCAGGTGTATTATCCTGTTCTACAGAGAATTTTGATAGAAAACACCAAGGGTTACTACCCTGTTCTACTGAGACTTTTGAAAGAAACCACCAAGGGTTACTACCTTGTTCTACAGAGACTTTTGAAAAAAAACACCAAGGGTTACTACCCTGTTCTACAGAGACTTTTGATAGAAACCACCAAGGGTTACTACCCTGTTCTACAGCGACTTTTGATCGAAACCACCAAGCGTATTACCATGTTCTACAGAGACTTTTGATAGAAACCACCAAGGGTTAATACCCTGTTCTACAGAGACTTTTGATAGAAACCACCAAGCATATTACCTTGCTCTACAGAGACGTTTGCTAGAAATCATCAAGTTTACTGTATCCTGTTCTACAGAAAATTTTGATAGAAACCACCAAGCATATTACCCTATTCTAAAGAGACCAAGCAAACTGCCTTGTTCTACAGAGACTTGTGATAGAAACCATTAAGTTTGCTGTTCCCTGTTCTACAGAGACATTTGATAGAAACCACCAAGCATTACTACCCTGTTCTATAGAAACTACCAAGTGTATCATCCTGTTTTACAGAGACTTTTGATAGAAACCACCAAGGGTTACTACCCAGTTCTAAAGAGACTTTTGAAAGAAACCCACATGGGTTACTACCCTGTTTAACAGTGACATTTGATAGGAACCACCAAGTGTATTACCCTGTTCTAAAGAGACTTATGATAGAAACCACCAAGGGTTACTACCCTGTTCTACAGAGACTTTTGATAGAAACCATCAATTTTACTGTACCCTGTTCTACATAGACTTTTGATAGAAACCACCAAGCATACCACTCTGTTCTGCGGAGACTTTTGATAGAAACCATCAAGTTTACTGTACCCTGTTCTACAGAGACGTTTGCTAGAAACCACCAAGCATTACTACCCTGTTTTACAAAGACTTTTGATAAAAACCACCAAGCGTATTACCCTGTTCTACAGAGACTTTTGATAGAAACCACCAAGGGTTACTACCCTGTTCTACAGAGACTTTTGATAGAAACCATCAAGTTTACTGCACCCTGTTCTACAGAGACATTTGATAGGAACCACCAAGCATTACTACCCAGTTCTATAGAAACTACCAAGTGTATGATCCTGTTCTACAGAGACTTTTGATAGAAACCACCAAGGGTTAGTACCCTGTTCTACAGAGACTTTTGCTAGAAATCACCAAGGGTTACTACCCTGTTCTACAGATATTTTTGCTAGAAACCACCAAGCGTATTACCCTGTTCTACAGAGACTTTTGATAGAAACCACCACGGGTTACTACCCTGTTCTACAGAGACTTTTGATAGAAACTACCAAAGTTCACTACCCTGTTCTACAGAGAAACCACAAAGTTTTGCAATCCAAATATGTAAACCAGCACATTCAGACCAAATTCTGTATCTTGCAAGCAACACCACCAGCTATTAATATAAGGCTGCAGATTGTGTATAAAGGGAGCATCCGATCACCTTAGGGGGTCAGGAAGGAGTTTTTTCCCTTTTGAAAAAAAATAGACCATGCTCTCCAATTGTCTTAGGGGGTCAGGAAGGATTTTTCCCTTTTAGAGAAAAATATACCATTTTCTATCAGGGTTTTTCACCTTCCTCTGAATCAACTGTGGGTTTAGGGTTCTGAAAATTCATAATTGTGTTATAAATTTGACAACCCTGAGCAGTAAAATCAAATGTTGGTAAATGTTGCTTTGTAAGAGAAAAACACAGCAAATAAATTCAAAGAAAATTTCAAGTGCACTTTATAAGTCTTCCACACACTTAAAGGGTTAGTTTACCTTTATGGAAAAAATGAAAAGGTGAGCTAACGCCAAACCACTGCATCAACTCTGTGGGCACTGACAGCTCATCGCCCACAGAGGTAAGAACAGTGAGACTGGGAGACATAGGGAGAGTATAACCATTCAATTTAAAATGATTTAGTAAATGTATTTGGAATGTATTTAGAGATTTATTATGTAAATTCATGTCTGTTGGCTGAACACAATGGACAAGTGTCTTTTCACAACCCTACCTACTATGTAGCGATCAGCTGGTGAACCAAAGTGCTCACTCTATGCATGTTATTCTAATAAATAGTCCAAAATAAATGCCATATTTATTTATTATTGATCTGAAGCACAACATCTTTAGGACTTCAAGATCCACTTCTTCTGTGGACTTTCTTCAGGCTTCAGGTGCCCATGCCACTCCGTGTCCTGTCATACCCTGTTATCACCTTTGGGGGGAAAACAGGGCAGGAGGTGTAAACTGCCCTGGTTTTGGTTTAAGCAGAGTTCTGTGAACTTCAAGTTCAAATTCAGATGCCAAATTCCATTGAAATCAATGAGTGATGAATCCATCAAATCAACAAAGCCCGCTTTATGGACTAAAAGGCAAAGGGTTGCCAAAAAAATAACATGGGGGAGGGTACTGTTGGTGTACAGAACCCCGACATAGGTAATTTCCTACTTGTGTGATTGACTCACTGATTTTTCCAGAAGTCTGCACCAAGATACAAGTCACATTTTGGGCACACTCTGCAATAGGAATTTCAGTTTTGGTAGGATAACCATAAAGGTCTAATAACACCTATTGGGCTAAGCTGCAGTGTCGGCATCCCTTTAGAATACTGAGAGTGTACCAGGTGGTTATAACGAACCAGACCCCTCCCATTTATGGTGAAATAGGCTATTTCTTCAGAGTAAAAAAGTACAAATTTGTTACAAAGTTTTTGATCACCTAAAGGGGATTGTTTTTTTTCTTGGCCATATAAAAAAGGGAATGGGGGCCGGCTACTGTCCTGAGGGACATGTATGCAAAAAACTTTTTTTTTTTTTTTTTTTAAAGAGAATTTATTGGTATTTTCATTACAATCACTTTGTGCAGAACAAAATTCCCCTATGGGGCGTAAAAGATAGTTCAAGCATTCTATACATTTGTAATAACAGTAAATGAGAAGTATATCTGATGATGATAACAGAGGGGATTGAGCGAAGGGATAAAGAAGGGGGAGGAAAGTAACAAGTCTTGCTATACTTGGGCGAGGATCCTGTTTTAGTGGAGATCAGGAGGTGGGATATGAACGTAATGACTGATGAATCCTTGTTGGGGAGCAAAGTCTTGAGATGGTGCTATGCTTGAGTAAGAGTAAGAGTGGTACGAGACGTAAGATTTGAAGGGGGGTGGTTTCGTATGTTATAGTCTGATGTAGAAGTTACCTTCGGAGGGAGGGGTTGAGCGGTGTGGAGTCTTGTGCGATGGAATAAGGGGGGCTGTGTGGAGTCAGAAAGAGTTATTTATCAATATTTGGTAGCATTTTTTTGATGTAGGGATCACATTTGCGGTGAAATGATTGCTTCGATAATAGCAGGTAAATTTTTCTCTGCGAAGGCTTAGTAAGTCTTGTTTTATGTCTTTGATGGTGGGAGGAGAAGATGAGGTCCAGAATTTTGAGAATGGCTCTTCTGGCAGTCATGTAGCAGGTAACCAGCCACAATTTGTTGCGGTGGATGATGTTGGTTTGAAGTATTGTTTGGTTTGGGTGAGGATAGGTGAAGGAGCCAAAGAGTAATGTGTAGATATCTTTGCGAGGCGGGGTTCCAGTAATTGTGGCTCCCATTTGTTCCACTTGGACCCAGAATCTGGAGATCATAGGGCGTAACCACAATTTATGTATTAGGGAGGGTCTATGCTCTTTGCAAAGGGAACAGAGTTGGCAGTGAGGTGTCTTAGTTTGCGTAAAGTGTGGTATGTATGCCCGATACATTAACGTGAATTGCTGTTCTCTCCAAAATTTGTTTGTCACCATTGAACAGGTGGTTCTGTAGCCATTCATGATGTGTTGTAGTGCTTCCTCAGTGTGCAGGTCCTTGTTCCATGATGATATTGAGGTGTGATGCAGTGCTTTGGAGAACTAAGGGCTTATATAGGTTGGCGATTTTGGGTATTTGGAGGTCCACAAATGAGTCAACTAGAAAGACCTTGAAGTGTGAGTCTTTGGACGGGCAGATTTCAACCGCAAAACTGATTGCTTGTTGTGTATATATAAGATGGTCAGGAGGCAGTTTAAACTTCTGGGCTGGTTTGGTAAAGGAAAGAGGTCTGCCTGTGATGTCATCGGAAGGTTGAGAGAACCTGAGTAGACCGCATGAGGGCCAGGTTATAAAAGCCGCTTGCGGGAACAGAGGATGTTTGAGAATCCGTAAATGATGGGAGAGTTGAGGGGGAACTCCCAGTTTCTTCCTGATTTCTCTCCAAGCTATCACAGTGTCTCTAATAAGGAGATTGTTCCGAAGTTGGGGTGGAAGAGATCCGATATTGCAGTGTAGCAATGCCAAGAGTGCGTAAGGTCCCGCCATCTGACATTCAGGCTCGTGGTTCGAATATCTAGATGACAATGTTATCCAATCTAAGCTCACTCTCAAGAGGCGAAGGTTTGGGAGGTTAACTCCCCCTTCGTGTTTGGGGATGTAGAGTTTTTGGATGGAGATTCTAGGTTTGTGCCCTTTCCAGACAAATTTGTTTATGGCTTTTTGAAGTCTTTTGATATCTTTATGTTTCAATAGTAAGGGGATGGTCTGGAGAGGGTAAAGTAGCTTTGGAAAATTTGCCATTTTAAATAGATGGCATCTTCCGAACAATCACAGCGACAGATATGACCAGTTCTCTAATTGTGCTATGACCTTTGTTAGGATGGTTAAGTAATTAAGGTGATAGAGTGAGGAGGGGACCTTCCCTATTTTAATACCTAGGTAGGTAATGTGGTTTCTGGCTATGGAGAAGGCATAGTCTGAGGCCCAGGAAGGGAGGCGGGCCTAAAATAGGGGTGATATTTCACTTTTTGTGAAATTGATTTTAAGACCTGAGCATTTTTGGAAGTGTGTGAAGATATGCTGGATATGTTTTACGAATATAAACAATTGCGCAACCAAATCCAAAAATTATAAAAAGTGCATGTGCGAGCCCCCTGAATCACTGAAAATCAAGTAGGGTATCTATACCTGCAAATAAATGATACAATCACTAATGACAGATACGTGAATAGATTAAATATACATAGACATAAAGTGACATGTGCAAAAAAAGAAACAAAGAAAAAAACTTGTCATGCAAAATTCATAAGGTGCAAAGTCCATAAAGTGCTATGATATACGACCATCAAATAATATCAACTAGTCCAACAAATCCAGTGTGAATGATCAAAAAAGTTAAAGAATTCTTCCACCAAGTGCAGAGATGATAAATTAACTTCCGGTGTCACCGCACGCTCTGAGTGTAAAAACTCTTACCAGAGATAGATGTTTACCTATCGCTAGGCAAATGGCAACAACAAGCAGATAGCCTCTGCAAGCTTTATCAAGGGAATGAAGGCAGCACCAGCTTCAGGTTCAAGGAATGACTCGTGGTATCACCTCAGTACATTAAAAAGAGAAGGCTCCACGGGTGCTCTTTGATGACGTCAGTTATGACGAAACATGTCGGGCGGTCCTACGCATTAACGAGTTTGCGTCCCACATGACCCGGAAGCACGGGCAAACCACGAGAGTCGGCGTTTTTAATTCTTTGTGCGCAATTTAACTTTTACTATGTGAGTAGCCATTTGGCATATTTTTTTTATATACAATAAATTACGGTATTACACTATTTGGAGCCTTCTCTTTTTAATGTGCTGAGGTGATACCACGAGTCATTCCTTGAACCTGAAGCTGGTGCTGCCTTCATTCCCTTGCTAAAGCTTGCAGAGGCTATCTGCCTGTTGTTGCCGTTTGCCTAGCGATAGGTAAACACCTATCTCTGGTAAGAGTTTTTACACTCAGAGTGTGCGGTGACACCGGACGTTAATTTATCATCTCTGCACTTGGCGGAATAATTCTTTAACTTTTTTGATCATTCACACTGGATTTGTTGGACTAGTTGATATTATTTGATGGTCGTATATCATAGCACTTTATGGACTTTGCACCTTATGAATTTTGCATGACAAGTTTTTTTTTTTTGTTTCCTTTTTTGCACATGTCACTTTATGTCTAATCTATTCACATATCTGTCATTAGTGATTGTATCATTTATTTACAGGTATAGATACCCTCCTTGATTTTCAGTGACTCAGGGGGCTCGCACATGCACTTTTTATAATTTTTGGATTTGGTTGCTCAATTGTTTATATTTTAATTTACGTCTGGATGGTTCTCCACTAATTGCTGCACCCACTACATAGGATTTCTTTCCTTTTTTTATTTTTTTTTTCATTTTTTACATTATTTACATTAGCGTGGTAAATTTATTAATATTTTCTGAATATGTTTTACGTCTGCCTGCGGGTCGGTTCTAAAAATCAATATATCGTCCGCAAAGAGTGCGGTTCTGAGTTCCTGAGTTCCTATTTTGACCCCGTGAAGGTCTGGGTGGGATAGTAAATAGCGCAAGAAAGGTTCTATTGAATAGTAGGAGGGAGAGGGGGCATCCTTGCCGGGTGCCTTTGTGGAGATGTATAGTTTGGAGATATGGCCTTCTGCTATAATGTTTGCCGTAGGGACCGAGTACATTGCTGTGATGAGGTGGAGGAAGGGTCCCGAGAAGCCCAACTTTGAGAGGACCAACTTCAGCCACCGAAAACTGACGTTATCAAACGCTTTTTCAGCGTCAAGAGTGACTATGGCAGTTTCAGTGGCCGGGCTGGCCCTTGCAAATTCTAAGACTGTGAGAACCTTCCTAATGTTAGATGTGGCCCTGGGTGAAGCCAGCTTGGGAAGGGTGGATAAGGGAGGGCATGACTGAGGTTAACCTGTTTGCCATTATTTTGGAGAGTAGTTTGGTATCTGGATTGAGCAGAGAGATTGGGCGATATGAGCCTGGTTCCGTGGGGTCTTTGTCTTTTTTGGGTATCAACCTAATACATGCTTGGAAGCCCGGAGGGAGGTAAGTGGTCCCGATGAGTATGTTTTGGAAAACTAGGGCTAAAGTGAGGGAGATTGTGTCTGAGTTGAGTTTGTAAAATTCCGACGTGTAGTCGCCTGAACCTGGGGCTTTGCTGGGCGGTAGAGTTTTAATCGCAGAGGTGATCTCTTCCATCGAGATAGGGGCGTATATGTGGGTGAGGTGCACCTAATTTATTGTGGGGAGGGGTACGTTCTCTAAGAGAGTGTGCCAAGGGTTCATCAATAGGGTCGGGACCGTAAAGAGCTGCGTAAAATTGTTTAAGTATTTTGTTGATGTCTTTGGGGGTGGTGGCTAGGTTGCCTGCATTGTCTTTTAGAGAGGCAATGTGTGTGTGTGTGGGGGTATAAGGGCCCTTGCATAGATGTGTCAATGATTTGCCCTCTTTATATCCATACTTATGATATTGCAAGTCATGTATTGACTGGTATAGTTTTTTCTGTGCCTCTGCTCACATATCGAACCGAGTTTTGGCTACCCTCCATTTCTCTCTATGTTCTGTAGAGTTTTGGTGGGCCAACAAGCCCTGGGCTGTTCTCACTCGCTTCTGTGTATTCTCATGATACTCTTTTCTTGTGGGCAGATGCATAGGATATAATAGTGCCTCTGAGCACCGCCTTCCCTGTCTCCCAGAGTAAAGTAGGGTTGTTATGGTGTTCTGAGTTGTTGGACAGGAAATCTATCCATGTGTCTTTGATAACTTTTTGGAGGCTTTGGTCTTGGGCTAAGTACGAAGGGAATCACCAGGTTTTGGCTGTGTTTCGAACCGTAAAGCCTGTCAGCTCTATGGAAATCGGGGCATGATCCGATATGGCTATCTCATGAATTTGAGGGTTGGCACTAAAACCTATAAGTGCATCGTTGGCAAAGATGTAGTCTATTCTGGACAGGGAATTATGTGGGCGGGAGAAAAAGGTGAATTCCCTTCCTTCTGGGTAAGCAAGCCTCCATATATTGGTAATGGAAAGGCTCACCGTGAAATGTGACAGGATAGAGGGAGGTAGAGTCTGGCCTGAGGGGTTGCGATGCTTAGATTTGTCCTCTCTCGGGTTTAATGCTAGGTTGAAATCTCCGCCCACTAAGAGGGGAAAATGTATAGAGGGGGCTAGGAGAGACGTGAGATCTTGGAAAAGGGGTTTAGAAGGGTTGTTAGGTGCGCATATGTTTGAAACTACCCATTCCCGTGAATACGTTTTGAGTTGCATTATCTGTTAACGAGGAAAGTATCTCACAGGGGATCTGTTTATGGATAAGGAGTAGGACTCCTGCTTTCCCTTTTACAGCAGGGGACCCCAGCACCTGTCCAACCCAGAGCTTTTGCAGGCGTGAAAAGTCTGTTGTGGTTAGATGTGTCTTTTGTAAGATCGCTATGTTGGTTTTTAAACATTTGAGATGTCGGAGTGCTGCCACACGTTTTTGGGGGGAACGTAAGCCCTTGACATTCCACGAGACTACTTTTATAGTGGGGATTTAAAGAGGGGAAGGTTTGCCTAGGGCGTAAAAGGGCTTAAAAAAATGAATGTGAGGTAGTGTGTGGATCTGTAGTGCGATAGCACCAGTGTATGCATATTGTGATGTTAAAGGCTTACATCTTGAGCGAGGGGGTTAAGGAGGAAAATGACCCAACAGGGGTCTTTAGGATGTAACAAAGAGGTACATACCCAGGGGAGCCTGGACTTCGCCTTTTTCCATATGTGCTTCATTACCACCAACGAACAGTGTGACCGGGGGCTGAAGATTTGAGTCTGTGACTGTGATGTGGAACAGTCTTCCTCTCTGAGGTTGCCCCGTGGCAGTAGATGAGGTGTAGTATTCCCGAGGTGTTGTCTTATGAAACCGGCTGACTTCATCGGGTACCATGCCAGGCAAGACCGAGCTGTGGTGAAGAGGCATTCTTAAGCTCGGAAAAATATAAAAATCATCAGTAACAAGAGAATGAACAAAAAAAAGATAAGAAAACTTTAACAGTAGTTTAGTTAAAGGTTTAGAGTCTGGATACTGGGCATAGTGGTTAGCTCTTCTTGGGCTTTTAGTAGCTGCACTGCTTATGGTTTTCCAGGGGGTCAGATCAACTTATCTTTGCTTGAGAGGTTGGAATGCCAAATCCTTTTAGGAGGATCCTTTCTTGGGCTGCGCTGGTCTTTGGAGATAGTAGCGTGAGAGGGTGATGCCGCATTTGTGGTGTCCATAGGGTTATGGAGATAGGCTTGCAGGTATTGCATTGCTTCATCAGGGTGTGTGAAGAGCTTCTGGTCCCCTGAAAGGTATGTGAAGTGGAAGTTAGCCTGGAAAGCTAGGGTGAACTTCACCCCTTTTTGGTAGAGCGCCTGGCATATCGGCTGGAATGCTTTCCTCCTTCGCGATACTTCCTGTGAATAGTCACAAACATAAGAAATTTGTGGCCATCCATTTGGAGTGATTCGGAGTTTCGAAAGGATTTTAGAATGTTTACTCTATCCAGGTAGTTCAATTAGTGGACTATTACAGGCTGCAAAGTGCATCTGTCATTTGAGGGGGCACCCAAATGGTGAGCCCTTTCAACTGTACACAGTGCTGAGATACCCAGGGCAGATGGTATGCACCTAGTGCAGATCTCATGGAGGGATTCAGCATTGTATGATTCAGGGAGACCTATGACCCTTAGATAGGTCTAGAAGAAACAATTTTCAAGGTCATCAAGCTTTTCAAGGTTGTACTGTTGAGTGTTTTTAGTCTGTTGTTCAAAAGTGTGTGAATCCTGCAGTTTATCCTCTATGTCAGAGGTGCGGCTTTCCAGCTCATTGAGGCGAGTGGCCTGTTCTCCCAGCTCTTTCCTGAGCTGAGAGATGCCTGCTGCTATCGCCCTATCCACTGTGGCTGTTATTGTGGGCGTAAGGTAAGCTACAACAGCTTGAGCTAACCCAGCATATTAATCCTCTGTGATGGCAGGGGGGATCGATCCCTGTCCCATGAGGTTCGGCGTGCCGGGTGTCTGTATGCCTGCTGCCATGTTGGCCTCGTGTGCTGGATGTGGGAGAGGATCGGGCCATGTACCTGTGTCCATGCTAGTGGGACCATGCAGGAGGTATTGGTCCATGCCTTGATGACTCCGGAGAGAGGCAGCAGCTGCGTTGCGGTTGGGCGGTGTGCACAGGTAGATTGTAGCCAATTTTATAATGCGAGTGCCCCGGAGCTGCAGTAGTATAGTACACTGAGGCCAAGACTAACAGCTTTTTTTAGACAAAGTCTGGTGTCTCTTTCGCAGACTTTGGATAGAAATAACAGTTGCAGAAAATTTGGCCTTTGAGTGTAGGTGGTGCCTTCACAACGTAACCCTATAAAGGTATTCTTGATGAAAGCAAAAATTGGCCTTGCTGTTAAAAAAATGAAATTTGATGCCCCTGTCACACACTTGTGGAAAAATTGGTCTTTGGGTGTTGATGGTGCATTCACTCTGTAACCTTCTAGAGCAGGGGAAAAGAAAAAGGGGTTGGGACTTTATAGGAGGCACAATGCATGTGCCTCCATCCCTGATAATTGAGATATATATAGGAGCAAGGTTTGGGACTTTGTATAAAACATGCAGCCAGGGAGGCATCACGGCATAAATGTGTCTGGTGGATATACCATAAATCATGATGATATATCTTACATAGTAATATAATACATCCACAATAGTAAAATAGGGAAACTTTATTCCATGACATAATACATAATAATAAGGTAGCATAATGACATAGTAACATAATGGTTCACAGTAATAGCATCATAAAAACGCCAAACTCATTATTGTTTGTCTCCGCAGTTGAAAACATAATTTAAATTGGTAAGATCCAATGAAACATAATGTTGGTGACGATCTTAAGTTGTAAAAAGAGGGGCATCTAATAGCTCAACAAGTTTTGTGGCTGGAATGCCACTCTTCAGGAGCAGATGCAGGATAGGTGTCTATAAAAATGTTAAAAATAAATATTAAATCGGGTAGTTATATATTTAAATTATGTTTTCTAATGTGGAGACAAGCAATAATGAGTCTGGCGTTTTTATGATGCTATTACTGTGAACCATTATGTTACTATGCCACTATGCTTACATATTATTATGTTTATGCATTATGTTATGGAATAAAGTTTCCTTTTTTACTATTTTGGATGTATTATGTAACTATGTAAGATATATGGCCATAATTCATGGTATATCCAGCAGACACATTTATGTCATGATGCCTCCCTGACTGCATGTTTCATACAAAGTCCCAAACCCTGCTCCTATATATCCTCTAGAGCAGGGGTCTCAAACTGGTGACCCTCCAGCTGTTGCAAAACTACAAGTCCCAACATGCCTCTGCCTGTGGGAGTCATGCTTGTAACTGTCAGCCTTGCAATGCCTCATGGGGTTTAAGACACTTGTTCTAGAGGTACTCTTGATGAAAGCAAGAATTGGCCTTGCTGTAAAAATTTAAATTTGATGCCCCTATCAAACAGTTGTGGAAAAATTGGGCTTTGAATGTTACATAGTTACAAAGTTGGTTACATATTTGGTAAGGCTGAAAAAAGACACCAGTCCACACATAAAATTTACTCTTTGACCAGTTCCAGGGACAACTAATTATATCCACATCCAATAAGCTATATGTGCATAAGGAAAAAAATGGAGGAGAATGACTCCACCCAACAAAAGGGACTTTAATGGATATTGTTGTCTCTGAGGTGAGTACACAACACCAGGGTTCATTTAAAAATATAACATGTTATTGATACATAATACCATAAAACATCATAAAAAATTGATGTACAATGACATATGGCACTTTGTCCAATATACTTAGAACAAGTAAATTGATGGTTCATGGAGTGATCCAACGTTTTGCAGATCAGCAGTCTGCTTCCTCAAGGCAACTTTACATGCATTTGCATCTATTAATGAATTACAAACAGAGCCATTATTAACATCATATACAGATAACGATACATAATTCATAATCACTATTTACAAAAACCCTGTATTAACACACATTAGTGCTCACCGATTGCACAGCATTGACTACATACAGGGCTTCCAGCATCACAGGGGGTGGCCCTCCCACTAAAGATCCTTGTGCCTAATCAGCCCTTATACTCATTGTACAAACACATGGGGGAGAAAAAAAAAGCAGGAAAGGAAGGGGAGGGAGGAGAGATACACCATATCTAACACCACCACCTCTGCATTCCAGCTTACTTTCACTGAGACCCACTCACACACCACTGCTGGAGATTGCTTCCAGTCAGCGGCATCCCTGGCCCTCTATAAGTACAGTCCCACTGGAAGTGACAGAGCCGCGACGGCTCCCTGATGTCACATCCGGCGCGGGCACCCCTGTGGAGGGGCATGCGCGATGATTGCCCACACGTCTATGCCAGGCCAGTGGCGTGGAAACAAATGTGGGGACACACGCAGCGCCGCCAACCCGCTGACGGGTACCCGAATGTCCAGCCATAAGGACATACCAGGAAAGGGGATGAAGCCCCAGTGCCACATATGGATAGTCAATATATGTAGTTTGCATGCATCTCTCCTATACATGCCCAAAACCTTCAAATTGCCCATTCCAATATAATTAACCACACAAACAACATTCTTCTCTACAGATTGAAAATAATTTTACAGTCCACATAGCAATCCTATAGTACAAGGCTCCCAATAACAGATAACCAGCTCGAGTGATCATTAATTTATAGAAAGGACTTGAAAGCAAGCGATGTGTTTAACCCTGGAGGTAAGTGTAAGGTAAGGTAGGTATTGTAATATCGTGTTGCCCACAGTTTCCTTCCGGTAAAGGGTAGTATGAAGGGATCCATTAGGCCTGAGGAACAGTCTCAAATCCATAAATGGGATACTGTTGGTGTCAGATTGCATAGTGAATTTTGAGTTAAAGTCATTTTGTGAGATAAAGGCCATGAAATCTAAAAGTTCGTCACTAGTATCTGTCCAGACCACCAACACGTCATCTATATACCTCTGCAATCCCAAGATATGGCGGAGGTACACTGACGCAGCATCATCTGAAAATAGGAATTCCTCCCACCCCCCCCCCAGATACAGGTTGGCATACGATGGAGCACAACATATCCCCATCACAACCCCTTGCACCTGGAGGTAAGTGGATCCGTTAAAAAGAAAAATGTTGGACGTAAGGACATGGTCAAGCAATTCCAAAATGAAATTGCTAAATGGTCAAGTAGTACGGTCCTTTTCCCTCAAAAAGGTGGATATGACCTCCACACCCTTCTGATGAGGGGTGCCACAATAGAGCGCCTCAATGTCTATGGCCAATAGTAGTGATCCCTGAGGGACCACTAGACCCTCAATCCCTTTTAGGAGCTCTAAAGTATCTTTCAATAAGAGGGTAACCTTGTCACATGTGGCCTGAGCTGGCTATCTATATATTTTCTTGCCATTTCTGTATGGCACCCGATACCCAAGACAATAGGACGTTTTTACAGGCATTTATGAACCTTCAGGAGAGCATAGAAACTAGATGTAATTGGCCATTTAACATCCAAAAATTCAAAAAGGTCCTCATCAATTAAACCTTGATTATAAGCGGCAGTAATAATGCACTTGTACTGGGCTCGATGATCAGAAAGTGTCTCCTCAGGTATCAGTTGATAAGGATCGTTTCATACATCTCAACATATTGTTCCCTGTCCATAACAACCACAGTTCCCCCCTTATCAGAGGGTTTAGTGACAATCTGGTCATTATGGACAAGGTTAGACAAAGCCTCCTGCTGCGTACGTGAGAGATTGTATGCAAAGTGACTATCAACAGGAAGTTTGTCAATTCCATAGTCTGTTTCAGAAAAGCCCAGACAGCTGGGCACGTCTGAAGCTTGGGAAATTTTTGAGACTTGGCCCTGAAATGGACTGGGTCGGGTGTAGAGTCCGAATCCCCCTCACTTGAGGAGGAAGGTACAGTAGTCTGGGTACCCAGAGTCTGTTAATTCTCGTTGAGTATCGGCAGATCCCTGTTCTTTATCAAAAATATATTTATACGTAAGATTTCTCGAAAAAAGAAGTAAATCTTTAACAAATTCAATATTTGTTAATTTTTTGAATGGGGCAATAGCTTAGGTCCAGGCTGAGGACATCTATCTCGCATTGGGAAAGTGGATAAGATGATAGATTAATGACATCCAATGATGTTGGGTTTAAGTCTGTTTGACCATGAATGGGTCCATCTTCCCCATTCGTGTCTGTGTCATTGGAGACTGTGGTGCTAGGGTCATACCCAAAGGGGGCACACCCAGGTTGACATTTAGCTTGGTTTTAATCATGGATGAGGCTTCTAGTTCTCTAGGTACATTTGACCCACTATTGGTATCATCACCAAACATAGATAGGTGTGTTGTGCCACCACCTGTTCACCACATGGATTAAAGGATGTCTCTGAATTACTTTTCTTCCTCGAACTTGGGAAGGGTTTTTGAGGTGATAGGGTGCATTTTTTATGTGTCCCCCCCTGTGAGTCATGCCCACAACCATTACCACGTTTGGGTGTTCTTCCCCTTGCGGATTTTCCTCTCTATGTTGCACTGTTGGATCTCTGAGAGGAAACAGAAGATGACACATAAAGATCAGATATGCACATGGAGGTCTCTCGATTAAGGTTCTGTCTGAATGGTCTCCCTCTTCTATCACTCATACCTTTTTGCCACCTATATGCATTATTAGATTTTTATTGTAGTTCTCGAGATATTGTACTAATTCCTGTTCTTTTTTCTTAAAGTCTGCACTTTGGTCAAACTGATTACCATCAGCTCTCAAGCTCGCAATCTCCCTATCCAGCTCTACCAGGTCTTTCATATATTTGTCTTTCAACATTTTCATCATTTTAGCAGAACATTGGGTCAGGTTGCTTTCCCTTTGTTCACGGAAGATAGTATCCTCCACTTCAAGCGAGGTAAATATCTGTACCCGCAGACCTTATAAGGGTTAGCTCCCTCCCTAACGTAGCGTTCAAAAAAAGCACATGCCATCCTAAATTAGACTTCCTTTCCATAAGTTTTTTCATTTTCAACAAGTGAACATCCAGTCCTATTTTGTTTTGTGTAGACGGGGTACCTGTTTTCTGGATGAAGTCCTGAAAATTTTCCCAATTAGGGCCAAATAACTGTGACATTGCTATGCTGCAGGGACTATATTCACACACTAATAAATCTATAAATACTCTACTGCTTTCTAAAAATACAACCATAAAAATGGGGAGAGAAAAGTTTCTACCTCATACTAGAACTGGTCACTTTGTCAATGCCTGGCATAGACGTGTGGGCAATCATCGCACATGCGCCTTCACAGGGGTGCCCGTGCCGGATGTGACGTCAGGGAGCCATTCCGGCTCCGTTACTTCCAGTGGGACTGTACTTATAGAGCAGCGTCTAAATCATACTGTAATCCTGTATGTTGTGATCGTTAAAGTGCCCATCTAACAGTTTTTTGAAACTATCCATGCTCCTTGCTGATACCACTGCTTGTTGCAAGATAATTCCACACCCTTACCGCTCTGACAGTAAAGAGCCCTCTATGCAGTGTAAGGTTAAACCCCTTCTTTTCCAGTCTCAGTAAATGGCTATGTCTTTTTAAACTCCCTTTCACTGAAAAGTTTTTTTCCCTGTGCTAAGGTCACCAGTAAGGTATTTGTACATCGCTATCATATTCCCTCTCAATCGTCTCTTCTCCAGAGAGAATAAGTTCAATGTTTGTAGTCTTTCCCCATAGCTGAGATCCTCTAGTGCATTTATTAGCTTTGTTTCTCTTCTCTGGACTCTCTCCAGTTCCAGCACATCCTTCTTGAAGACTGGTGCCCAGAACTGGATGGCATACTCAAGATCCGGCTGGGCTAGAGTCTTGTAGAGTGAAAGAATCATTGTTTTATCTGTGGATTGAATTCCTTTCTAACGCATGCTAATATTCTGTTGGCTTTGCTTGCAGCAGCTTGGCATTGCATGCCATTGATAAGCCTGTCATCTACTAGGACCCTCAGGTCCTTTTGCATCCTAGATTCCCCCAGAGGTTCACTCCTAGCAAGTAACTTGCGTTCGTATTTTTAGCACCCAAATGCATTACTTTGCATTTTTTAACATTAAACCTCTTTTGCCATGTTGCTGCCCGACCCATTATTTAGGTCTTCATGTAAGGTTTCCACATCATGCACAGCAGTTATTGCCCTGCTGTGCCTTCACACTGTAAACCCATAGAGGTACTCTTGATTAAAGCAAGAATTGGCCTTGCTGTAAAAAAAATTGAAATTTGATGCATTTGGATGTTAATTGTGCCCATGAAACCTATACCAAAAAATTACTTCAATATAAAATCAACAGCTACAAAGCTAGGCGGCATAGACAGTCTCGCAGAGATTCAATATCCCAATAATACTTAATTATTGACATCGGCATCAAGGGCTTGATAGCTGCTGCTAAGCCAGGACTGATTCATTTTGACAAATGTCAGCCAGTCAACAGAGTCTATTTGTCACAAAACCTCCAGCAGCACTAAATGCCCATTCAGAAAGCATGCTGGATTCAGGGCAGCCCTGCAGCTTAATTGCATACTGGGCAAGTTCAGGCCAGTGGTCTATTCTCATGACCCAGAAACCCATTGGACCCTCTACTTGAAAGCTCTTTGTGTCTGTATTCTCCCCTAGATAATCTTCCACCATATGATGTAGATGCTGCCATTGGGATGTTGAAACTGACAGCCCTGGGCGCCGAGGACTAAAATTTTTTTAAAAGGCATCATTGAGGCAGCCTCCTGCTCCTCCTTTGACCAACAGAAGCCTCAAAACTAGCTTTTCCTACAAGACTGTAACCTACCAGAGCCTGGAAAGGTGTTACATAAACTCCTCTTTAAGGTGTCCTCAAGATATTTCATCCTCTGCTCCCTCTGTGAGGGCAGGATGAATTACAA
Source organism: Glandirana rugosa (assembly GCA_018402905.1). Classification (NCBI taxonomy): domain Eukaryota; kingdom Metazoa; phylum Chordata; class Amphibia; order Anura; family Ranidae; genus Glandirana; species Glandirana rugosa. The sequence goes on from BLSH010136712.1 coordinate 208,395, forward strand.
GCCTTTCCCCTTGTAGCGGTGGTCAAGGAGGGCTGCCAACCAATAATGGTCCTTATCCTTCATGCCACAAATTCTCTGGTCCTTTTGCAGGCTTTGAAGAATAAGGGAGCCCATGCACCACAAGTTTGCAGAGGCATGAGAAGCAGGGTCTTCGGGGTCACTGAGGAGTACAGTATCTGGAACTGCCTCCTCCCAGCCATGTACTACTCCCAAGGTTTCTGGGGACTGAAAACCATCCCTTAAGGTTTGACGTATGTCTTCCTCAGCTTCTATGCCTCCAAACTGCCAGAATCCTCCTCCTCCCTCTCCACTTGTATGTTTTGTGGCACAAGAATGGTGCCTGCATAAAGAGGGCTTTGAGAGGAAAGTCCTATTCTTCCTCCCACTGCTCTGCCTTGAGTGCCCTGTCCATAATCCCATGCAGAGTATGCTCCAGCAAGAGCACACAAGGGATTGTGGCACTGATGCATGCATTGTCATGGCTCACAACCCTTACTGGCACACATGTTGCAAGGACCTGTGACACCCTTTTGCTATACCATCATCCCTGTCAGTGGAGGCTGCTGTTAGGTCATGAGATATAGTGGTGGTAGACATGAAAGGTGAGGAGTGAGATGGAGAAGAATTGCGTCCCTTGTGTGTGGCTTTCAGGTGCTCTTGCCAATGTGCTGAGTGGTGGGAGGTTAAATGCCTTGTCAAGTATGTGTGCCCAAATGGCTGGTGTTTTTGCCACGCTTGAACTGCTTGCGGCAGAGATTGCAGCAGTGCGATCGGCTGCAGACAGGCCTAGACAGCTGAGCTGTGGGAAGTGGACCAGGAGATAACAGCTCCACAATCTGATGGAATAGGGTGGCTGCACTCTACTCTTCCATGATGGTTGCATCTGGAGGACATCCTGCCTCGTTGGGGCTGTTTCTCCCCCTCACTTTCCTCCTCTGCTCTGGCACCCAAGTCATGTCAGTGACCTCATCATCAGCATCCCCTCCATCCTCAACATCACTGTAGCCAATTTACTGCGGCTGGGGTAACACGACTACCAATTTGTTGGGTTCTCCTCTCTCTGTAAACTCATGTTACTCCCTTCCTCAACCTCAAAACCAACATCAGAATCAAGTAATGTCTGTGCATCCTCAAGAAGCAAGTGGCTGACACTGTGTTCAAATAATTCAGCTGACTCCTCCATACATGATGCTGGGGCTATGGCGGGAGTAGCTGTGGACAAGGAGGCAGAAAAAGCCTGGCAGCTGCGGTGGACTGTGCACTAGTGTCAGCTTTGGTCATAGAGGATGAGGATGGTTTAGTAAGCCAGTCCACCACCTCTGCTGCATACTGTGCCTGAATAGCACGGGCAACATCACTAAACAGAGACAAACGTGCCCTTCCTGAGGACGGATCACGTCCACCTTTGCCTGTGGACACAGACGCTGCTGACCCCTTTATAGTGGCATGGGAACATCTGCCTCTCCTTGTGGGCCTCCCAGACATGATGGGGGGGCTTATTACCCAAATTTAATAGAAACTGGGAAATGTGGGATTGGATGCACTTTACTGAATGAAAAGTGGTGTTTGGTGCACTTTAAATTGAGGACTGACACTGACAGAAATGTAAAGACTATAAAAAATAAAATAAATAAAAATGGGGGAACACCAGCGTCGATTTCCAAAAAACTGTGGCTGACAATTTAAAAAAAGGGGGCAGACAAGGGACAAAAAAAAAAGGTATACAGCACTAAATGTTATGTACTGCTGTGTTAAACACTGCACTACACTCACACACTACACTATACTGGCATACTATACTCACACACTATACTAACACTACACTAACACTCTACACTCAAGTCACAATAAGTGAACACACTAACTTGCTAGTAGCAAACTGAGCCCTTCTCTATCTATCTCCACTCTGACACAATGCAAACGCTTCCTATGGGAAGTTACCTTTTATAGTGTAGGGTGGGACTATGAGCACTGAGCTGTGATTGGAGAAAGTAATCATCACTTTGTCCAATCAGGGCTCTGAGAGTGCTTTGTTCTCCAGAGCGTATCTAGTGAAAATGGTGCCTATAGCAAGCACTGAAACTGCGCCCCTGTCAAAACATTTGAAACCCATCTTTCAGATAACCTTAACAAAAACAAAACCTTGGCACCCTTTACATTACAAAAACCCCTGCCACCTCTGGACGTGGGATGCTCTTTACATAGCACCCCACACAGCTCTCGACTCCTGCACGTTACACAGCCCCCCCAGCTCTGCACCCCATCCATGTTACACAGACCCCCCCAACTCTGCACCCCTCCATGTTACACAGACCCCCCCAGCTCTGTATCCCCTCCATGTTACACAGACCCCCCCAGCTCTGCACCCCTACTGTGGAGGGGGGGGGGGTACAGAGCTGGCTGTTGAGGAGGGAGGTACAGAAGTGGCTGTGGAGGAGGGGAGTACAGACATGGCTGTGAAGGAGGAGGGGGGGTACAGAGGTGGTTGTGGAGGAGGGGGGTACAGAGGTGGCTGTGGAGGGGGAGTACAGTGTCATCTGCAAAAGTGTCTCTGTATTTTATAATAAAATTGCAGCTGTATACCTCATTAAGAGTGCCGCTCTGCGCTCATGTGACTTGCTGCCTCTCTCTACTCCTGGTCTGACAAGTGCAGTGGACACTGGGCAGGGCCACATTGACATCAGTCAGGACTCGGAGGGGAGGAGGAGAGAGGTGGCGCTCACTCTTAATGAGTTATACAGCTGAATTTTTATTATACACAACACAGACTTTTTTTGTCCATGCCTGTGGGCCGGGTCTACAGTGTGTAAGCAGTAGCCGTGCTGCGGCCACCATAGTAGCGATGCCACTGACTCGTAATTGAACACCCCCCCCCCCAATGTATAGCACCCGGGGCAGGCCTTTTTGCCGCCCCCCCTCCCCATGGCACTTGCCATATGTGCCATACCTTAGATACGCCACTACTGTGCTCTAATTGGCGAAGCCTTGCACCAGCACAAGGCTTGATCCAATTAGGGCCCTAGAATGCACTGTGAAGCGTGCATCCTGCCGAGCGCCCCACAAATTCGGGTGTTCGCAGAATAGGCGAACAGCAGATGTTCAGGCCAAACTTTTGCTTGGCTCAAACCGTTCTCCCAACACTAGCTCCAGGAAATCATCAGTAGTACATCCTATTGATACTATACCATCGCAATATTCTCTGCTGCTTATTAGGATGTAAATATATGGCCCTCTGTACTCTGCCCGTGATCCAGGCAATATACTTACATTCTGTATTGGAAGGGACTGTCAATTCTTTTTAGTGTTTTTTAGATGAACTTGCATAATCATCAGCTTAATGTTTTTTTTGACAATAAGCGTTTATACTTTAAAGCGGTAGTAAACTCCCATACAGAACAAAAATAGAAGCATTATTCTAAGTCCCCTAGACAAATACAATATTCAGATCCTACCTAGCATGTTTTATAATCTATCCTACTGGCATAATCTTTTTGTTTGAAAATCCCCCCCTCGGTGTTCGCCACCACCATTTTTACTCCTGTCTTCCGGTCTAGCCAGCGCTGTATTTCTACCCTCAATAGGTTTCCTTGTTGAAAATCTTGTGCATGCACACTACTACCCAGTATCCAAGGTGTCCATGATCCTCTTCTCATTGATGGATGATCACCAGTTATCGCGGTATGCTGGGTCTGATGTCCACAATAGGAAATGACGCAGCCCCAGCATAGACCCTGCATTTTTCTAGGCTTGCCATAAAATGAATACATAATGAGCACGCGTGGGTGATGTCACTATAAAGAAATACAGCGATTACAGCTAAAGCGAGCAGGTAAGAAGAATGACATACAGCACTAATTATTTTTTAAGCTGGTATTACTTATTACCCGAAAATATGTCAGACTGGGCATACAACCACTTTAAGAATCTTGTTTCTTTGTATAATGTGTAATTATATACCCACCTTTCTCACCTTTATCCCAGATGAACATTTGAAATAATTTTAAAGTCCTCAGTAGAGTTGAGCGAACCCGGGGTGTCCGGGACCCGGACCCGGACTTTTCAAAAAAAGTCTGGGTTCGGGGTTCTGGTAATTTTAATGCAAAATCTTAAAAATGCTGTAAAAAAGCCCAGGAAGGTCCTAGAGGTCTGCAAAAGGAAGGAAATGTGGGTAAGTGTGGGACAAGTGCCCTACAAAGAAATGGGGACAGGGAAATAACGTTAAATATTAAAAAAAAAATAAAAACATAAAAAATTCAAAAATGGAGATCATCTTCAAAATGGGTCTGAAAAGTATTAATTAACATTAGAGGCCATAGAACTGTTCTAAAATCATCTTCAAACTGTGTCAAAAAAGTATAAATAAGCCGGGAGTACCCATATCACTGTTCTGCAAAATGTGTGTATCACTTTAAATGAAACCGGAAATCAGTGAACATCTCTTCTGCACAATTATTTCAAGTCTGTGTGTCACTTTAAATCAAACCGTCAATCATTGCACATCTTTTATTCACACTTCTTTTTAAAATGTGTGTATCACTTTAAATGAAACCGTCAATGATATGATATCACTGTTCTGAAAACATCTGGAAACTGTGTGTGAAGAGCGAAACCATATACATGCTCTTCTCTATGCTGTATTTTCAAACACACTATCCAGATGTTTGAAGTGCATGTGTATGGTTTCTCCCCGGTTTTAGGTAAAGTGTTCTATTCTATTTCCAGATGTATGAAGAAAAGATGTAATGTGTGAAGAACATCTGTT
>BLSH010136712.1:213358-223619 GCA_018402905.1 Glandirana rugosa
CCTCGTCGTCGTGTGTTGGTAATACAACGTGTATTTTTTGTCCTTCGTCTCACACCCATACATTACGTTTATATACCAAAGGAATAAGTGACATATTTTATCGGTAAGAGTTGGTCCAAAGGTACCTTGGTACCCCACGGAAACTAGAAGGTAAACTACCACGAACGTATCAAGGTTTCGGTTACGACGAACCGTCTCGGTCGACGTACTGTGGTTTATAAAAAAATCTACGTACATTTCCACCGTAACTCCAGGGGTGAGATACCCCGTAAGAAGGTTTACCAGTGGCTACATTCCGGGTAAACAGAGTGACTGGGGGTTACTGAAACAAAATCGTTATTCATGACCGGGGTCCGGGACAAAGTTCGGGTTCTGTCCAGACCCGAACCCGGACTTTGTCCCGAAGTTCGGCCGAACCAGCAGAACCCGGACTTCTAGAAGTTCGCTCAACTCTAGTCCTCAGTACTTATTGCTAAAACAAAGTCATTGGGGGTCAGTGAGACAAATGGGCCTTACATCGGTGACCATTTGGAAGAATGCCCCATAGAGTGGGGACCTCAATGCCACCTTTACATGCATCTAAAAAAATATTTGGTGTCATGCAGCTGGCTCTGCCAAGCAGCATTGGCTTTGGAACTATGCAAGCACCATCAAATGGAAGATCAAAGGCACCCCATGGTTCCATGGAAACCTGGTTGAGAATGGCTATTTTATACAGTGAATAAGGAAACCATATATTTGCATTACATACCCACACTCTGCTTCCTGTTTTTTATGTGCAACATAATGGTTGTGTGCTGCTGCTCCTTCTAACAATGTAAGTCTATGAATCAGCTGAATTATTGAAAACAATGTAATGTGGCTGATATCTTAACAGTTATTGAACCATATAAAGAGAAATTGTGCTGCAACACTGAAAGTTACTTCAGGGGTAATGTACAAATCTTGATATTGAATCCAAGAACAAAAATAGCTGTTGACATGCTGAGGAATTTAGCACTTAGTATGTTTTATACTAAAGTACAAACTTTTAGGATTTAGTATGTTTTGTAAAGCATCAGGAGGATCACTATGGATGATGTTGCTACTGGATATACTACTGCATACCTCCCAGCTTTCTGAGATGGGAATGAGGGAGACCTAATACCAAAATTATGTGGGCATAGGCCACACACACCCTTAACCACTTCCCGCCCGGCGTATAGACAAATGACGTCCGGGCGGGGGGTTCATTATCCTGACTGGACGTCTATTGACCAATCATGGCTGATCACAGTGTAAATAGGAAGAGCCGTTTATCAGCTTTTCCTCTGCTCAGGTCTGCAGACCTGAGCAGTGGAGAGCCAATCGGCTGCTCGCCTGATGAGGGGGGCTGCGCTGAACGTTTATCAGCGCAGCCACCCTCAGGATCACCACACTGGACCACCAGGGAGCCTGCCGGGACATCACAAAGAGGCCACCCAGGACCACCAGGGAAGGACCACAGAGGCCGCCCAGGACCACCAGGGAGCCCCCACTAGACCATCAGGTAAGGGCAATATTGTGAACTGTAGGGATGGCACTGTGCCCATGTATGATGCCTGCCAGTGCCATCCCTAACAGCACTTGTTGCACCAGTGCCTACCACTGCCACCTATAAGTGCCCACCTGTGCCACCTATCAGTGCCCACCTGTGCCACCTAAAAGTGCCCACCTGTGCCACCTAAAAGTGCCCACCCATGCAACCTAAAAGTGCCACCTATCAGTGCCCATCAGTGCCACCTATGAGTGTCCATCAGTGCCGCATATCAGTGCCACGTATCAGTGCCCGTCATTGTTGCTTGTCAGTGCCGTCCGTCAGTGCCCATCAGTGCTGCATATGTGCCTCATCATCAGTGCAACCTTATCAGTGCCACCTAATCAGTGCCAATCTGTACTGCCTCATCAGTGCCCATCAGTGTAGCCTCATCAGTGCCCGTCAGTGAAGGAGAGAATGTTTTTTTTTTTTCAAAATTTTCGGTCTTTTTTTTTTTATAGCGCAAAAAATAAAAACTGCAGGGGTGATCAAATACCAGCAAAAGAAATCTCTATTTGTGGGAACAAAATGATAAAAACTTTGTTTGGGTACAGCGTCGCATGACCGCGCAATTCTCATTCAAATCGCAACAGCACTGAAAGCTGAAAATTGGTGTGGGCGGGAACTGTTCTAAGTGCATGGTATTGGAGTGATTAAGGATGGGTTCACACTATTGCGAATTGGAATGCGGGTTTGGAATCCAATATGCATGTCAAGAGACTGTGACTGACTCTGAACCCAGCCTTAAGGAGAATTGTAAAAAAAAAAAAAGATTGGTTAAACCCACAAGTGCTTTTTACTGCTACTATTCCTTTATGTTGGTTTTTTAAATTTACAAATACAGCAATTTAGAAGTTGAATGAACGGTTTAGCACTGGGAAACACTTTTTGATAGTTAAGTAGTGCATTTTATATACAACTATACAGATCACACCAGAATGAGGAACAAATGAGGAGGAAAGAGGGACAGAGGGACTTTGTTCCAAATGAGGGCCAGTTCCTCAAAATCAGAGACAGTTGGGAGCTATGCTACTAGTTCTTCTGAAAAAGCTTCAGCTTGCTGGTTTCAGCTTAAAGTCCCTTTCTGGCTGTACTGAGGTCTATGGATGGAGTCTGAGCTTGCAAGCCATTAAGGGTGTTCTGAGTTCCCTACCCCTCTCTCTCATGTGTTTCTGTGAAGAATAAACTCCTTTACAGGTCCTTAACCACTTCAGCCCCGGAAGGATTTCCCACTTTAGGACCAGAGCCCTTTTTGCGATTCGGCACTGCGTCGCTCTAACTGACATTTGCACGGTCGTGCGACGTTGTACCCAAACAAAATTGCGTCCTTTTTTTCCCACAAATAGAGCTTTCTTTTGGTGGTATTTGATCACCTCTGCGTCATTTCTGATCACCGCTATAAACAAAAGAAGAGCGTCAATTTTGCAAAAAAAAAACAAATTTCTTACTTTTTGCTAAAATACAAATCCAAAAAAAAATATAAAAAAAACATTTTTTTTCATTGGTTTCTGATGATTTATATTCTTCCTCATATTTTTGGTAAAAAAATTGCAATCGGCGCTTATTGATTGGTTGCCGCATTTACGGATGATGAGAATTCATTTCTGGGGGTTTTATTTTTTTTATTATTTTTTACTAGTAATGGCGTCAATCTGCGATTTTTAGCGGACATGTCGGACCATTTTGACACTTTTTTGGGACCATTGGCATTTATACAGCGATCAGTGCTATAAAAATGCACTGATTACTGTGTAAATGCCATTGGCAGTGAAGGGGTTAACCTGCAGGGGGCGCTCTAAAGGTTAACTGTGTTCCCTCAGTGTCTTCTAACTGTGTGTGGGCTGCCCTGGATGGGGACCACGGACCTCCGTTCTCTCACTGTGGGGGGCCATCGCGGGTAGCCGGCGGCGATCGAGTCCGCCCTACCCGCTCCCTGGCCCCCCCTGAACACAGTGAGCACGCGAGCGCACCTCCAGCGGCGCGCGCTCACAATACTAGTTATCACGGCCGCTGTCAGGTGACGGTGTTTCGTGATAACGAGCCACCTTGCCGCCGTCACGCTGCGGCGGGCGGTCGGCAAGTGGTTAAAGTGACTGGAACCCAACTGTCAGCCATGCGAAAATGCTAGCTCACCCTGTCTCTTGGGGTACTCCACCTGCCACTGGGGGTCAGGGGGGGTGCTACACATCTATCCCTCACCTAAGTACCCCCACTACCTCTGAAAGAGCCACTTGAATTTGGGCCTATTCCCTCACACAGCATCCACAGCCAGGCAACAGGAATTTTCCACACTCTCCAATTGGCTCAAGAAGACCATCTAGGGCTTTTAGTTTAGGTTGTTTATTTAGGGAATGTTGAACTTGGATAGGAATTGGGATACATGGGATGCTCAGAACTGATGAAACTTGTAAACTCCAAACAAACGGTTGAGAAACTGTCGGTCTCTGGCTGCTAAAATCCAATTTAGCTATGCTGCACACTGGTGGGAGTAATGATGCAGCTGAAACAAAATGGGAATGATTTAAAAAAAAGTCAATGTTCAAAAGATAGCAGCTGGCTGCTCTAGGCCCGAAATAGAGATATTGGGGTGCTCCTAGATGTCTTGCACTGCACTGAAGCTGCCCCCCTTGGTCCCAGACACGCAGAGTATTGCACTACACTGTCCTCTCTGTGGCTTTGGTTGTGATGCTGGTTTGTACTCACTCAATCCCTTTAAGTCGTTTCTTAAATCCCGAAAGCTGCTGTACAGGCCTCACTGATGGGCAGGCTGTTCCTGGCTTGGCTTGAAGTCTAAACAAATGGCCACTGCCTTCCCCTATAACTGGCATTTGCAGCAAGGAGCACATGGAAGGTCAACGCTTTCAAAGCAAAACCAAAAAAATTCCCAGATCAATTTACCAACCAGCCTGCAACCAACCAAATTATCCTGTCTAGCAGTATGCGTCATAAACAGGGATTTGAACACATTTGCAAATACATTGCATAAGCTACAGAGCCCCATCAAGGCACCCCAGTATTTTCTGTAGTCCTAACTCTAAATTTTGAGAGCCTCCATAGTGGAAGCACATGCATTATAATGGATAGGCAGAGGGCAGGTGAGCCTGAAGGGAGCCAACCCCTCCTTAAAGGGACAAAGGTGCACTGGACACCCAGCATATAGCACCATGGCAGCAAAGGTGTGCAGTGTGTCCCCTCACCAATATTTCAACAGTACAAACAAATGGCCACTGCCATCACCTACAACTGGCCTTTGCAGCAAGGAGCACATGGAAGGGCAATGCATACAAGGCAAAACCAAAGAAATTCCCTGCTCAACTTACCGACCAGCCTGCGACCAAACAAATTATCCTGTCTAACAGTATGCAATAAAAACAAGGGTTTAGTTGCAACACACTTGCAAATACATGTAAAAGCTATAGAGCCCCGTCAAGGCACCCCAATATTTTCTGTAGTTCTAACTCTAAATTTTGAGAGCCTCCAAAATTTAGAGTTAGGGGTCTGCAGCTAACCCTAGCCGAGACTGAGCTGAGTAAAGACATGAAGTTTTCCACTTCTCTCTCTCTCTCTTGCTCTTTTTCTTCTGCCCCTGGAGCAGAGCTCCCAGCACAGGGTTCTCCTCCAGATGGCTGGACCATGGAATCTGCACCCAGACTGCCAGGCTTCTGAGTATTTATGGGCTGTCTCCCCACCTTCTGGGCCTGCCTTCCTAGAGATTGGTTTTAACTCCATAAATATTCAGGCTTCAGCCTATATCCCTCCACCTACTATGTTCTGAAAATATCCAGGGAGTTCCAGAAGACAGAGGGAGGTAACAGAGCCACAGCCTTTAAAGCACTGCACATTCTCCTAAACACAATTAACGTTTGCTACCCTGCTTACAGGGGAACCAACCTACATTTGCCTACACTAGCAAAAAAAGGCAGATCGTCATTCTGTCACTACAGAGGGCATGGATCCTGTGTCTCTGCTAAGCAAGGGCACTGATCAATGCCTTCTCCTAGTACATGCACCTCCCCCACTGTAGTGAAGCACTAGTCAGGCACACATTTAACATTGATCACCCTGATGTTAACCCCTTCCCTGCCAGTGTCATTCATACAGTGACACTGCATATTTTTTTTAGCACTGATCACTGCATTAGTGTCACTGATCCCCAAAAAGTGTCAGTTAGTGTCCAAGCTGTCCACCACAATAACGCAGTCCCTGATATAAGATGCTGATCGCCTCCATTACTGATAAAAAAATAAAACAATCTATCCCATAGCTTGTAGACACAATAATGTTTGTGCATACCAATCAATATACACTTATTGGGATTTTTTTTTTACCAAAAATATGTAGCAGAATACATATTGGCCTAAATTGATTAAGAAATGTGATTTTTTACATTTTTTTTATTGGATGTGTTTTATAGCAGAAAGGATAATTATTATTTTTTTTTTTTCAAATTTGTTGCTCTTTTTTTGTTTATAGCACAAAAAATAAAGACTGCAGTGGTGATCAAATACCACCAAAAGAAAGCTCTATTTGTGGGAAAAAAAGGACATCAATTTTGCTTAGGTACAGCATTGCATTACCGCGCAATTGTCAGTTAAAGTAACGCAGTGCTGTATCACAAAAAATGGCCTGGTTAGGAAGGGGGTAAATCTTCCAAAGGTCAGGTGGTTAAAAAACACTCACCCACTTAGGAATCCATGTTGTCGTCTGTAATCCATTGCTCCACCATCACACGTGCCCAGTGTGTGGTATACATCATGGCGCATGCTCAATATTTCCAGTCAGCGGTGACCTGTCCATAATGGGCGCAGGGACGCCACCCCCCTTATCCATGCGCCTGGTCCCTAATTTACATGCAGGGCCCTGGACACATGGATTCCAATGGGGTTTTTTTCTCTTTTTTCAGAAGCGCATGATTAGAGCCAGAGGCTTTAATTGGCTTCAAAAAGGGTGGTCTCACAGCACTGCGGTGTGAGCCCGCCCAGTTGTGTGACAATAGCGAATTAATATTCGTTATTGTCTTCTTGATTCTTCTCCGGGCCAATCAGGAAGTGGGTCCTGAGACCCAATTGGCCGAGAGGATCGTATTGGTAGCCAAAGAAGAGGAGATGCAGAGTGAAGCTGCTGAGGAGGAAGTGCTGCCTATGACCTAGATGGGGTAAGTGCGGGGCTGGTGGGCTGACGATTGGGCGACAGGAGGAAGTGGGACCGATCGACCCACCAACCAACGGGGGGTGTGGCTTGATTGCCCCCCAAAAATGGAGCACCAGCCGCCACTGCTTCCAGGGCATGCGCACAATAGCATTTAGTGCCTGGAGCTTCTGGAATGCATGACATTGTTATCCCAGAAGGCTGCAGGTTCCTGGGGTATGGTATGTCATTCTTACCTGGGCGAGAAAGGCAGAAGCCCCAACGTATTTCTCCTGCAAACATGACTTTGATATACAGCTGCACAAATATTGTGCTACATGAATTGCATCTGCCACCAGGACTGGTGCAAGGATTTTTGACACTCTAAGTGAAACCTCATTTTGCTGCCCCCATTGGCTCCAGCCCTGACTCCACCCCCTTTGTCCTGCCCATGTGACAGGAGGCGGCGCTATACAGGAAGCATCGGCTCTGCTTCCTCTAGTGCTGGTTCCAGTGCTGTGCTGCGCCTCTAATTACACTACTGGTCGGACAGAGCAGCTGCCTGAGACTGAGTTAGTTACCAGTGGCCGTGCGCCCTAGGCAGCTGCCTAGTTTGCCTAGTGGTAGCACCGGCTCTGTCTGCCGCCGTTTTATTCTACAGGCCTCTGCTTTCAGAAAACATATAATGTTTGAGGATTTAACCTCCCTGGCGGTGTTCCCGAGTGTGGCTCGGGGTGGATTTTCAGTACCAAGAACGGTAACCCCGAGCCACACTCGGGATTGCATTGCTGGATCCAGGCAGCGCTACTTACCTTGTCCCCTGGATCCAACGATGTCCCCCGCCGTGTCTGCGAGCTGTGTACGCAGCCAGATGTCTCCTGTGTGCCGGGCTCCGTTCCCTGCGAGCGTCGCGTCGCACGGGGACGGAGACTGGCGGGAAATTCAAAAAGTGAAACACACACAGCACATACAGTGCACTGTAATCTTATAGATTACATTACTGTATGAAATTATTTCACATCCCCTTTGTCCCTAGTGGTTTGTCCAGAGCCCTGCATGCACTTTTATATTATAAATGTCATTCTTTCTACCTGCAAACATGAGAATGTCCATAGCAACCAAAAAGTGTCCCTTTGCGTCAAAAGTAGTTTCTGATCAGCTAGAAAACACCGATAGTAAATAAGAATCATTTGCAGAATTGAGTGATACTGATTTTTGGGGAAATGTATGATCAGAAACTGAAAGTGACGACAGCGACAATTCTGCAAATGAGCAAATTTCAGTGTTTTTGGTTTGATTACATTATTGAATACATTTTATTACTATTATAGTATTATTTTTGATAATTAATTTTAGTTATTTATTATATTATAATTTATGATTTCATTTTTCAAACTTTATCATACCCGGGATGTCTACTAGACTCTTGTTTGGACAGATTTAAGTGAGTTATTCCTAAGAATCACCAGCCTACAATATAAAACGCCAAATTTTCATGCAAAATAATCGTACCGCTTTCAGCACCAAAAATCTGAAATAATCACACCGCCAGGGAGGTTAAAGTAATTTTATAGAATTTTTATTTTTATTTTAAATTAGTTACTTAATTTTTTCAAAAAAATAAGTAAGTAATTTAAAATAAAAATAAAATTTAAAAAAATTAAAAAAATCGCTCTGGACAAGAAGTGGCTTAATAAAGTAAAAGGAAGACTGAAGGTCCGCTCTAATTGAAACAAAATGAGCTCAGCTGTTTTTTTTTTTTTTATGTCGTTGCCCACCAGCAATAAAACATCTGTACTTTTTTTGAAAACCCCATCTGGACTCTTGCAGAGAGATTCTAACATCTTGGACCAGCTGGAGGACTTGCACAGAGCAGGGATATGTGGGTTTATCAGGAGAGAGGCTATTATTGCAGGGCAAATGCCTTTTTACAGATCCATGTGGGACTGCTACCATCTGTCCGTACTACTATGCTGCTCTCATTTCTATAGGGAGTCTGGGAAATGAAAGATAATGTATAGAACAATATGTCAGTCCTGCTGGATCTTTCTCCTACATCTGTCTGTGCTCCGTGACCGTATGCGTTTTCTATTATGGAGATGCAGAATTTTTTCCATCTTCCTCTTTTTTTTTACAGTCTTCATCTTCCAAAATGCAATCTCTAGTTTACCCCGGCATGTATGCCTCTGTTTATGTACGGGATCTGTTTTTTGGTTGCTTTCCTGATGTGCCTGTTCTCTCCTTTCATATCCATGCATTGCTCCTGACAAAGACTCTCTTCCCTCTCCCTCTTTGCCGCCACCGTCTTCTTACAAGGTGGCAGGACAGGCTGCACGAATGCGATTTAACAATGTGTTTTGTTAAATAAAGATACTAAATGTAAAGCAGTATAAATAATATACTGTGTGCCTTTATGAACATGTCCGGGTTGTCGTTTATCTGCACAAAGGCTTTACGGTTTACTCTGGTTTCTGGTACATGCAGCAGATGCAAACTTTATCTATCATTTTTAAAAAAAAACGTATATTCAAGTATTTATTCCTAAAGCAGAACTTAAAGCGGTGTTCCGCCTGGGGAAAAAAAACCTAAAAGTCAACAGGTACAAATCCTGTAGCTGCTGTTTTTTAATATATAGACACTTACCTGTCCAGGAAGCATAGGCGTGCTCACATAGGGTGACAGGTGTGCCTGGGCACACCCTAATCACCCTGTGCTGTGCAGACTCCCCCTGCTGCCTGGCTGCAGAGAAAGGGACTAGGGAATCTCTGTCTTTCTCTGTCTCGAAAGTGAGACATCAGGGGTCTGTTTAGACCTCTGATATTTCACCAAAGCCCCACAGCAGAGCTCCTAAAAAAATGGAAAAGAAAAAAATATATAATATTGTAGAAAATAGTAAAAAAACGAAATTGTAAAAATAAAAATAAACTATTAACGCCTATCTCTTGTGGTGCACACCCTAATGCAATAGGCTGTGCCTGGTCTGGTAAGGGCATTACCTTTTATTCCTCCCCCCTGCAGCACTTGAGGTGTGCACGGACTTGGTGGTGGCTATTTTAGTTCCAAAAGTATTTTTATTGAGAACATATTCAGAAAGTACATACATGTCAATAGAGGGTGTGTTACATTTTCAGCTTCTGTTTTTGAACATAAGAAACTTCTGTAAACGTATGAGGCTTCAGCCTTATATATAACATGGAGTAACATCTGTTCATGTCATAGTTCCAAATATGTTGAGCTATATTGTGTTATTCGTTAGAGAATCCTAGCGTTTGCGTCTTGAATATTGAGAACACCAGGGGTATGGTTCGTGATTTCATGGTTTAGGGTGTTCTGCCTTTCCCGGGACTCCCCGTGGCGCCTCCAGACCGCCCGGCCACCCCCATCGGGGGACAAGAGGCAGGGCGGGGGCGCCGCAGAGGGTCCCGCCGGGCTGGTCTATCGGGTAAAGGACTTCTCCTTGTTTGTGTGTTTATTTGGAGGTGACCTGGGGGTCATCTCTTGCGTGTGACTTCAGGTATTTGTCGTTATGTGTTATGTGAGATCATGTTTGTCTTTACGAGGTTGCTGTGAGTGTGGAGT
>BLSH010136712.1:229797-255139 GCA_018402905.1 Glandirana rugosa
AGGAGGAAGGAGACGGCGGCCCAGTCAATCTTTCGCGTCGCGCGAAACAATGGTCAAAGGGAATGTTGCTAACCCCAGCCGTCGTGGTCAGTCAGCTAGACTTTTAGTCGACACAACGGTTGTGACGTCCGGAGGACCGTATCCACACACGTCGGATAAGTTTTTATTTTTTCCATAACACGATTCCACACAATCACATCGTCATCACAACTCGCTTGGGCCTGACATTGCAAGCCCAGGCATGGTTTGAAAGCCCACAGGCACCGTGCCTGGGCCTGTTAAGTTTTTAACAAGCCCAAGCTAGGCCCCAAGACGATAAAATGAGGTGCACAACCATGGCTGTGATGGCTTCTAAGGGCAAACCAGTGAAACGCTTGTTGATTGGCTGCCCTGCAGCTTCTCAACACGTGGAGTAAAATAGCAGAACCCCGGATCGAACCCGAACAATTTTTGAATTGTCCGGGTCCGTGCCACGGACACCCGAAAGTTTGGTACGGACCCGAACGTTACAGTCCGGGTTCGCTCAACACTACTGCTACACTAACACACCTTAGCACAATACCTTTTTTATTTTTGAATAGGCTGCACACACCTATGCCAGGAGGCCTGCAGTGTTGGCAACACAGCTGATTTTCAGATCGACTGACTGGTGCTGCCGACCCCAATCGTTGTAAGGGAAACTGGTAACAAAGCGCGCTGCGCTTTCTAACTGACCCGGCGGCAGAGGAAGGAGGAGGGGGCCAAACTTCCGAGGGACGACGCTGTCTCCCAGAAGTAGGGAAGGGTACCTGTCATAAACAGGTACCCGTTCCCCCCCTGAAAGGTGCCAATTGTGGCCCTGGAGGGGGGAGGGACTCCGCTTTAAAGTGGTTGCAAAGGTAATTTAAAAAAAATTAATAAACAACAAACATCTCTATACTTACCTGTAGACATGTGCACGGCTGAATTTTTTTTTTTTATCATTTATTTTTTTTTTTTCAATCAATTTGGTTTGTGGCATTCGTATAGATGCGGTATTTGTTATTATTGCGAATTCGGGAATTCGGAAACATCTGAATTCAGTATGTTCCATTCATACAGATGTGGTATTCGTTATTTTCGGTAATTCGTGAATCCGGAAACATTCGAATTCGGTTTGTTCTATTCGTATAAATGCGGTATTCGTTATTATTGGTAATTCATGAATTCGGAAACATTCAAATTCGGTACGTTCCATTCGTATAGATGTGGTATTCGTTATTATTGGGAATTCGGAAACATTCAAATTCGGTTTGTTCCATTTGTATAGATGCGATATTCGTTATTATCGGAAATTTGTGAATTCAGAAAAAACATTTGAATAAAACATTTGAATTTGGTTCGTTCCATTCGTATAAATGCGGTATTCGTTATTTTACGTAATTTGTGAATTCGGAAACATTCGAATTTGGTTTGTTCCATTCGTATAGATGCGGTATTCCTTATTTTTGGTAATTTGTGAATTCGGAAACATTCGAATTCCGTTCGTTCCATTCCTATAGATGCGGCATTCGTTCTTATCAATAATTCGGGAATTCAGAAACATTCGATTTTGGTTCGTTCCATTTGTATAGATGCGGTATTCATTATTATTGCTAATTCAGAAAAATTTGAATTCGGTACGCTCCATTTGTATAGATGCGGTATTCGTTATTTTGTAAGTTCGGATACATTTGTATTTGTTAAGTTTACTAACAGGCAGACAAATTTGAAAGGAAATTCCAATACCTAACTAATTTAATAGTTTATAACTATTATTATAGTTTTTATTATTGTTATTTATTATTAATAAATAATAATAATAATAAAAAAAACTATACTAATGGTTAATAATTCATTATGTTAACTAACAGCCAAATTTGAAAAGGAAATTCTAATGCCTACCTTTAATTTAATAGATTATAACAATCATTGTATTTTTTTTTATTATCATTAAATAATAATAATTACAAAAAGACTATTATAATGGTTATGGTTAATAAAAATAAGAAACTTAATAATTTAAAGCGGAGTTCCACCCAAGTAAAAGTCAGCAGCTGCAAAAAGTGTAGCTGCTTACTTTACAATCGGACACTCATCTGTCCCATGCTCCAGCGATGCGGTCGCCCGAGGGCTCGCTCTTTGCCTGCTCCCCTCGGCGGCGCTGGCATCATAAGTGTGGGCACTGGGCTTTGGCTTCAGAGCCAGGCGTGCACTGCGCATGTGTGAGTCGTGCTGCTCCTTGTGAATGGCCGGCGTATCTTCTGGGACCTGTGACGTGTCCCAGAAGATCGCCAAGAGTGGACTTCCTTCTGGAGCCGCAGCTTCAGGGGAGGAAGTGGACCTGGAACCTTGTGAAAACAGGGTTCCTGGTCCCCCCACCCCGGTCCCGGTAATTTATTAATTATAATAGAAATTATATGCATTTTCTTTGTTCTTTCGGATTTTCGTTCAGATTTTCGTTCTTTCGAATTTTCAGATTTTCGTTCTTTCGAATTTTCGAATTTTCATTCTCATTTTCGTTTTTTTTTAATTCTCAAATTTTCATTATAACTTTTGGATGTTTGTTCTTTCAAATTTTTGGATTTGCATTCTTTTGAATTTTCAGATTTTCATTCTTTCGGATTTTTTTCTTTACGATTTCTGTTCTTTGCAAAAATTTGTTTTCGGAAAAATTTGTGAAAAAGTGTTTTCGTTATTTGGATGTTTCCGAATTAACGAATATTCAGAATTTTGACGAAAAAACGAATTTGGAACGAAAATAATTGCACAAGTCTACTTACCTGCTCTGTGCAATGGAATTGCAGAGAGCGGCCCCGAACCTCCATTTCTCATGTTCCGCGCCGACGATCCTGGCTCCTCCTTTATGTCCAGTGCCTCCATGGGAAGTGGCTTCCCATGGGGGCACTGGGCATAGAGGCACTCCCGAGCACCGCTGCTGTGTCCCTTTACAAAGACGGTGGGACTTGGCCCCGCCCCGCGCTCTCTCGTCACTGGCTTTGAATGTCAGCAGCGGGAGCCAATGGCTCCTGGTGCCCCAGCAAAGCCAGTGAGACCAGGAAGAGAGGGAAGGGAAGAGCTGCAGACATGCACAGCTCTGGATCAAATGAAGAGCTCAGGTAAGTAAAAGGGGGGGGGGGGGTGACTGGGGATACTGATGCCTAAACATTTTTTACCTTAGGGAATGCATTAAGGTAAACAATGTTTAGACTTTAGAACTACTTTAACTGCTTCTAAACCGCCCCACACAGATATACCGTGGCAGGGCTGCCCTCCTGCGTAAAAAATCACGTACCTATGTGTGATTTAGTGCACGGGGTCTGGGGCACACATGCAGCCGGGGACCCACTCCCGCTGTGATTGGACACAGCAGGAGCCAATCAGTGGGTCCGGCAGACTCGATGTCTGCCATGACCCGCTGATTGTTCTGAGGAAAGGCAGACCACCGTTCTGCCAGAGGGGAAGATGTCGATCTTGTGTTTCTTCCCCCAGTCAAAGCAACCCTCCCCCCCCAGTTAGATAGCACCCCCTCGGGACACACATAACCCTTTGACCGATGTTAATCCTTTCCCTGATAGTGTCATTAGTACAGTGAGAGTGCATTTTTTTTAGCACTGATCACTGTATTTGTGTCACTGGTCCTCAAAAAGTGTCAAAAGTGTCAGTTAGGTGTCTACTTTGTCTGCCGCAATGTCACAGTCCTGCTAAAAATTGCTGATCACCACCATTATTAGAAAAATAAATAAAAACTCCATAAATATATCCCATAGTTTGTAGACGCTATAACTTTTTTGCAAATTAATCAATATATGCTTATTGGGATTTTTTTTACCAAAAATATGTAGCAGAATACATATCGGTCTCGATTAATGAAGAAATTAGATTTTTTACATTTTTTTATTGTATGTGTTTTATAGCATAAAGTTAAAAATATTGCTTTTTTTTTTCAAAATTGTCGGTCTTTTTTTGTTTATCGCGCAAAAAGTAAAAAACGCAGAGGTGATCAAATATCACCAAAAGAAAGCTCTATTTGTGGGGGAAAAAAAGGACATCAATTTTATTTGGGTACAACGTGGCATGACGGCGCAATTGTCAGTTCAAATAAGGCAATGCTGTATTGCAAAAAATGGTCTGGTCATGGGGGGGTAAATCTTGCAGGGCTAAAGCAAACCTTCACTTAAAATTGATATTAACGCAAGCACCCCTGCTCTTTGTATACTCAGACATTGGCTGTTATTGCTGAGCCAATAAGCTGTGGGAGGAAGATCCCCTGCCCTGCAGATGATGTACACAAAGGGCAGGGGATACTGTAACTTTATTAACCTAATATAGGAACATGACCATTAGTCCAATGATGTCACCAGGAGTAAACATGCCCTTTGTGTTTGTAGCACCTTCCCATTTCAGTGTGGGCTGCTAGGTAAATTTAGTTAGCTCCTCTGTAAACAGTGGAGAAGGGGTTTATTACTTAGGGGGGTCCAGTGTCTCATAAACTGCTACTCTACTACTTCCCCCTGTCTAAAGTATAGTGGGAGGGAGAGCAGGACAGGAAGCCTGAATATTTATGGTACTAAGGCCAATCCTTGGGGAGGTATGCCCAGAAAGTGGAGAGAGATCCCATGAGTACTCTGAGGTCTGACAGTCAGTGTGCAGAGTTCCTGGGTCCAGTCCTTTAGGAGGAGACCCCTGTACAGGGGGCTTTGCCACTGGGGCAGAGAGAGAGGGAACTAGAGGAGCCAAGATGAAGACATTCAGGTCCCAACTAGGCTTAGCAGAGCCCGAAGAGAGTTGGTGGGCGAAAGTCTGCTATACCGAGAAGAAGTGACTGTGGGTTAGTTTGACCTAACAACATAAGTGTGCGCAGCCTATTACATTAGAGTGTGCACCTCAAAGCTCAAACACACATGTGTACAGGAGAGGAAGAGTGTATAGGGCGGTATGTACAGGAGAGGAGTTTGGGGGGGATGACAATGGGCAGTATTGGAGAGGAGTGTGGAGGGAATGACAATGGACGGTATGTACAAGAGAGGAGTGTGGAGAGGATGACAATGGGTGGTATGTACAGGAGAGGAGTGTAGAGGGGATGGCAATGGGCAGTATGTACAGGAGAGGAGTGTGGAAGGGATGACAATGGGCGGTATGTACAGGAGAGGAGTGTGGAGGGGATGACAATGGGTGGTATGTACAGGAGAGGAGTGTGGAGGGGATGGCAATGGGCGGTATGTACAGAAGAGGAGTGTGGGGGGGATGACAATGGGCGGTATATACAGGAGAGGTGTCTAGGGACTGCAGAGTGTTCAGATAGTCAAGGAGGGAAGTCTATCAGCAGGCAGAAGGATGTGTGGGGGCAGACTAGGGAGAGATGTCTGTTAGCAGGAGGGTGTGAAGTGGTCACAGACCTATATTAATCAGTGGAGGTGGGGGGGCAATGGGGGGTATGATGCCTGTTGTAGGGGGAATTGGGGTGTGAGGTGACTGTGTGGGGAATGTCTGCGGTGGAGGTGAGTCAGTTGGGGAAGGATGAATTTCAGTAGTGGTGTCTGTAGAGTGACCAGGGAGGAATGTTGGGAGGGGTGAGGTATGAAAAAAAATGACTATGGGATGTCTGTCAACTGGGGGTGAGATTTGGTTAATGAATGATATAGGTCATCTCTGGGTTGGGAAATGGTTGGTCATATTTCTAAGCTGGGGAGTAACATGAGAAGTGGCTGGGAAGTAATGTTCTGGGTAATGGTGGGTGTGAAATGGATGATGTCCGTCAGCGTTTAGACCCCTTTCACACTGGAACATTTTTCAGACGCTTTAGCGCTAAAAATAGCGCCTGTAAAGCCACTGCAAAACTCCTCCTCCAGAGCTCTTTCACGGTGGGGCAGTGCAGTTGCAGGGCAGGAAAAAAAGTCCTGCAAGCAGCATCTTTGGGGCGGTGCAGCAGCGGTTTATACGCTGCTCCTCCACCACCCCTGCCATTAAAATGAATAGGCACCTATTCAGAAGCGCCCCGCGTTGGCACTTTTAACCCCTTTTTAACCCATTCTTGGGGATTAAAAGTGCCCCGCTGCCGCCCGAATAGCGGAGCCAAAGAACCAATATGGCTGCTTTACCGCTACCGCCCCAGTGTGAAGGTAGCCTTAAGTCTCTTTCACATTTGCGGTAATGCTTACCACCCTCTGAAAAGCAATCTGTGGGGATTGTTTTTCAGATGGGGGTATAGCAGCAGCTGATACCGCTGCCTCCTGGTGCCTGTGTTTAATTTTCACTTAAATTGCTAAATAGCAGTTTAACATTGTGAGGCCGCACCACAACTGTGAGCCAAGCTTGTGGCTCGCTGTAGCAGAGCGGACCCATTGAACTCAATGGGTGAATTTAAGGCAGTCCTGTCATTTGAACTCCCCAGGTAAAAGTTCCACAGCTGAATTTGGGTGCATAAGCCAGGAGCGTTAAAAAGCACAGGTCATCTGCCCATGTGCTCACCCTTTGAGGTGTGGGGTGGAGTATAAAATGGCTGGGCAGAGATATTTGTCAGCATGCGGGAGAGATTGTCTCACTGGCCCCTCAGCTAAAGCATTGCAGTGGCATATACCAGAGGCAGTAATTGAAGCTGGCTGCAATAGCACACACAACAGTTCATTCCACCAGCATCTGTCAACCGCCCGCACCCCCCCGCGCGCGCGCGCAGTGCCGTTGCTTCTGCAACAGCTATGGGACTTTACAGTTCACTGAGCGTGGAATGGAGGGGTGGAGCTGGGGCGGGACAGAGGCACATGAGGCAGAGCACTTCTTAAGCCTCGTACACACAGTTCGACGGTCGTATGCAAACGGTCGTACAACCGCTCGTTGTATGCTCATCCGACCATCAGTACGCGTGATTAGAAGTGCCGACGTACAACGGTCGTACAACAGGAGTTGGACGAGCAAACTATAAAACTTTGGTAGTACCAACAACCGCTGTATCGTGTGTACAGAGAAGTAGGTCCATTACTGGCAATGCAGAACACTGGTGACTGCTGCGGTGGAGACGGAGACGGGGGTAGGAGTTTCTGGACCCGACAGTACCCGACAGTACACATATTGACTGTCAAGGGTAGGGATTCTGCAGCTGTTCCTGCTGATTGGAAATGGGGGCATGGGCTGTAACAAAGCCAACACAGGCAGCTTTCAGTTGGGAAGTATTATATGCTAATGTGCATGGGATGATTCGGGTGTGCCTGACACCCCCTGCGAACACCTATGCCTACCAAGCAAGTGCAGTACAGCCAGGAGTTGTGCAAGACAGCCAGGAGTTATACAAGTCAACCAGAAGAGAACAGTGCAGCCAAAGTTGTGCAATACAGCCTGCATTACAGTACAGAACAGCCAGAAGCCTGGCGGTCCTCAAGTTGTATAGTTCTACAGTTCTGGAGTACCCCATGCTCCCCTTCCCTATACAAGTCCCTAAAAGAAACTCCTAGGCTGATTTTTGAGCTAAAGGAATAATGCTGAAAATATAATTTGCATGGCATTGTATGCTGTAAGAGGGGTAAATGGGCCCAAGCTACCAGTGGTTCCTGGCATGGTGACGCTACATGTTTATTGTTTGTAAATTTCATAAACACTGAAAGTTGCTCCACCCAAAAAATACTATGCCAAACAGCAAAATTTTATATGCCAACATCCCAACAAAGAAAAGGTGCCCACCAAGCTCATTCTGTCATAGTAATTTCAGGCATTGATAGATAGGCCAAAATCAGATACAAAGGGAAGTCTAGAGTGGAGCACGTTTACTGCTGAAATACTAATGTATAGTGGCTTCACAGAATGAGGGGGAAAGGGGGTCTGGCCTATTTTAGGCCCCTCTTTGCCTAATGGGGATGTGGCATCGGCCAATAGGTAAAATAGGGATAGTTCAAAATGGCGTAGCCTTGATAGGTCAGTTAAGGTCACATGTCAGGGGAATTTTCTGGAAGGTTAAAAGGTCAGTTGATGATTGGTCAATTAGGGTCAAGTGTCCTTAGAAAATTCTAGAAGGTGGCTGGGGAGGTTATTTAAGGGTCCCCTGACTGAAAATTTTCAGTCACCATTGAGGAACCGTCACAAGGAGCTTCAGTGTGAGTCTGTAAGGCTATAGGTGACTTCAGACAGCCCTGTGTGATTCAGCTGGGGTCATGAAAACTTTAGTGAGACAGCTGTGGGAACGGGCTGAAGCCGCAGGAGGGGATGAGTGGATTAGGCAGTGTCTCACTTTACCTGTGAGTCAGGAGACTGGGGGTGCAGCCGGTGGGAGCAGTGCAGGAGCAGAGTCCACACGGCAGCATAGCAGAGCGGGGGCACAGTGTCCTTCTGGTATAATGGAAGCGGCAGAAGGATTTTTTTTTTTAATTCTTTATTTATTCCAATGCATACATAAAAAGGCATAAAGCAACAAAACGACACGCAGGCCGCGCGTCAAGGCACTTACGGTTACATCAACATAGCTGAATTAACTATTACAGTGAGTGAGCTGCTACATATGAGACAAAAGCATTAGATAACAGCAATTGACAGTTCCACCTATGTCCCGCCGAGGACACTCCATCCCCAGCTCGGCAGGTGTACGCTGACCCCTCTAGGGGGAGCGCGCACCTGGGGGCCGCCCCCGGCGAACCAAACAGCCCGCCACAGGCGGCCCCCGCCCGCGCCCCCCCCCCCCCGGGCAGCACCAACATTTTTTCCCAGGGGGGCCACCAGAGGCCACCCAATTTACAAAGAAAGAAGATAAAGGATCGAAAAAGAAAAGAGGGAAGGGGGAGGAGGAAAAAAAAAAAAAGGGGGGGGGGGCAGGGGGAACATCTGCATCAGGGGGGGTGAAAGCCCCCCGGGAAGGAGCCGAGAGGGCCACGAGCCCGACATACATAGAGCGATAAATGAGTATAAGTATCAGGCTGCATCTCGCAGGTACTCCTCCGTGCCAGTAAAGTGTCTCCAGGGTCTCCATTTTTCCCTGAACTGCTCTTCCGTGTTGTACAGTGAGGCGGACAGCTCCTCCATACGATGGATGTGGTTAATCTTAGAGAGCCACAGAGCCCTAGTCGGGGGCTGCGTCTGCTTCCACAGAGCTGGTATACAAGCCCTGGCCGCATTGAGGAGCTGCATCGTGAGAGTCTTCTTATATTTCCGAAGGGGCCGCTCCGTCAAGTGTAGGAGACAGAGGGCCGGATCATCACTCAGTTCCACCGCCGTAAGGCTTTTGACTGTGGTTGATACCTCATCCCAAAATGATTTTAGGGCGGGGCATGACCAGAAAATGTGGAGGATCGAGCCCCCCTCGGCGCCACATCGCCAACACTCGTCTGGGATTGCACCGTTCATCCGATGGAGGACCCGTGGCACTCTATACCAGCGGGTGAGTATCTTGTAGCCCGTCTCCTGGTATTGATTCGTTATGGACGACTGATGCGCCAGTAAGAGTATTTTGTCCACCTGAGCAGACGTCAACTGCCTGCTGAAATCCCTTTCCCACCGCCAAACAAAGGAGGGGGTCGACTCACCACCAGGTGATGATAGCGGCAGAAGGATTTGAAGACGAAGTTCCGGCGGTCAGGAGACAGGATATTTCTGCCCAGCGGGAGGAAGAGGAAGGACGGAGGGAGAGCAAGAGGTGGCGTCAACAGCGGAGGAGTTTCAGCCCAGCCCCGTCTGCTGCTCCTGTCAGCGTTAGAGGGAGGCAAGGCAAGGCTTCTGGAGGACAGCATGCTAGAAAGGAGGCACTTGTGAGGGGCAGGTGCGGGCGGAGACAGGCTGCATCAGCATCAGGTAGAGGAGAGTCTTCATGGCAACAGAGAGCTTCAAGTTTCCAGGCTGGGCAGCAGGCAGTGGATGAAGCAGATATCAGAGGAACAGAACAGTGCGTGTTATCAACAGGAGCTGAGCGAACCGGCAGTGCTATTCCTGTGCGGTGCGCATCTCCTGAGCAAATTCCAGCGGCGCAAGTCATCGCAGTAAATGATGGTGAGTCTGATACACTGGGTAAGCTCTCTTCTCTGTCTTCTTCTTTTGGAGCAATTAATACAGGCTTCTCGTTCTCAAGCTGACAGCAGGTCTGGTATTAGGGAGAGTAGCAGCAGGAGTATGGTCAACAGCTTTGGCTGGAGACCGTTCTTTGTCTCAGAGTACTGCCACTGTTGTGCAGTCTTTGCAGCCTCCTATTCAAATTCAAGGACAGGATACAGTAAAGTAATATATGCCTCGTGTTCTCTTCCCGCTGGGATTTCACCTTTCAGCTGCTTTAAAGGAGAAGATTTGGAAGGGGGATTATATTGACTTGGTAACAATTCTCCCGCCTGTAAGGGTTTTTTCACAAAGATATGATAAGAAAGATGATAAGGGTGAGGATGACAGGCATAAACCTGTATTAAAGTCACTTTATAGTTGGTTACAAGCGTTTAGTATTTTTCGCAAGTGTATTGTGCGAAAGGTACCTAGAAAAGAGTTCATCACTTTTTCAGCACATAGACATAATCCTTAAGGCCTATAGGAGCTTTAGCATTTTTTTCATGGCTATCTTATGGCGAGGCTTTTCGCGAAAAGTTGGTGGTTCAACCCTCGCTCCAGTGGGGGTTCAAAAGATGTTAGCTTCTGGTTGAATTTATTTTTGCCTCAGAAACAGCCTTTTGTCCGCCAGGCCGCTAGCGCTCCTGTGAGTGCTTCAGGGACAGTGTATAATAAAGGGTAGAGTTGATCGAACCTCTGGAAGTCCGGGTTCGGCAGGTTCGGTCGAACTTACGGACAAAGTCCGGGTTCGGGTCCGGACTTGACCCGAACTTTGACCCGGACCCCGAAATCAATGGGGACCCGAACTTTTAGGCACAAAAATGGCTGTAACAAAGTCCTGGCAAGTCCTAGAGGTCTGCAAAGGGAAGGGAAATGGGGGTAAGAGGTGGACAAGTGCCCTACAATGAAATGGGGATAGGGAAATAACTTAGAATCATTTTTAAACTCAAATCACATAAAAAAAAATCAAAAATGGAGGTGGATGTGGAGTTGGAGGTTGAGGAGGCGGTGAAAGTGGTGGTGGAGGAGGAGGAGGTAGCCAACACTGTTTTTTTTATTTTTGTGCAAGAAATGCACCGCTGGCAGCAAATGTAGTTTTTAGAATTTTTTTTTTTTTTAAACCACCTATGTAGATGCACTTTTTAATTTTGTGCAAGAAACAATAATCTGTCGTTTTAAGCAACAGCAGGAACCTCTCCCTATAGAACTTGGAGATGATTTTAGATTCTAAAATCATCTCCAAGTTGTACAGGGAAAGTTTCCAGCTGCTGCTTTAAGGGAAAAATTATGGTTCTAAAATCATCTCCAAGTTATATAGGGAAAGGTCCAAATTCAAGTATGAAGAAAGAAGATATGGTATCAGCCCAAAATTAATATCTCTGTGGTTGATCCCAGTGGCAAAAAAGTGTAATTAAAACATACAACCACCTAAAGCTGAGAGGGTATGCGCTTACCAGACTCAGGTGGAAATAACGCCCAAAAGGTATGCTGGGGTCAACGCCACTGACCAGGTCCCCGTGTCGTCCGTGTATGTTCCTACGACCATGTGTCACCGACCACTGATGGGAGGATCCAAGTAACTCCAGACTCAGATGGGAATAGCGCCCAAAGGGTATGCTGGGGTCAACACCTCCGACCAGGTTCCCGTATCGTCTGTGTGGGTTCCTACGACCATGTGTCACCTTAAAAAGGGTCTTGTAGTTTTAAAGTCCAAACAAACACAGAGCTCCCTCGGATTCCCCTCTGAGTTTCAGATCCTATAGGCAAAGTGTATTCTAGCCGCATAGAGCCATATTATTGTTATAAAATCATCTCCAATTTCGATTATATATGCCCTATTAACGGATCACCCCGGGAAACCGCCTTACGCTGGGAGCTGGGAGGCTGACCTGGATCTGAGATGGGATGCGGAGACATGGTTTTCCCACTTCTTAAGATCCTTCAGGGGAATAGTGAATATTCCCCTGATGGAAGCTAGCGTCAAGATATTTACTAGGTGGTATCTTGTCCCATCCCGTCTTGCGTCCATGTTTCCGGGCTCTTCGCCACTATGCTTTAGGGAATGCCATCTCGTGGGTACCTTCTACCACACTTGGTGGGAATGCCCCAGGATCAGGGGCTTCTGGAACAAAATTTTTACCATTTTACGGAAAGTGTTAGGCTTTCCCATACCGCAGACACCTGAGATAGCCCTCCTCAACCACAGACCGGCGGGTCTTACGAAAACCCTGGGTAGACTATCTAATTTTATTCTATTGGGGGCCAAGATCACCATTGCCAAGGCCTGGAAAATACCATATGTTTCTGTCAAAAGGGCTAAGAGGAAGATCACATGGATCATGTATCAAGAAAAGTATGCAAATATGATCTTGGATACCTCTCCTAAATTCGAGGCGGTTTGGGAACCTTGGAGGCAATACCTTAATCTTCCCCTTTGATCCCGGGCGGCTTCGGACAGGACTTACCCGGCACCTTCCCCTCTCTTTATCCTCTCGGTAGCCATCTGGCTCCTTTACTTGCCTTCCCTCACTTTCTCTTTCTTGTGTATTTTCTGTCCCTTTCTCCTCTCTTTACTATTCTCTGTTTAAACAGGTTATTTCGCTTTTTGTATACACATACAGTGGGCTTTAAGGCGCTCTCGAGCTTGGGCTTCAGCCCTGGGTGAATTTTTCTGAGTGGGTTTTTCCAGGGGGGGGGTTCTTGGGGGGTCCCGGAACGATTCCTAGCACAGTATGTTCCCATCAGGGGTGCTGGGATTGGGTCGGGGGTCTCCCGGGGGCGTCACCCTGCTTTCTCACCCGGGGATGTCCCCGAGAATATTTCAGCTTTATTGTCGCTTAACTGTATGTGAAGTTTTGACTTGATGAGAGCTATCGTTTGCATAATGTTGTTATCTGTCATTGTAACTGTGAAATACCAATAAAGCTTTCAAATCTAAAATCATCTCCAAGTTATATTGGAGATGATTTTATAACAATAATATGGTTTCTATGCGGCTAGAATACACTTTGCCTATAGAACTTGGAGATGATTTTGTAACAATAATATGGCTCTATGCGGCTAGAATACACTTTGCCTATAGAACTTGGAGATGATTTTATAACAATAATATGGCTCTATGCGGCTAGAATACACTTTGCCTATAGAACTTGGAGATGATTTTAGAACAATAATCTTTCCCTTAAAGCAACAACTGGAACCTTTCCCTGTACAACTTGGAGATGATTTTAGAACAATAATCTTTCCCTTAAAGCAACAGCTGGAACCTTTCCCTATAGAACTTGGAGATGATTTTAGAACAATAATCTTTCCCTTAAAGCAACAGACTCTACCTAGTCCAGTCAGATAGTTCTGTGCAGCAGGATGAGGTCTGCAATCTGTCCCTCAAAGCAGCAGTACTAGTATCTCTCCCTAGTCCACAATCAGATCGTTCAGTAATGCAGGTGAGATGTTCTATAATATCTGCAATCTGTCCCTCACAGAGCCAGCAGCACCCTCTCCCTAAACTATCCTGAGAGCATATGACATGCAGCACAGTGACTCCAGCCCCATATAGAGGCTGGGTCACATGGTGTACTGGCCAATCACAGCCATGCCATTAGTAGGCATGGCTGTGATGGCTTCTAAGGGCAAACCAGTGAAACACTTGTTGATTGGCTGCCCTTGGCAGCTATTCAACACGTGTAGTAAAATACCAGAACCCAGGTTTGGGTCTGGGTCCCGGACACCCCAAAGTTTGGTACGGACCCGAACTTTACAGTCCGGGTTCGCTCAACTCTAATAAAGGGTTATGTTCCGCATTTAACGATAACATTTGTAAATGGTCAAACGCATGTGCTTTTTGTGCGGGCGCTCATCCTATTTTTTAGTGTTTTCGTAAGTTACAAGCCGGTCAGAGGGACCAGTTTCAGAAAAGCAGAAACGCCAGTGATTATCAGAAGGCTGCTCCCGTGGCTCAGGCATTACCCAAATCTGCAGATAACTTCAATGCTAGCTGATGGTTTTAGGGTAGGTTTTGAGTTACCAGCTTTTGAAGGGGAAGGTTGTACTTTAGTTAGAAATCTAAAAACAGTCAGTGAATTCCCTGATGTGGTTAGGCAAAAACTCCCTTTGTTTATTTTAATCAAAGGATATTGGTGAGAATATGCTTAAAAGGGAGATTGATCAGCCAGAGTCTTAATGGCTGGGTTGAACTTGAGTGAATTCTTGGTTGAATTTGTTGGTTAATGAAGTTATTTGATGAAATATGGTTTATGATGTTTTGAATAATGTATTTAAACTAATAAACCGGGCCGTGGCCAAAAAATGTATTCCAAATATTTGTGTGCTGTATTTTTTCTATTAATTATGCATGTTTGCAGGTTTTTTGTTTTGGTCTGATGTCTGCGGTCCCATATGTAATATACATAAGGATGAGTTGAGAGTATGTTCCGACTTATAGTAGACGTTCATCCTAATACTAAAATCTCTAAATCTACTGGCATCCACAATCTAAGACTAACCTATCTAGCCATGAAAAGGAGAAATCAATATACATACCTTTTCTGAAGCCACTCCGGTCTGGTCCCACTCTGAGCTGTCAGCGGCAGCGTCTCTGTGTAGGCAGGTGCAGAGGAGACAGCCGACAATGGAAGCCCCACAGTATCTCTATGGGTGATGTCACTTCCCAGGCATTTCCTAGCCATTGTCAGCTGTCTCTTCTGCAGAGCTTCTGCCGCTGGAGAACGATTCTGAGTAGCTTCAGAAAAGGTATATACAGTATCTCACAAAAGTGAGTACACCCCTCACATTTTTGTAAATATTTTATTATATCTTAATGTGGCAACACTAAAGAAATTACACTTTGCTACAATGTAAAGGAGTGAGCATCTGTGGGGCATTCTCAAACGAAAGGTGGAGGAGCGCAAGGTCTCTAACATCCTCCAGCTCCGTGATGTCATCAAGGTTGTATAACAGTGTAAATTTGCTGGCACCTCATGGCAAAGAACTCTCTAAGAATCTGAAAAAAATAATTGCCGCTAATTATTTTAACCTGTTTAACAGGACAGGTTCCACTCAGAACAGGCCTCGCCATGGTCGACCCAAGAGGTTGAGTGCATGTGCTCAGCGTCATATCCAGAGGTGGTCTTTGGGAAAAAGACATATGAGTGTTGCCAGCATTGCTGCAGAGGTTGAAGGGGTGGGGGGTCAGCCTGTCAGTGCTCAGACCATACGCCGCACACTGCATCA
The DNA here is from genome assembly GCA_018402905.1 of Glandirana rugosa. NCBI lineage: Eukaryota > Metazoa > Chordata > Amphibia > Anura > Ranidae > Glandirana > Glandirana rugosa. The sequence goes on from BLSH010136712.1 coordinate 245,029, forward strand.
AATTGGTCTGCATGGCTGTCATCCTAGAAGAAAGCCTCTTCTAAAGATGATGCACCAGAGAGCCTGCAACAGTTTGCTGAAGACAAGTAGACTAAGGACATGGATTATTGGAACCATGTCCTGTGGTCTGATGAGACCAAGATAAACTTATTTGGTTCAGATGGTGTCGATTGTGTGGGGCGGCAACCAGGTGAGGAGCACAAAGACAAGTGTGTCTTGCCTACAGTCTAGCATGGTGGTGGGAGTGTTATGGTCTGGGGCTGCAGGAGTGCTGCTGGCACTGGGGAGCTACAGTTCATTGGAGGAACCATGAATGCCAACATGCACTGTGACGTACTGAAGCAGAGCATGATTCCCTCCAGATCCTTTAGAGGGGAATATTGGGCTGCAGAGTAGTATTCCAACATGATAACGACCCCAAACACACCTCGAGAGGACCACTGCCTTGCTGAGGGTAAAGGTGATGGACTGGCCAAGCATGTCTCCAGACCTAAACCATGCTGAGCATCTGTGGGGCATTCTCAAACGAAAGGTGGAGAAGCGCAAGGTCTCTAACATCCTCCAGCTCCGTGATGTCATCAAGGTTGTATAACAGTGTAAATTTGCTGTCCCCTCAAAATAACTCAACAGTCAACACACAGCCATTAATGTCTAAACCGCTGGCAACAAAAGTGAGTACACCCCTAAGTGAAAATGTCCAAATTGGGCCCAATTAGCCATTTTCCCTCCCCAGTGTCATGTGACTCGTTAGTGTTACAAGGTCTCAGGTATGAATGGGGAGCAGATGTATTAAATTTGGTGTTATCGCTCTCTCGCTCTCTCATACTGGTCACTGGAAATTCAACATGGCACCTCATGGCAAAGAACTCTCTAAGAATCTGAAAAAAATAATTGCCGCTAATTATTTTAACCTGTTTAACAGGACAGGTTCCACTCAGAACAGGCCTCGCCATGGTCGACCCAAGAGGTTGAGTGCATGTGCTCAGCATCATATCCAGAGGTGGTCTTTGGGAAAAAGACATATGAGTGTTGCCAGCATTGCTGCAGAGGTTGAAGGGGTGGGGGGTCAGCCTGTCAGTGCTCAGACCATACGCCGCACACTGCATCAAATTGGTCTGCATGGCTGTCATCCTAGAAGAAAGCCTCTTCTAAAGATGATGCACCAGAGAGCCTGCAACAGTTTGCTGAAGACAAGTAGACTAAGGACATGGATTATTGGAACCATGTCCTGTGGTCTGATGAGACCAAGATAAACTTATTTGGTTCAGATGGTGTCGATTGTGTGGGGCGGCAACCAGGTGAGGAGCACAAAGACAAGTGTGTCTTGCCTACAGTCTAGCATGGTGGTGGGAGTGTTATGGTCTGGGGCTGCATGAGTGCTGCTGGCACTGGGGAGCTACAGTTCATTGGAGGAACCATGAATGCCAACATGCACTGTGACGTACTGAAGCAGAGCATGATTCCCTCCAGATCCTTGAGAGGGGAATATTGGGCTGCAGAGTAGTATTCCAACATGATAACGACCCCAAACACACCTCGAGAGGACCTCTGCCTTGCTGAGGGTAAAGGTGATGGACTGGACAAGCATGTCTCCAGACCTAAACCATGTTGAGCATCTGTGGGGCATTCTCAAACAAAAGGTGGAGGAGCGCAAGGTCTCTAACATCCTCCTGCTCCGTGATGTCATCAAGGTTAAGGCAGTGCTACAAAATAATGGTGGCCACACAAAATATTGGCATGTTGGGCCCAATTTGGGCATTTTCAATTAGGGGTGTACTCACTTTTGATGCCAGCGGTTTAGACATTAATGGCTATGTGTTGAGTTATTTTGAGGGGATAGCAAACTTACACTGTTATACAAGCTGTACACTCACTACTTTACATTGTAGCAAAGTGTCATTTCTTCAGTGTTGTCACATGAAAAGATAGAATAAAATATTTACAAAACTGTGAGGGGTGTACTCACTGTTGTGAGATACTGTATAGCTATTTATTTTTTACAGGACTAGATAGCTTAGTCTTAGATTGTGAATGCCACTAGATTTAGAGGTTTTATTATTAGGGTGAACTTCCACATTAAAGCGGAGTACCACCCAAAAGTGGAACTTCCCCTTTAAGAGAAGGTGATCCTCTGACATGCCATAATTGGCATGTCATTTTTTTTGGGGGGGGGGGGGCATGGACCCTGTTTTCACAGGGTCCCATGTACACTTCCTCTCCTGGCACTGAGGAGCCGGAAGGAGGTTCACCTTACCCCCCCCTCCCTCGTCACAGAAAGATACGCCGAGCCATTCACAAGCTGCAGCGCGGCTCACGCATGCGCAGTGAGCGCCCGACTTTGAAGCCAAAGCCGGGTGCCCACACTTCTGATGCCGGCGCAGCCGAGGGGAGACGAGCAAGCCCTCGGGCGGCTGCATCGCTGGAACGAGGGACAAGTGAGTGGCCAATTGTTAAAAGTCAGCAGCTACCCTTCTGGCAGCTGCTGACTTTTAACAGGGTGGAACTCCGCTTTAAGCCCAGATGCAGTGTTTGTGTCAGGACCCCAGTTTAATCCTGCAACTTCTTCTGTGTCTGGCAATGTCTCTTCTTGCTGAGCCACCTGATATGCTGGACAGCTCCCTGTCTAACTATTTGGTTCTTCTTGTCATGTCTCTTGTTTTTGGGAATCTTAACCACTTATGCACCGGAACTCTTTTTTACATTTGTTAAAAACAGTTTTTTGCTAGAAAATTACTTATATATACATTATATATACAGTATATATTTTTTTTCAAACACCCTAGAGAATAAAATGGCAATCGCTGCAATACTTTTTGTCACACTGTATTTGCGCAGCGGTCTTTCAAGCGCAATTTTTTTTTTAAATTTCACTTTTTTTAGTTAAAAAATAAGACAACAGTAAAGTTAGCCCAATTTTTTTGTATATTGTGAAAGAGGATGTTATAGTAAATAGACATGTAAATAGATACCATACATGTTACGGTTGAAAATTCCGCACACTTGCAGAATGGCGACAAACTCCAGTACTTAAAAATCTCCATAGGCGACACTTTAAAAATTATTTTAAAAAAATGGTTACCAGGTTAGAGGTGCAGAGGAGGTCTTTTGCTAGAATTATTGCTCACACCCTGGCGATTGCGGCGATACTTCACATGTGTAGTTTGAACACCGTTTTCATGTGCGGGCATGACTTACGTATGCATTTTCTTTGCTACGCGAGCTCGCAGGGACGGTGGCGCTTTAAAAAAAATATATATATATTTATTTTTAGCACTGTTCCTTTAACCACTTCAGCCCTGGAAGGATTTCCAGCTTTAGGACCGGAGCCCTTTGTGCGATTCGGCGCTGCGTCGCTTTAACTGAAAATTGCGCGGTCGTGCGACGTTGTACCCAAACGAAATTTGCGTCCTTTTTTCCCACAAACAGAGCTTTCTTTTGGTGATATTTGATCACCTCTGCATCATTTCTGATCGCCGCTATAAACAAAAGAAGAGCGACAATTTTGCAATAAAACCCAAATTTCTTACTTTTTGCTAAAATACAAATCCAAAAAATATATAAAAAAACATTTTTTTCACCGTTTTTGGCCGATTTATATTCTTCCTCATATTTGTGATAAAAAAAATCACAATCGGCGTTTATTGATTGGTTTGCGCAAAAGTGGTCGCGTTTACGGATGATGAGAATTCATTTTTGGGGTTTTTATTTTTTATATAATTTACTAGTAATGGCGGCGATCTGCGATTTTTAGCGGTACTGCGATATTTCAGCGGACATGTCGGACCATTTTGACACTTTTTCGGGACCATTGGCATTTATACAGCGATCAGTGCTATAAAAATGCACTGATTACTATGTAAATGCCATTGGCAGTGAAGGGGTTAACCTGCAGGGGGCGCTCTAAGGGTTAACTATGTTCCCTGGGCGTGTTCTAACTGTGGGGGGACTGCCCTAGCTGGGGAAGGGAAGTGGTCACAGCCTCCGTATACAGGAAGGCTGTGATCACAGCCCTTCCCCCTTCACAGAACGGAGGTCCGTGTTTACATACACGGACCTCCGTTCCTTCACTCCGGGGGGGGCCATCGCGGGTAACCGGCGGCAATCGAAGCCGCCGCACCCACTCCCTGGCCCTCCCCGAACACAGTGAGTGCGCGGGCGCGCCTCCGGCGGCGCGCGCGCTCACAGTGCACGTTATCGCAGCCGCCGTCGTATGATGGCGATTTGCGATAACGAACCACCTTGTCGCCGTCAACCTGCGGTTGGCGGTCGGCAAGTGGTTAAAGAAAAATCTGATCACTTTTATTCCCATCTCATGGAATGTAAACATCCCTTATGATAGTAATATATGGTGACAGGTACTTTTTATGGAGGGATGGGGGGTCTAAAAGACCCCCCATCCCTCCTTTGCGCTTCACAGTATTCAGATCGCCAGAAACGGCGATCCTGAATACTGTAATTTTTTTAAAACCGGCGCTATTAGCCGCAAGGTAAATTGGAAGTGATGTTGTAACGTCGCTTCCGGAATTTGGCAAAGGAGACCCGATCGGAGCCGATCCCCCCCGATTCCTTCAGGTCTCCTCCTAGCCGGTGGACGCGCCGGATCAGAGCTCCGGTCTCCCGGTGGGACGGGAGGCCGGAGAAGAGCAGCGGAAGGCGGTGGGAGGGGGGGATGTCCCATCCCACGGCCCGGAATAGTGACCGAGCAGCTCCCGAGCCGGATCGGCCATTATCGCCGGATAGCCAACTGTCCGCTCTAAAAAACTGTACTGGGATATAGTCTGTAGCTGCAGGTTATATTCCGATACCTCCACTGAAAGCAGCCGTCATTTATAAACGGCAATTCACGTTAAGTGGTTAAACTCTTTGCTCCTCCCATGAACTTCCTGATTTAAGTAATGTGTCTGCACTATTGCCAGATTTTTGTGCTATTTCAATATCTCGCTCTTGTCACTTGTGCTGCTGTTCGTATCTCAGCTTCCACCCGTTACCGACCTTTGGCTTGTTCCTTGACTATGCTTCTGCTTAATTCCAACCTGCGACCACATGTACCAACCTTTGGTCTGTTTACTGACTACCCTTCTGCTTGATCCCTACCTGCTGTATCTGCTACTGGACCCCGGCTTGCTCACCTCCTGGTGGGGTAGTCCTGAGGACCACAACCTGGTACTAACACACAGCAAAACCAATCACCTCCATCAGGAGCTTTGGTGAACACTGGTTAGTGCTTAGACTCCACACTTCGGGTGAGCCGCCATGGTGACCCACTTCTGTACTTATCCAGCTGGCTGGTATGAGCCTCTCTACTGTTATCCGCTACTTGTCTCCAAGCCTGACCCCTAACCATGACAGTTTGTTAAACAGCTGTTACGGACCTGGTAGAGGCCAAGTTGAAATGAGGGCTTCCCTCACACCTCCCGGCCAGTACACCCTGGAGTTGAAAACAAGGTATAGCAGGGTAAGGAATGGCACAGGTACCTGCTGCTGATCCACACACAGCAGAAGCATAGAAGACAGTCTGAAAGCTGCTGTGCTGCTGAGGATGCTAAGATCAGGTCTGCATAGGCAATCTGGTACACAGACCAATTACAGAAACTTTCAGGTGGAACGGGACAGTCAGGACAAGCCAGGCCAGCAACAGTTGGCCAGCAGAGGTAGCAATTCAGAAGCAGGATCAAGATCAAAGTCCAGGTCAAGGTCAATAACAGACTGGTAGCAGAGGTACCAATTTAGAAGCAGGAGAAAGGTCAAAGTCCAGATCAAGCTTAATAAAAGTCAACAGGGTTACCAAGAAAGCAGGCAGAAGGTGTAGTCAGGATACAAACCAAAGCCAGATGCAGCAAATTCAGGTGACAAGGAGGTCTCAAGAGCTGACACTCACTCAGCAACTCTCCTCATTTGTGCTGTGCTTTAAATAAGGTTCATGGTGCCCAGTCTAGCGCTGGACATGCAGGCTCAATCCCGTGTATAAACACACAAACCAACACATGTGGATGTGTGCACAGTTATGACCCTATGAGCTGGAATATGCACACAGTAGGATTTTTGACCACAGCCATGCACTTGACCTTCCTAGCAAAAGCACTAGTATTTCACTGATAATACTTATCTCTGCTCTATGTGACACAACCATTATATTCTATAGAGCAATATGTAATTAGGCCATCTCATCCCCCAGCAGCAAACTGCATGCAGCACGATATTATAGCGCACTTCAGTTACAATTCATTTAATCTTTGAAATTCTATGGCTCTTGGAGGCTTCCGCTGCCTGTTTTACCGAGGTTGTAAGATAGCAAAGTATATTATGTGCTCACAGTAGTGGAGGATTATATGAATATAGATCCACTCTTAGTAAATCAGTGGCTGACCAGGAGGCCAAAAGTTAATGGACCATGTGCTTGCTTAACAATAGAGATGGATCAGAGAAATTGCTTTAGATGGGCTGTGGTAATGTGTAAGTAACATAAAGGTCTTGGTTAATGTATATATTATACCATTTAACATGGCATTACATAATTATTAAAGAGTAAGTGGGGCTACCCTGCTCATCTCCAACAGTCAGCAGAAGACGTGATTCTATGCTGTGCCCATAGTCTTCTGACCAACCAAATACTTTTAGGATGTGAAACAGAAACATCTACAAGGCCTATAGAAGTTTCTTCGACAGAAGTTGGGAGGAACAGGAACAAGGTGAGTGTAATTTATCTATCATGCTCAGTGTTTGAAAGTACTTGACTCTATTCGAGAACTATAGTTAATGTAAAACCAACAACTTTACCATTTTGATCCTTTTTTTTTTATTCAGATAATTGTTATTGACCAATTTTGTTTTAGAACAAAAAAACACAATAAAAGAAAGAGAAATTCCATATGCACAGAGGATTACAAAGATGTAGTTTACACAGCTAGTACAAGAAAAAATCTGCTGCATTTCTGGTCAACGTACATTAAATAAGTATTGGCCAACCACCTGCGCTCTATGTCAATTAAAAAAAACAGGGACTGTAGCACTCTAATACTTGAATACAGGATAAAAAAAACAACATAGGAAGTACATCATCCTTTTCAAGAAACTGTGATAAGATAGCTAGACACAGTATATAGGGCAAAACAGTGTATTTTATGCTATGTCTGCTTCTGAGCAGGAACAGAATAAAGGGCCACAAGACATTGAAATGTTCAAAGAAAATGATCAAAAGGCCAACCATCAAGACCATAACTGTATGTAGCTAGGAGCCAAGTGTTATACTCCTGGCAGTAAAGACGTTCCTGCTTACAGGTATTATGCAGCTGTTTCTCCCTAGTGCCAGTCTATTAGTTATGACTTAAACTGTACTAGGGGAAATGCATTCTGGGAATTGTAGTGTGCTTTCAAGGATTCCTCATTGGACTGTGCTGCGGGTGAACTGTATTTCCCATCAGACTATTCTGCATAGGAAGGTTTCCGGGAGAAGCAGTGCCTCGTGGGAGAGGCTATTTAAGCAAAGGGTGTGGCCTAGTGCTCTCTCTCTGGACGACGCAATCAATCAAGCAAGACCCTGTGTGCTCTTCTTAGCTGAGTTACAGCCTACTCACACAGACTGGGGGGTTTGCAACTGTGCAGCACTTCATAGAATGATCCGGGAGTCCTGCCCTGCTACCAGCGGAGTTTATTCCTGAGACCTGCGTGCAGCTAAATCGATTGATCCGGGAGAAACGCAAGGGGAGAGGCAGTGGAAGTCAAACCCAGGAGCCAGAGGGCTGGAGTGTCCTCATCATCATCTCCATCCTCATTGTTACCATCATCCAAGCAGTGAATTCATCTCTTGTAGTCACTGTTCCTGTTGGGTGAGTGGGCTTGTGCACATAAAGACCAATTTCACATACTTATTGCTAGCAGAGATTCAAGCACTAACACAGAGCAGGAGACGCTGGAGTATAATCACTAGAACTCTTTTACTGGAGTACTGTCAGCTATAGTTTCTTGCAAAGTCAGTGGCCACTGTGAAGTTCTTTCTTTTACTGCAGTAAGAGTGTTTTACGTCATCGTAGTGCACTACTTAGAGAAGTCTGTTTGCAGCTACTACAGTCACTTTCTGAGTACCTGTCATCTAAATTAAAGAGCTGGCTGAAGATTCACTGAACTTTGATCCAGGAACATTGATTCACTACAGTTGCGTTTGCTTTCCTTCCACTTAGCAGGTTTCAATATTTACTCAAATAACAACAAACCAAATTCATCCAAAACTCTCTTTTGTAGAACAGGTTGAATTCATAGGTAGATTTGATTCATCTGAGTTGTACTATTTTACCTACAGTAAATAAGTTATAGCAGTTTACCTACAGACAATTGAGTTGAACCTGTTTAACAGTTAAAGTTTATTACAGATATTTGATTTATACCCGAATGTGTATGTTTATGTGCTTATTCATTTAGTGACTGTCGGGTAGCTAATAGTAGAGAGTGGTTTGATGTACAGCAGTCATTCCCCTGCTCTCCTGTACCCACTCTTGTGTACAGAATCGTTAGACCACTTTTAAGACTAGGGATGAGCGAAAGGTTCGGCCCGAGCATAAGTTTGGGCCAAACATTTGCTGTTTGGTCATTCACAGCAGAACAAACAGGACGTTTGACCATTTGTTCGGCTCCCCGAATGAACCAAAATGCAATGCGACACTGAACAATGCATTGCAAGCCCTGATTGGCCGAAGCAGTGAAAGCTTCAGCCAATCAGGGCACAGATCACTGTCAGAGTCATGATTGGACACCATCGTGACTTTATCTAATCATGGCCCATTCCCACCCCACTGTATAAAATTATTCTATCAATGGCAACCATTTTCAGTGTGATTTCGGCTGGAGAGAGATAGAACAGGGCTCTATTCAGTGCTATTAGTTAGTTAGTGTGCTATACTGTGCTATTGTGTATAGGTAGGTGAATATTGCACTAAGTAAGGTGTCTAAAACAGCAGCTGACTCCACAATGAAAGGAATTGTGTAAATAAAATTTAGGAGTTAAAGTGCAGAGCTTATTGTAGACTGTATTTAATGCAATTAGTGTAAATAATTAGTGTACCGAGAAACCAATGTGTATCTATAAACACAAAAGCTTTCCAGAATTCCTTTCATTGTGGTGTCAGCTGCTGTTTTAGACACCTTACTTAGCGCAATATTCACCTACCTATACACAATAGCACAGTATAGCACACTAACTAACTAATAGCACTGAATAGAGCCCTGTTCTATCTCTCTGTCAGCCAAAATCACACTGAAAACAGCTGCCATTGATAGAATACTTTTATACAGTGGGGCGGGAATGAGCCATGATTGGATAAAGTCACAATGACAGTGTCCAATCATGACTTTGAACACCGTCTATTTGATTGCGTTACTGCAAGTTTACCGCCATTTACTTCTGTGTGCGTTACTGCCAGTTTAACGCCATTTACTTCTGTGTGCGTTACTGCCAGTTTATTGGCATTTACTTCTGTGTGGGTTACTGCCAGTTTAACGTCATATAGTTTTGTGAGTTACTGCCAGTTTAACTGGATATAAGGAATAAAGAAAAAACTCCCACACTCTGCTAGTAAATTAAATCTCTATTACCCGCGCCTAATATGATTCATTGACCCAAAGAACTTAATGTTTATACATTTGTCAGCAGTAGAGTTGAGCGAACCCGGACTGTAAAGTTCGGGTCCATACCGAACTTTGGGGTGTCTGGGACCCGGACCCGGACTTTTCAAAAAAAGTCCGGGTTGGGGTCCGGGGTTCTGGTAATTTTAATGAAAAATCTTAAAAATGCTGTAAAAAAGCCCAGGAAGGTCCTAGAGGTCTGCAAAAGGAAGGAAAATGGGGGTAAGGGTGGGACAAGTGCCCTACAAAGAAATGGGGACAGGGAAATAACTTTAAATATTTTTTAAAAAATAAAAACATAAAAAATGCAAAAATGGAGATCATCTTCAAAATGGGTCTGAAAAGTATTAATTAACATTACAGGCCATAGAACTGTTCTAAAATCATCTTCAAACTGTGTCAAAAAAGTATAAATAAGCCGGGAGTACCCATATCACTGTTCTGCAAAATGTGTGTATCACTTTAAATGAAACCGGGAATCAGTGCACATCTCTTC
>BLSH010136712.1:255149-273676 GCA_018402905.1 Glandirana rugosa
TCGGGGAGGGACGGAGACTTGAGGGTGTAGGACATAGGGGTTTCCGACCTTCGCCCGCCGCAGGAGGAGAATGTAGTACGTTGTAGTAATTTTCAAAAGTAAGGTGTAACTCAGGAGTAGATTTAACGTATAGTCTATATTCTCTCTTCTGGAACTGGACGGAAGTGTTAGATACGACCAGATAATATTTATTTTCGTTTAAATTATATAGTTATTCTATTTAGACATAAGTGTTGATTTCTTATAATCTTTTTTGTCCAATATTGGTTTTGTCATAGGGAATTCGCATATCTAGGATTACGTCTGTCCGCTAATAATAATAGTTCTGTAACATATAAACAACATAATGAATATAAGCTGTGTATGTGGAACTATTGTATTATTTGGTTCGGGGGAGAGTGAAAGTTTAAAGAATCTCGCCTGTCTGCATTAGGATCTATACGCTTAAGGGATACTGTTTTGGTTATAACCTGTTTTTTCTAATATTCTTTAGTTGTGAATACAGATTTATCTTATTGATATATTAAATTTGCTTTTATTTATAATAGACCAGCATAGATTGTGAAGGCAGGTCAAGGTCTTCTCTCTTATATCTGATATGCAATTTAGATGAGGACTCAATGTGGAATGAAAACTTTTAATGATGTTGCATGATGTAAGAGGAGGACGCCGCCCGCTTCCAGCCTTTGGGGATACAGGATGTGGGAGTTCAGAGGCAGGGAGGGGCTATTGGTAGTATATATTGGCGCTCACCGCACCGCACAGCTACTCACAGGTAGAAGTCTGGATAGACGAAACGCGTCTGAAGCTGTAGCTGTGCGGTGGCGACCATCAGGAAAGAGGACGCAGGCACCCTGGCCTGTCGAGTGTGTCCTGCGGGTGGGGATAGACAGTGACGAGCGGGGAGTGGTGTCTGAAAAAAGGCTTCGGGAACAGCTGGCGTCCTACTCATATCTAAGCTGTGTTTTATCAAGTCTCTGGTAAGGAGATTACCTAAGGGGACAGTGACCCCTAGTGGCAACTGCTGATTTTACTTTGGATTTTCTTTTTGGTTTTAAATGTATTTTTAATTACAATAAATTGAAAGTTAAAAACGGTATCACACTATTGTGGCTTTCTATATATCCTTCTCCCATATATCCTTTTACCAACCTACACCTATATGAGGAGCACGGGTGACGGATAGAAAGGAGAGGAGACCCGAATTGGAGAGGTGCACTAATTAGCACAAAAAGCGCAGCTGCCTGTACACGAGAGTGGCAGGCATCCTTTTCTGGTAAGAGTCCATCCACTGGTGAGGGGAATCACTGTGTTATCTACATTGCACGAGGTGGATTGTTGACCTGTGGATTATTTGAATGACTAACCATTGGGACTGCTTGTTTTGGACTTATTTGGACTGTTTAGTTCTGGGACTAATTGATTGAGCTCTGAGCGCTACCACATTGGTTTATGCTGATCCATAAGTTGTCGATTAGTATAACTTTTGTTGTTTACATACTGCCAGTTTAACGCCATTTACTTCTATGTGCATTACTGCCAGTTTAACACCATTTACTTCTGAGTGCGATGCTGCCAGTTTAACACCATTTACTTCTGTGTGCGTTACTGCCAGTTTAAAGTCATTTACTTCTGTGTGCGTTACTGCCAGTTTAACACCATTTACTTCTGTGTGCGTTACTGCCAGTATAACGCCATTCACTTCTGTGTGTGTTACTGACAGTTTAATACCGTATAGTTTTGTGTGTTACTGCAAGTTTAACGCCATATAGTTCTGTGTGCGTTACTGCAAGTTTAAAGCAATATAGTTTTGTGTGTGTTACTGCCAGTTTAACGCCATGTAGTTTGGTGCGTCACTGTACGTTTGATGCATTGTATTGCAGTATATTATAGTGTATCCGTGGAGTGTGTCTGTGTAGTGTGGGTAATCAAATTAAAGTGCACCAAACACCACATTACACTGATTAAAATGCATTTACGTACAGATTGCCACTTCTTCTTTACATTTGCTAATAAGCACCGCCCCCTCCCTCCCAATAATGTCTGGGAGGACAACAAGGAGAGGCAAACGTTCCCTTGGCACTGTAAGGGGAGCAGCAACAAATGTGTCCACAGGCAAAGGTGGACGTGGTGGTCAGTCCTCAGGCAGGGCATCATTTCCTCTGTTTAGTGAGTTTGCCCGTGCTATCCAGCCACAGCATGCAGAGGAGGTGATGTACTGGCTTACTAAACCTCCCTCATCCTGCCTCCTTGTCCACATCTACTCCTGCCATATTCCCAACATCAGCCATGGAGAGGAGTCAGCTGAGTTATTTGACCACAGTGTCAGCCACTTGCTCCTTGATGATGCCCAGCCATTACTGGATTCAGATGTTGGTTCTGGGGTTGAGGATGACAGGAACATGAGCCTAGAGAGTGGAGAGGGGAGAACACTGGTAGACAAATTGGCATCCATGTTTCCAAAGCTGCAGCGTATTGCCAAGTTGTCTCCAGTGGTAATGATGGAGATGGAGGAGATGGAGATGATGATGATGATGAGGTCACTGATGCGACTTTGGTGCCATATAGAGCAGAGGAGGAAACTGAAGGTGAGGCGGCACAACCCCAAGGATGCTGACATCAAGAAAGAGTAGAGAGCAGCCACCCTATCCCATCACATTCTGCAGCTGTTATCTTTTCTTTTCTGCCTTTTTCAGCACATCTGCAGCAGATCGCACTGTTGCTATCTGCAAACCGTGTCTCAGGCACATCAAACGTGGCAAAAACACCAACCATTTGGGTACCACATGCTTAACAAGGCATTTAAAGTCCAACCACTCAGCCCATTGGCAAGAGCACCTAAAAGCCACACAAAAGGAACACAAATCTGTCCCTCCTCCTCCTTACCCACTTCAGGTTGCCCCTGCTATACCAAGTCATTATCTCTCAGCAGCCTCCACTGACAGGGATGATGGTATAGCACAGGGTGTCCCAGGTCCTAGCAGCACATCTGCCAGCAGCACACCACCAGCTGTAGACTGTGACGCCACCAGCTGTAGACTGTAGCTGGCAAATTTCTCTGCCCCATCTGCTGCAGTGGGAAAAGAAATACAGTCCCTGCCACCCACTGGCACACCACCAGCTGTAGACTGTGACACCATCAGCTGTAGACTGTAGCTGGCAAATTTCTCTGCCCCATCTGCTGCAACGGGAAAAAAAATACAGTCCCTGCCACCCACATGCCTAGCATCTAAATGCAAGCATGTCAAAGCTGTTGGCTCTCTAACTTCTGCCTTTCAGCTTGGTGGATTCTGCCCCCTTCCGTGAAATTGTACAATGTGCTGTACCACAATGGCAGGTTCCCAGTCGCTACTACTTTTCACGTAAGGCCGTTCTTTCTCTCTATCATCACATGGAAGGGAATGTTCTGGCATCGTTGGGCAAGGCAGTCAGCTGTAAAATCCACCTTACTGCTGACACGTGGTCCAGCAAGCATGGGCAGGGACGATATATTTCCTTCACAGCACACTGGGTAACGCTGCTTGCAACTCGGAAGGATGGAGGACAGGGCTTGGTGCTGCAGCTTGTTGTTCCCCCGCATCTCCATACACCTGGTGGTGATGATGCCAGACCTGTGAGCTCTACCCCCTCCTCTTCCTCCTCTGCCACCTCCATGCCCTCCTCTGCAGAATTGTGTTATGAACATCAAGTACCCCCTAAGCTTTCAAAGGGCTATTCCATGAGTCAGGCTAAAAGGTGCCATGCAGTGCTTCAGCTGGTGTGTCTAGGGGATAGGAACCATACCAGAGAAGAGATTCTTGCAGCTCTGCAGGGACATGCCCAGAGGTGGTTCACACCACGCCAGCTGGAGCCAGGAATGGTGGTGTGCGATAATTGCTCAAACCTCCTGTCCGCCCTTAGACAGGGAAAGTTGACACATGTGCCATGCCTCACACACCTCCTCAATTTGGTGGTGCAGCATTTCCTAAATACGAACCCAGGGTTAGAAAATGTGCTAAAGCTGGCCAGAAGAGTCTGTAGCCATTTCAGGTGGTCATACACAGCCAGTGCTCGGTTGGCTGAAATTCAGCGGAAATTCCACCTGCCCATAAACTGCCTAATTTGTGACATGCCCAACAGGTGGAGCTCGACTTTGGTAATGCTGCAGCAGCTATACATGCAGCAGAGGACTGTCAACGAGTACATGTGCGAGTACGGCATGACGACAGGCTCAGGCCGCCTCAGCTTTTTTCTCCACACCAATGGCTGATCATAAAGGCTGCATGCACTGTGCTGTCACCATTTGAGGAGGCCACAAGAATGGTGAGACATGACAGTGAGTGCATCAGTGATACAATCCCTGTTGTGTTCCTGCTGGAGCAGACTCTGCGTGGCATTATGGACAGGGCACTGGAGGCAGAGCAGCAGGAGGAAGAGGAGGACTTCCTTTCCTCTCAAGGCCCACTTTATCCAGACACCATCATTCCTATCTCACAGAACACACAGGAGGAGAGAGGGGAGGAGGATTCTGGCATTTTCGCAGGCTTCAAAGAAGAGAAAGACGTGTCAATCTGTAAACAATGGCTTTCCAGCCCCAGGACCCTTGGGAGTAGTACGTGGCTGAGAGGAGGAAGTATCAGATGCTGTCATCCTGAGTGACCCAGAGGAGTCTGCTTCTCAAGCCTCTGCAAATTTGAGGCGCATGGGCAACCTCATGCTTCAAAGCCTGCAAAAGGACCCAAGAATATGTGGCATAAAGGAGAATGATCATTACTGGTTGGCAACCTTCCTTGACCACCATTATAAGGGGAAGGTCTCACAACTCATTCCATCCCCACAGAGAGTGCAGAAGATAAAATCTCTTGAGGACACATTAAAGATGATTTCATTGAACGTTTTTCCCGACTCCAATAGGTTACAGTGTCATGAAAACCGTAGTTTTGAGTCTTCTGTTGGTCAAGACAGAAGTGTTGGAGAAGGCATCCGCCTAAGTGATGCATTTCGGAATTATTTAGTCCTCACCGCCCAGGGCTGTCAGCTTCCACATCCCATCAGCAGCGTTTGCCTCACATGGTGGACGATTACCTTGGGGCCAGGACATAGATGGACAACTTTCCAGTTGATGATCCACTGGCTTACTGGGTCATGAAAATAGACCACTGGCCAGAACTTGCCCAGTATGCTACTGAGTTGTTGGACTGCCCTGCATCCAACAACTGGACACAGAAAAAAGGAGCCAATTTGTCCAGAACCTTTGTTAACAGTCATCTTTCCCGCTACCATTCTAATCCGAAGGACTTCAGACCTAAACACATCATGGTCCACAATCGGAAGGGTAAGACTCCTCTCCCTCATCAAGGACAAGTATCAGTGACCACCAACGAGGCTATCGGGGATGGACAAGTTGAACCTTCCACCTCGGTTTGGGAACCCTTGGCGGATCCAATGACTCTAGAAGACCCGACGTCCGCCACTCATCCCTCCCCATCCACGACCATCACCCCGATAGATTTTTTAGTTCTTCCCACAAGTTCCACATCCATCCGAATACACCCCCTGATACAGAGCCCCAGACCGTGGTACATACCTCAACTCTTCACCCCCCTGAGATCCAAACGTCAACACACAGATGCCGGAGAAGAGGATGCAGAGGGGGCACCGGGAGAAGGAAACAACAACAAGAAACTCAAAACACAATAAAAATATTTAATCTCTTGACGTACCGACTCTCCTCAGCAGAGGAATCACTCCTGAGGAAAGGTTTAAATTTCTGCCCATCTAGCAAACCCAATTTATTCGAGCTATTTGTAGACCTACAGAGTTACATAAGAAAATGAACGCTTCAAAGATATCACGCATCAAAAAAATTGAAACAACTGAAGAACCCCGAAGATAAAGTTCCAATACTCTTGGATCACCTCCCATCCAGATGTTCTCTCCAAATGCATTACTACAAAATTCAAAGCGAAATCCAGAGACAACCAAATACAATACAAAGGTAACTTTATATCCACATTCCAATCCTTAGTGACCACTGACTTCAATGATATATCCAACAACCGAGGTCCGAACTATCAAAATTTGAAGAAATGTGAACAAAAAGCACTAAAAAATCTGAAAGCAAATAGTTAAATAGTGATTAAAAGTGCTGATAAAGGGGGGGGAATAATCATCCAAGATAGAGGAACGTATATTGCTGAAACAAAAAGAATCCTGGGTGATGAAGGTTACTATATGCCATTAACAGGGGACCCCACAATAACATTCGAAACAGAATACCAACAGCTGATCTAAAAGGCGCACACCGAGGGTCTCCTGACAAAAAATGAGAAAGAATTTCTGACCATAGATAATCCCAACATCCCCTTTTTTTATCACCTCCCCAAGATCCACGAGTCCTTGACGAATCCCCCAGGGAGACCCATTATATCTGGCATTAATTCCATCACATCACACCTCTCTCAATATATAGATCACCATCTGCAGAAATTTGTAAAACAACTACCATCTTACCTCAGAGACACAACAGACCTGCTCCTTCATCTCAAGGATCACACCTGGACTCCTGATTTACATTGGCTAATGTTAGACATGGCCTCTCTATACTCCAATATTCCCCATTCTAAGGGCATCGAAGCGACGAGACAGTACCTCTTTTCTGATCCCCTGATGCCCAAACAACAAGCTTCTTTCCTCCTCAAAGCAATTTGGTTTATTCTCACTCATAACTATTTCACTCATCTAGACGAGTTTTATCTACAAATCAAAGGGACAGCGATGGGAACCCGGTTCGCACCCAGTTATGCAAACCTGTATATGGGTCAATTCGAACAGGAGTACATCCTAGCACCCAACCCATACACCCATCATATACATTTTTTCAAAAGGTATATTGATGATTTAATACTGATCTGGAGGGGAGATCCAAAAAAGATACCAGACTTTGTTGATTATCTCAACCGCAATGAATGGGGCCTCACCTTCACGTACCAAACACATCCGTCTAGGATCGATTATCTTGACATCTCCATTAATGGAAATAGAGACGGCACAGTTACCACTACCAACTTCTTCAAAAAAGTGTATAGCAACAGCTACCTTGACTTCAAAAGCTGTCACCATAAACCATGGCTAAAAAATATACCTTTTGGCCAATTTAAAAGATTAAGAAGGGACTGCACGACCAACCAGGACTTCCTCGATCAGTCTCAAATCTTTAAAGCTAGATTCAAGGCGAAAGGCTACCCTGAGGAGCTGATCGAATGAGCATATAAGAGAGCTCTAAATATGTCACAAGATGAATGTTTAAAATCGTCCTCGGCAAGAGCTCCAGATAATCCATCCTTACAGAGTAATTTTATCACGAAATACAATACAGATCATCATCAGATAAAGAATATCCTCACAAAACACTGGCATATTCTACAGTCTGACCCGCTCCTTAGATCCACACTACCTCCTCAACCGAGATTGATCTTTCGGAGAGTTAAAACCATTAAGAATCATATAGCTCCCAGCAGACTACCGCTGAACCGCCCTGATCCATTGCCTCCAAAAGATGCAGGCTGCTTTAGATGTAGGCACTCTAGATGCCTCCCCTGTTCCATACTAACCAATGGAAATTGCACCTTCCAGTCGAAGAGCCAGATGAAAACTTGGCCAATCACTTCTCATTTGGATTGCTCCTCGGATCATGTAATCTATCTATTAACCTGTCCCTGTGATCTCCAATATGTCGGGAGAACGATCCAAACCTTTAGACAAAGATTCAACAGACATAGATTCAACATCAAGAAGGGTATTCGGGAACATAGCGTGTCTCGCCATTTTGCCCTATTTCACGACCGTAACCCACAGTTGATCACAGCCACAATTATTGAACAGATTCCAGAATCCATCAGTTATAACCGATTTACGAGACTATGTCAGAGAGAATCGTATTGGATCCATCAGTTAAATACTTTAAACCCGAATGGGCTCAATGAGACAATTGAATCACACTAGGATTCTATTCACAAATATATATTTCATTTTTTATTTTTTAATTTTTTTAAATTATTTTTGTTGTTTTTTTTTGTCTCTATGGATCCTTCAGCCAGGTACCGCCTCTTTTCAGGGATCTGGTTCTTATCCCCTTCCATTCACATCCAAGACCACCCCGTCCTCTCCTTACACCATCCTTCATTGTCACACTTGGTAGGTCCATCCATCTATTACCACACCACTGCATCAGATTCCAATCCCCCCTTCATCTCCCTATTGTCAATTCTCCCCCCCCCCCCACTCAGCCATCCCATCACCACCCTGGAACATTTCCTACCAGCAAACTCAGTTATGTGTGCTGACCATTATCTCCCCCCCCCCCATCCAGCCATCTCATCAAAACCCTGAAATATTTCTCATCAGATTACATAGAAATGTGTGCCTTAGGATAGCCAGTTGGATACAGCTATACTCTCAACTTGGAGGTCCCCTGCAATCTAGGGCCACTTTTTTTTTATCATCCCCTTGTTTCATCAATTTTACCTTTTCCCTTTAGAGCGGTTGAAGCATTTGAATGGAGGAACTCTCATAGCTTGTACTCAGGTCCACTCTCCGGTCCGGTAATGTCCAGCCCATGACTTTCCTTCCACTTTGACAGCCCTGCCCACCCGTCCCTCAAATGGGGCTTCAAAAGCATCCCTACCCAAGGATGCCATTTTGAGAACACATCAGGTCAGTGGCTCTCCCTATTGCCCTTCTCCCTTCTCCCCCCTCCCCACTGATTTCCCTCCGTGACCCAGGCACTCAGATCCACCATACCGCCCCCCCAACGATCCACTCCCGTCTGGCATGAAGCAGGCATGCTGTCTAGGCACAGACAGCTGCGCCGTTTCGGCTTCATGCGGAGCGCTCGCCTAATTGGCGCCCGTTCTCTGCACACCCCGATCCCCGGCTTCATGTCAGCCAGATGACAGCTGCTCCGCCGCTCATGCTGGTGATCCACAGTGTATACACATCCCTACCAGCTGGTCCCGGGAGTTTAGATCTTTACATTTCCCCACAGATCTCCACTCCAAACGGACAAACATTTGGACTTCTCAATCAATTGATCAACAGGTCAGTTAAGCTGCCTAGCAATATTGTCACTTCGATATCTTTGTTCATAAAGAAGTAGTTTAATTTTCAGACTTTTAATTTCAATTTAACTAAACTTATTTTAATTTCAATCTAACTAAATTTCTTTTTCTCCTTTCCTTTATTAAGTAAGACTTTTGCTTTTTGGAAAGTAAAAAATAATATGAAAAAATAGAAATAGAAAGAAATTCCTAAACATCATATTTTATTCACTTTGTTCAATTTTTTTTTTCCAAACGTTTTATTAAGTAATATCTGATTAACTAATGTTCAATTTTTAATACAAATCTTATGAATGTATGTATATATAGTTTTTATCATTTTAATCTCCTATGAATTGGACATTATGTGACAATGTTGCGTATATGTATCATTTTGTTTTTGTCTCTAATAGCCCTGAGGAAGGGGGATGATATTTGACCCCCGAAACGCATTGACATCTTCTTATCGGTCTTCAAACCAAATAGAATCAATTTTGTAGCTTTTATATCCTTGTCTTGGGCGCTCCTTTCCTATTCATTTTATGATCCTACAAGTGAATCGACGCACTCAGTCATTTCCAGTGGTAGCAGCCCAGGCCCCGCAAGAGGGCCCACCACTTAAGTCTCCCGATCTTGCCCCATAGAGGTATCGGGAGCTGGGGATTAACCCATACCTCCCTACAGACGACATCCCCAAACGAGGGATCTTGTTCCAGTGCAGTCTATTCTCCATCCTTTGATGCCCACCAGGTGGAACTCGACTTTGGTAATGCTGCAGCGGCTATACATCCAGCAGAGGACCGTCAACGAGTACATGTGCGAGTACGGCATGACGACAGGCTCAGGCCGCCTCAGCTTTTTTCTCCACACCAATGGCTGATCATAAAGGCTGCATCCACTGTGCTGTCACCATTTGAGGAGGCCACAAGAATGGTGAGACATGACAGTGAGTGCATCAGTGACACAATCCCTGTTGTGTTCCTGCTGTAGCAGACTCTGCGTGGCATTATGGACAGGGCACTGAAGCAGAGCAGCAGGAGGAAGAGGAGGACTTCCTTTCCTCTCAAGGCCCACTTTATCCAGACACCATCATTCCTATCTCACAGAACACACAGGAGGAGAGAGGGGAGGAGGATTCTGGCACTTTCGCAGGCTTCAAAGAAGAGAAAGACATATGTCAATGTGTAAACAATGGCTTTCCAACCCCAGGATTCTTGGGAGTAGAACGTGGCTGAGAGGAGGAAGTATCAGATGCTGTCATCCTGAGTGACCCAGAGGAGTCTGCTTCTCAAGCCTCTGCAAATTTGAGGCGCATGGGCAACCTCATGCTTCAAAGCCTGCGAAAGGACCCAAGAATACGTGGCATAAAGGAGAATGATCATTACTGGTTGGCAACCCTCCTTGACCACCACTATAAGGGGACGGTCTCACAACTCATTCCATCCCCACAGACAGTGCAGAAGATAAAATCTCTTGAGGACACATTAAAGATGATTTTATGGAACGTTTTTCCCGACTCCAGTAGGTTACAGTGTCATGAAAAGCGTAATTTTGAGTTTTCTGTTGGTCAAGAGAGGAGTGTTGGAGAAGACGTCCGCCTAAGTGATGCATTTCGGAATTTCTTTAGTCCTCACCGCCCAGGGCTGTCAGCTTCCACATCCCATCAGCAGCGTCTGCATCACATGGTGGACGATTACCTTGGGGCCAGAACATAGATGGACAACTTTCCAGTTGACGATCCACTGGCTTACTGGATCATGAGAATAGACCACTGGCCAGAACTTGCCCAGTATGCTATTGAGTTGTTGGACTGCCCTGCATCCAACGTGCTTTCAGAACGGGCATTCAGTGCTGCAGAAGGTTTCATTACTGATCATAGAATGCATCTGTCCACAGACTCTGTGGACCGTTTAACTTTTACAAAAATGAATCAGTCCTGGATTACCAGCTATGAAGCCCCTGATGCTGATGTCACTGATTTAATTTTTTTGGGACGTGGAATCTCTGCAGGACTTTGAGGCTGCCTAGCTTTGAGGGTGTTCAATCATTTCATCTGGAAGAATGTTTTTGGTATAGGCTTCATGGGCACAATTAGCACCCAAAGACCAATTTTTCAGCACCTGTTTGACAGGTGCATATCATTGAATTTTTTTTTGCCTTCATCAAGTGCACCTCTATAGGGTTACGGATGGAAGGCACCGCCGACACGCAAAGACCAATTTTTCTGCACTTGTTTGGCAGGTGCATATCATTGCAATTTTTTACAGCAAGGCCATTTCTTGCCTTCATGATGAGCACCTCTATAGGGTTATGGTGTGAAGGCATCACCGACACCCAATGCCCAATTTGTCTGCACCCGTTATTTCTATCCAAAGTCAAAGTGACACCAGAATTTATCCAAAAAATCTCTAATCTTGTTCCCAGTGCACTACATTGTGGCCTCATCATACACACTGGCTCCCCAGCTGTTGCTGAGCAAAATAAAGGCAGCTTGCAGGGAAAATGTCATTTTTTTTGGCTTTATAAATGCAATTATTGCTACAGCAGATTCTAGACATGGTACAGATCTGCCACTTTACATTTATACCCCCAGGCACTATATTGGAAGGAAGTTTCATGTTTATGCTTTCACTTTAAAAATTAAAAAAATCACTGCTCATTTAAAAATGACGTTTTTTACAAAATGTTTTTTCATTGATACATGTCCCTCCATGGCAGGACCCGGACCCCTAAAACCATTGTATGCCGAATTACTTGCATATACGTGTTTAAAATGGCCACTTTTGATTTTATACGTTCGGGTCCCATTGACTTTAATGGGGTTCGTTATTTGGGTCCAAACTTTTGCGGTGTTCAAAAGTTCTGGTGCGGCACAATGAATCTTTTAATATTTCTTCACAAGCAAAAGGGCTGGAACTCCTCCAGAAATGGGGCGCTCTATACCTCCTGAAGGCGGCACCTCCACAATTGATAGACCCCCGCCGGGTGCACTCCAGCAAAGACGTCAGAAGAAGAACAACAACCACTACTGAAGCGATGAGCATCCATTGCCAAGAGGCAACCCGAACACTTAACAACCCACCTTCAAGCGGACTGCCTTCAAACCAATCCCAACGCAAGGCCGAGGGAACACACCACCAGTTAATCGGCTGATCTGGTAAGACTTTTTGTTTGTGACTGAAACCCTATTAAGGGGATACCCTAGGAACGCAATTTTCCCCTACCTGAGCTGCGATTATGTCAGCTCCAAAAAAAATGTTTTGGACATTTTTTCCATGTCAAGTTTATTACATTATTCCTACTTCCTCTGTATCAGATAAATGCTACATGAACCAAGGTGTCACCCCACTTTACTGTACTACCACAAGATGGCACCTCAACACCTACTACAACTGGTATGCCTCTTAGACTAATTTAATTTAATGTGAGAGGCCCATTTAAAAGGAGGACACTGTGGAAGACAGCTGTGGACCAAAAATGTGACATAATTTGTGTTCAGGAGACTCATTTTGCCAAATCCAAATCTCCAAAATGCTCCCACCCAAAGTTTCCATTTGTTTTTGTAGCTAAGGATATTTCAAAGCGGAATGGGGTCTTGGTTGCGATTAGGGACACTGTTGCTTTCAGTTATCTAGATGTACTTATGGATGATAAAGGGAGGTACATCATACTGGTGGCTGAGATAAACAGTGTCACCTATACCTTAATGAATCTATATGTTCCAAATAGGAAACCCCAAAGGTTCACATCAGGTATTTTGGCTAAGGCCAAGAAAATGCAGAGGGGGAGGTTGGTTGTGTGCGGGGATTTTAATATGGTAATGGAGGGAAGGATGGACTCCACGACCGTGGGGCGGAGGCATAAACAGGATCTAAGTTCGCTCTCTTTCAAAGAGGGCCTTTATGACCCATGGAGGTGCCTCCACTCCACGGAGAGGGACTACTCCTTCTATTCCGCGGTACATAAGAGTTACTCGAGAATTGATTTTTTTCTTGTTGACAAACACCTATTACAACACATAACTAAAGCAGAAATCCTTAGCATAACTTGGTCGGACCATGCACCAGTTACAATGGATATTTTGGAACATGATAGACCCACAAAAACAGGGCTGTGGAGGAATAATACCTATATCTTAAATCACCCATCATATAAAACCCAAATGGAGGCCAAAATGATAGAATACTTCAAATACAATGACAATGACCAAATGTCCCCCCTGATCACCTGGTGTGCCCACAAGGCAGTTATTAGGGGCCATCTTATTCAATTGGCAGCTAGAGAAATGAAAAAAAAAACTACACCATGTAACCCAACTACGACAAACAATAACAGAGCTGGAAAGCAAACACAAAAAATCCAACCCAGGGAATAACACTATCCTAAAAGAACTGACCGAATGTAGAGAAAAAATAAAATGTATGCTTAGATCCGAATATGACACCTATTTCAAAAGGTTGAAAATGTCATGGTATTCACAGAGCAATAAGGCAGGAAAACTCCTAGCAGCACAACTAACGCAAAAGCAACAAAGAACCAATCTGCCCATGATAAAACACCACCAAACAGGAGACATTTATAGAAACCCCAAGGACATTGCAAATGTCTTTAAAGACTATTACAAGACCTTATACAACCTCCAGCATGATAGCTTAACCCACCAACCTTCTGTTGAGGAAATAGAAACTTTCCTACAAGGAATAAACTTACCTAGCATAAATGAAGACATGCGGCACGACTCAATACCCCAATAACCGAAAAAGAGATATCAGAAGTGATACACTCTCTCCCCCCACACAAGTCCCCAGGAATAGGAATAGATGGCTTTTCGGCAGAATACTACAAGACCTTCACCTCCCAACTAGTCCTACATCTTGCAAAAACATTCAACATGGAAGTTTCCCCAAGAAATGTTGCAAGCTGTGATAGCTACCATCCCTAAACCTGGTAAAGACGCATCAACTCCCCAAAACTTTAGGCCTATTGCACTTTTGAATTCCGACCTGAAAATATTTGCAAAAGTGCTTGCCAATAGGCTACTGACAGTTACCCCCACTTTTATAGGACTGGACCAAGTGGGATTTGTTAAGGGTAGGCAGGCCTGCGATGGCACGCGGAGAATGATAAGGAGATTAAAACGTGTGGAACATACACGCCAGCCCTGCATCTTCCTGGCTCTTGATGCGGAGAAGGCCTTCGACAGGGTCCATTGGGGATACCTGTCGAGGGCCCTCTCCAAATTCGGATTTGTGGGCCCCTTGCACTCGGCCATAATGTCCCTATACAAAAATCCAACTGCCCAAGTACTCTCATCTGGACTCCTGTCAGACAGATTCATACTCACTAACGGCACTCGCCAGGGGTGTCCCCTTTCACCTATTATTTTTTCCATGGCGATCGAGCCTCCAGCAGAGCACATTCGGTCATCAGAAAGCATACAGGGTATAAAATTAGGCCCCAGAAATCATAAACTGGGATTATTCGCGGACGACATTATCCTGACATTGACAAATCCTGAGGTCTCACTATCTGCTGTTAACCTATTACTAACTAGATTTGGCCATGTCAATTATTATATGTTTTGCTCTCCCAATTAATATTGACCAACTACAGATCTCTTAACTAAAAACTATTTTCGCCTGTAACTGGGATAGCCCCTCAATTACCTACATGGGCATTCAGCTAACAACACCTACCTCTAACATATATGCACATAACTTTCCTCCACTCTTGGATAAGCTCCAATCAGAACTTAACACAATTAGCAAAATCCAACTTTCCTGGCTAGAACGAATAACAGCATATCAAATGCAGACCTTCCCTAAGCTCCTCTACCACTTTAGAACACTTCCTATACCAATACCCCAGAAATTCTTTACAGAACTAAATAGAATCCTACGCAAATATATTTGGGGGAAAACAAAATCAAGAATAACAATTTCCGTGCTCTTCAAACATAGGGCGCAAGGTGGAATAGGTCTACCCAATGCAAAAGCATACTATCAGACCTCCATATTGGAACAGCAAAATACTGGTTCTCCTCTCAGGGGGACAATCAGTGGTCCAAAATTGAAAGAGAACTAATTCCTAGCCACAACCTACCCGCACTCCTAATGGTGGCAGCAATATATCACAACCCAACTATACCCGACTCCTCTACTGTCCAAGCAATGGTATCAGCCTGGACATCTCTAACCAACAGGAATTTCTGTGAGGAACAACAATCCAAGCTCTGCCTATTATTAGCATCCTACGAGCATTTAATCCCAGACTTCTCCTCCCACCAGTGGACAAAAAAAGGTATCCATGTCGACACTAAGGACCTACCCTACCCGTCTGGGTTAGACCAACACAAAATCAACCAAATAAATAATTTCCATACCGCCATCCCTAAATCCACCATTCACCTCCCAACCACACTATGGAACTTCCTAACTGACAAAAACCCGTCCCCCACAAGAGGAATATCCCTATTCTACAAATTTTGTAATCATAACTCACTACTAAAAAGTATGATCAATGGGGAGCAAGACCTAAAAAGAGAATTTACATTACCCCAGTGGTTAGCAGCCATCAAACACAACACCAAATCATCCACATGTGTGGATCACTGGGACAATGCACAAAAAATACTGCATAGGTATTACTTGACACCCTCCAAATTACACCTTATGGATCCCAAGATCTCTCCACTTTGCTGGAGGGAATGCCAGACAAAAGGGTCCCTGTTGCACATATTTTGGGAGTGCCCCTCCCTTAAAAAAATTTGGAGGGAGGTTTCGGATCTTATCACGGAACTTACAGACCAGAAAATCACTATACCTCTGGCCTTAGCCCTCCTTTCCATAGGCATAGACAACTTCCCCCTCATACAAGGACAATTGTGAGCCATATATTATTCGCAACCAGGATCTCCATAGCAAAAAATGGCGAACCACTACTCCTCCCACAATAATCCACAAAGTGAATAATCAAGCTATAATGGAAAAATTATTAGCTTACAAAGAAAACAGAGCCCAATCATTCCACAAGAAATGGAATGTCTGGCTATCTTCAAACAAGTCCTTCCACCCTGACCTAGCACAACCCTCTCAGGGACTTCCCAAGACCACTAGCGCTTAAACAGTAATAGGCTCTCTTATGCCTCATCTAGAAGATGTAACTCTAGAGTGACAATGCCACCTATGATTCACCTGCTCATGTATGTTCAACTCAACTCATAAAAATCTGTAGAAATAATTGTACCAAGACTTTTCTGTTATATTGTTTGTAGTGCTAGGAAGTAGTAAAATCACACATCTTTGTTTATTACCTACTGAGCTTGTAGTACCCCACTCCCACTAAGCAGTGTCTGTCCACAGTGAGATCCCAATACGGGGTAGCAGACTGGTCCTGGTGAGAGCGGGATGTGCTGCCTTACCGAGTGGGGTTAAATATAAACATAAGCATACAAATACACAGACTTACACAAACATACATAGAAAACATATCGAAACCAGATGTCATATTGCTGTTTTATGTGAAGCATCGCTTGCTACGCCCACCTGGCATTATACACTGAATACCTACTGTAGTAAAATTTGGAATGTTTGTAACATTGTCTCTTGTGTTTGAGTCCCTAATAAGAGGGAACAACTTTGATGTAAAACTTTAAACTTTCAATAAAAACTTATTGTTAAAAAAAAAAGTTCTGGGGCGAACCGAACAAGGGTTCGTTCGGCCCATCCCTAGTTAAGACATTGTGTTATACATTGGTGATCTGTTGTCATTCATTTACAAGTGATTCTATAACTTGTCAATTTCGAGTTCCTACTTAATACAGTATATGCTTGAGTAAATACCATTGATTACTTAACACTGTGTGATTCCTTTTACTGTGTCTCATTTGGGGAATAAGGTAACACTAGGAGTGAACCCAGTGTGTCAGGGGTGGAAGAGGACTCTCAGAGTTGGGGAAACCAAGGGGGAACTGACTTATCATGCACTCCTCAAGGGAACAGAGCTACATGTGTTTTCCTATGGGCAGATCCCCAAGATTGATATGTAATTTTTTTTTCTTTTTAAGCGATGATCCAGATGTCTTACAAGAGGGCCAGGGAGGTGTGATTATATATTGAAAAAGAGTCAAATAGACCTAAGATACACATGTGTGAGTGCTGTTAGTGTGGAATCAAAGACATGATTGAGAATAGCTATAATCCTATAATCCTTTCCCAATAATTACATTTTTGATCTTTAAATACAACCAATACTGTAGTATTGTGGATGGCACAGTGGCCAAGTGGTAAGGCATTGGTGTTGTAAATCAAAGATTGTGGATTTAATCCTCAACCATTCCCTAGGGTTAATGTTTGACTTACTAAAGAAGTAAAGTAAGTTGAAGTCAAAGTGCTGACTTTGAATAGCCAATAAGGTGCTATAGAAAAACAGGAATTTACAAAAGGCACCCCTGAAGAAACCTAAAGGTGCCCTGGTTGAAAAGGGCTGTCCTATACCATTGGGCACCTTTCCAATAAGAGCAGCCAGAACTTGCAAAGCTAGGCTGGAACCCCCAAAACACCTAGGAAAACAGGAACAGAAGTTAGAATTACAACAAACCACAAGATAACCCCTGTAAGAGGGAGGGCCTTGTCCTAAAATAGAGGAGGGGACAAAGGGTGGTGTTTGGTGGATACATTAAGAACAGTGTAGAAGGTGAGGAGTCACCTTATATTGTGGAGATATACACCCAACATATTCCTCTGCAAAGCTGGGATAACCCCCCCCCCCCCCTGTTTAAAAGAGCATGCCATTTTGATCCAGGTAAGCTAAGATTCAGATTTTTTGGGACATTTATACTACCTTTACTTGTTATCTGGGAAGTCCACTAAGGTCCAAGTTTAATTTCCAGGATCACATGTCTCTCTATGGATAAACCAAGATGGGCTCTAGAGTAACAATGCCCAGGTATTCCTGAAAGTCAGTTACAGTCTGATCTATGCGGTGTCCATTGTTAAGCGTGAATCTTGAAGAAGCACGTGTTGATTTCAGTCACTTAAAATTAGTGTTGAGCGAACCCGGACTGTAACGTTCGGGTCCGTACCGAACTTTAGGGTGTCCGTGGCACGGACCCGGACCCGGACATTTCAAAAATCGTTCGGGTTCGGTCCGGGGTTCTGCTATTTTACTCCACGTGTTGAGAAGCTGCAGGGCAGCCAATCAACAAGCGTTTCACTGGTTTGCCCTTAGAAGCCATCACAGCCATGCCTACTAATGGCATGGCTGTGATTGGCCGGTGCATCATGTGACCCAGCCTCTTTATAAGCTGGAGTCACAGTGCTGCAGTCACATGCTCCTTGGGTTAGTATAGGGAAAGGTAGCTGACGGCGTGAGGGACAGATTTTAGCCATTTTAAGACCTGATCCTGCATCCTGAGATAGATTACTTTACTACTGCTGTCTGTGCTGTTGC
>BLSH010136712.1:278903-289890 GCA_018402905.1 Glandirana rugosa
AAATTCATCTCAACTCGGTGCGATCGTTCGGGTTCCGTCCGGACCCGGACCCGGACTTTGTCCCGAAGTTCGGACGGACCAGCAGAACCCGAACTTCCAGGTGTTCGCTCAACTCTACTTAAAATATCTAAGACTGGCTGTCTAAGACTGTATTGGTTATGATTAGAGTTGAGCGGACACCTGGATGTTCGGGTTCATCTGGTTCGGCCGAACTTCGAGGAAAAGTCCGGGTTCGGTACCGAACTTGACCTGAACTTGACCCCGGACCCTGAACCCCATTGAAGTCAATGGTGACCCGAACTTTTGGGCACAAAAATGGCTGTAAAAAAATCCTGGAAAGGGCTAGAGGGCTGCAAAAGGAAGCAAAATGGGGGTAATGAGTAGGACAAGTGCCCTACAAACAAATGTGGATAGGGAAATAACTTAAAATCACAAAAAAAAAAGAATGGGAGGAGGAGGTGGATGTGGAGTAGGAGCCTAGAGGTTGACTAGGCTGTGACTGTGGCAGTGTAGGTGGAAGTGGCGGTGGTGGAGGAGGAGGAGGAGGAGGTAGCCAACACTGTTTTTTGTTTGTTTGTTTATAATTGGGGTAGCCCCCAAAATATTGAGACATATTAAAAAAAACAAGTATACCAATGGCTGTGTGAGGCCGGTCTAAATGTCTATTCTGCACAAGGTACAGACAAGTCTTGTGGGATCCATGCCTGGTTCATTTTAATAAATGTTAGCTTATCCACGTTGGCTGTGGACAGGCGGCTGCGCTTGTCTATGATAACGCCCCCTGCCGTGCTAAACACACATTCAGACAATACACTGACTGCAGGGCAGGCCAGCCCCTCCAAGGCATAAAGGGCAAGCTCAGGCCATGTGCCCAATTTGGAGACCCAGAAGTTGAATGGGGCAGACCCATCAGTCAGTACATGTAGGTGTGTGCACACATACTGTTCCACCATGTTGCTGAAATGCTGCCTCCTGCTAAGACGTTGCCTATCAGCTGGTGGTGCTGTTTGTTGTGGCGGGCTGCTGACAAAGCTTTCCCACATTTCGGCCATGCTAACCCTGCCTTATGAGGTGCTGGCGGTGCCACAGCTGCATTGGCGAACTCTTCCTCCTCCTCCGCCTTTGCCTTGTGCTTCCACAGAGCCCCCTGTGTCATTTGGGAATGCCCTCAGCAGCGCGTCTACCAGCATGCGCTTGTAGTCGCGCATCTTCCGATCACGCTCCAGTGAGGGAACCAAGGACGGCATGTTGTTCTTGTAATGGGGATCCAGCAGGGTGGCCACCCAGTAATCAGCACAAGTTAAAATGTGGGCAGGCACTGCAGCATGTAGTACCACGACCACGTACCTTATTTGACGCTCTCCTCATTCTGGACACAAATGTACTATGTAGCACTATTTATTAATACTAAAAAAAAAAGAATAATAAATTATTATTATTTAAAAAAAAAAAAGAAAATTGTAGTTGCACTTTTTATTTTGTGCAAGAAATGCACCGCTCACACCAGCAGCAGGAACCTCTCCACCGCTACACCGGTATGAGATGATTTTAGAATGATAATCTGTCTTTCACAGCACCGACAGGAACCTGTCCCTACTGCAGTATGAGATGATTTTAGAACAATAAGCTCCCCCCCACAGCACTGACAGGAACCTCTCCCTAATGCAGTAGGAGATGGTTTTATAACGATAAACTATCCCTCAGAGCACCAACAGGAACCTCACCCTACTGCAGTAGGAAATGGTTTTATAACGATAAACTCTCCCTCAGAGCACCAACAGGAACCTCTCCCTAATGCAGTAGTAGATGGTTTTAGAATGATAATCTCTCCCTCAGAGCACCAACAGGAACGTCTCCCTAATGCACTATAAGATGGTTCTGAACACTAATGTCTCCCTCACAGGACCGCAATGAAGGTCTCCCTAATGCAGTCTGAGATGGTTGTGAACGCTAATCTTTCCCTCACAGCACCGCCATGAAGCTCTCCCTACTCTAGTCTGAGACGATCTGACACGCGGCGCTACGTGACTCCAGCCTCATATAGAGGCTGAGTCACATGATGCACTGGCCAATCACAGCCATGCCATTAGTAGGCATGGCTGTTATGGCTTCTAAGGGCAGACTAGTGAAAAGCTTGTTGATTGGCTGCCCAGCAGCTATATAAAAGGCGCCAAAAATACCCGAATACTAATCCCGAACCCGGGCTTTTTTTCAAATGTGCGGGTTAGGGGCACGGACACCCCAAAGTTCGGTACGGACCCGAACTTTACAGTTCGGGTTCGCTCAACTCTAGGTATGATATGATTTTACTTTTGATAGCACATCATTTTTTTATGTGATACAATAAAATGATTTTATTATGCTATAGAAGGTCCTTTGTTGGCACAATTAAAGTCCCTTCCCCTGTGGTTGTCGGTCCCCTCCTCCTTTTTAGGATGTCGCCCTCCCTCTTACAGGGGTTATGTTGTGGTTTGTTATGTACTTGAATGGGATGGTGCTACGATGAGGATTCATTTTATACCTCTGTCTGGCTCACACTTTTATTTGCATTGAGAAGTGAGAATTATGTAAGGGAGATCTTTCTGTTACAATATCAAAGAAACAGGAGGGTTTAGGAGATGGCTTGTTCTACAGGGCTTTAGCCATTACTGTAAAATTACTTTTGGGTAGACTGGTCTGTTATAGTAGAACTTCTGCCAAACAGCTAAATACATATTTGAAATAAATATAGTAATTTAGTAGTATGTACGCATAATAGTATGCAAACTGTTTTACCTTTCAAAATATTTGTAATTCTGTTCAGCCCCTCTTGTGATTTATACTTTTAAGCCACACTGCACAGCTAGGTTTGGTGACACCAATGTTAACACTTCCTCTGTACTACCCAACTGCTCTTTAGGGATAAGGTTTGGATTTGGTACTACCAATGGTTTGTGATGAATCCTTTGGGTTCACAAACTGTCAGAAAACATTGAAGGTTCACCACCAGAAATAGGGAATAACTCATGATGCAAGTGGCCCCTGGTCACCTGAGTCACAAAAGCCAAAAATCTGAAAGAATGAATAACCCCGGCTCCCTCTGTATAAAAGGGTGGGCTCGCAGCAGCCATATTATCAGTGTGTAGCATTAGAAACAAATTGACACTTCTATATTGAGAGGGATACCATGTGTAGCCATGTGCTCCCTTGGGAGTAGCATTAGTTGTGGTACACCTGATAGCTGCCTTCAATCTCACCATATCTCACACATCCAGACATCCAGACACTGACCAGGCCGGCTCTTGTTTTTGTTGTTTTATTTAGGGGATATAACTTGGTTGGGAAAAAAGGGTGACTGTGGGATGCCCCAGAAATTATTGTGCACAACCTCCATATACAGTCCTGTATATGCACACTTGCCCTGCAGGTCGTCCTTCTGCAGACTTTTACTCCTCACAACTCTCTCCAGCACTCAGCTTGCTGACGGTTTCTCCTCGCAATTCTCTCTCCAGTACTGTACTTGCGACTATTGCTCCTTTACTACTCTCTAGCATATTGCTTGGTTCCCAGGAAACTTATCAAGCTTCTCTACTCCTTTCTCTGCACCACAGCTAGCACGCGGTGAGGCCTACACTCTGTCAGCAGGACCTCAGGACCACCCATTACAGGCCAGGGATCACGGGCCCCCGAATTTGTAGCAAAGTACTTGGGTTCTACCTGGGCCTTTGATGGACTACAACTTCCAGCCCATCCCTCTTCCAGGCCACACTCTGACCTGCTTTCCTTACAGTGACACTCCTTCCCCCGACTGACTCCCAAGGCTTCCACAGACTGTCCACTATTCCTCTCCTAGCCTCAATAGCACCTCTGCAACTCTCCTGTTCCCTTGTGTAACTCCAGGAATCACCTCCACTTCTGGCTGCACCTGTACCTCCAGGCCTCAAGTTCACCCCCCAGACTGGGGGCTCACTCTCGGGTAGAGACCTCCGGAGCACCTCTGCTACATCTTTACACTTCAAACTCCAGCAACTCCTCCCAGACCGACCCATCCCCGAGTATATGAGAAGGCCTGCCCCTGCCAATCCAGATTGGGGATTGGTCAGGGCATCCCATGACACTCCAGATGATGACACCTCTTGTCCCACCTTCATTCTGGAAAGTTCCAGTGCTTCCCAGAAGAAGGTAGGAGGGTTTAGTGACATCATCTGTTGGACTGCCCCAGTCCTACCTGAGCCATTCCCCAAGCCCAGATCTTGACAGACTTACCTAAAAGAAAAATCCCTCCAGTGGCATGCTGGCACCAGTGACAGGGAAGCCATTTTCAGCTGGTCTTCTTTTCTGGCTTTTGGAACACCAGCCATTTGAATGGCCAAGCCGCATAGACGTTACTCCTGTGCATGCGCATTGGAGTCATGGCTGCGGCATGCCATCCATTAAGAGTGCAGCGTGCATGCGCTGATGACATCCCCGGCTGCCGCACAGCTCTCTCAAAGGACAGCATGCCGTCCATTAAGAGTACAGTGTGTATGTGCCAATGACATCACTGTCTGATACACATGTAAATATCTGCTAAACAGTGCACATTTAGGACACATTTACAGTACCTACAGGTAAGCCTTATTATAGGCGTATCTGTAGGTACAAGACAACAAGGGGATTGTACTACCTCTTTAAAAAAGATGAACACACTGCTAAGACTACTCTATTCCTCTGCAAGTAGTCTAACCTCTCTCCTACCAGCTTCAGTGCATGAAAACATCCAGTTGGGCGGGAGCTGGGTACCTGGTTTTGACTAGCACCAGCTCCCAAATCAGGTCCACCGTAAGTTCTCCTCCATCCCCTCCCTACCTGCAACCTTCTAGGACATGTCACAGGTCCCAGAAGGCTGCAGGACGATTCACAAAGCACAGCACATGTGCATGCACAGTGGGCAGCTGGCTGCAAAGCTGCAAGGGACCACATTCAGCTGCCCATAGCAAACATGCCGGTGCCGGGGACCTGAAGCCTGGCAAAAAACGGTTTAGGTAAGGTCAGCGCTGGATCCCTGGACAGGTGAGTGGTCATTTTATTAAAAGTCAGCAGCTACAGCATTTGTAGTTGCTGACTTTTTTTTTTCAAACAAGGTGAAGAACCACTTTAACCCCTTGTCGACAACCCCTCCTGTGTGCGAAATCATGTACAGGTACCTGATTTTGCTCTTCCGGGTCTACGGCACACACGGACACAGTGGGAGCCAATTAGCGGGTCCATGTAAATGTAGCGCCCCCTAATAAGTGGGAGCTAGTGTGGATAGATTTTTGGTAGACCAGGAAAATTTAATCAGGTTTGACTGGTGTGCAGGAATGATCATTTTTGTTTCTTGGCTGGTAGTGGCTCAGGTAGGATTGAGTGATTCAAAGATGAGGTTACCAGGAACTCCAATTTCTTTCCAGAAGCTGGTGGAAGGTTTCTGGGCAGAGAGCTGGGAGGGAGGTGTAGCCATCTGGAGTGTTCTAAGGAGCCCTGCCCAATCCCCAAACTGGATTGGTAGGGGTAATGTCTCCCTAAATACTCCGGGTCAGCCCAATCTGGGAGGAGTTTGGGTGGAAGAGCTGGGGCTGAGATGTAGCTGAGGTTGCTGAGGCCTCACCCGGGAGGGAGCCCCCAGTCTGGCCGGGGGGGTGACCTTGAGGTCTGGGCTCGGGTGAAGCCAGGACGAGAGAAGAGGGATCCTGGAGTGGCACAAGGGAACATTAGAGCAACAGACAGCACAATTGGAGAGGTTCATTTAGAAGTCCACCGGGTGGCCGGTGAGTGGCACACATTGTGGGAAACTGTAAAGGCATGCCAGAGCAGATTGGGGTGAGAGACAATCTGGGAAGGATGCAGAAGTAAGTAAGGGACTGTGGTGTCATGGAGGCAGTGGAGAAGGCCAACACAGGTGGAGCGGCTGACAGGGCCTGGAGTAAGAAGATGGGCTGGGAGTAGTAGTCCATCAGGCCGGCTAGCACACCAGTGTGCATACACACTAGGGGATCAACTGTCCCTACCTGTAACAAGTGGTTCTGAGGCCCTGCGCACAGCAAAGCAGGCCTCACCTTGTGCTAGTCAGGCTGGAGGAATGGATAATGTCTAGTAACAAGTAATGTGCAGGAGAGAGGAACCGGATTATAGAGAAGCGAGCAATGTGTAACTGGAGTAAATAATGTGCTGGAGAACAAGCGGAGATGTATATACAGAGCTGTATATAGTGGTCCTGTGCAAGTTTGTAACCTATTCTATGGGCATCTCATAACACCCCAAATCCCCATACAAGTTTGACCCCCTAATAAAACGAACATAAACAAAGTACCAGCCTGTCCTGTGACTCTGGGTGCAGTATGGATATGATTGAGGGCAGTGTGAGCAGATGAACCACAACACTCAGCCACCCCTAAGGGGGCCATTGGCTACATAAACAAGGCAGATCATTGTTCTGCTAGTAGGGGAGACAGAGATCCTGTTTTCTCAAAGCCAAAGTACCCTGGTGTTAACCCCTTCCCTGCCAGTGTCATTAGTACAGTGACAGTGCATATTTTTAGCACTGATCACTGTTTTGGTGTCACTGGTCCCCAAAAAGTGTCACTTAGTGTCCGATTTGTCCACCGCAATGTCACAGTCCCGCTAAAAATCGCTGATCGCTGCCATTTAGTAAAAAAAAATTAAATCTCATAAATCTATCCCATGGATGTTTGTAGACGCTATAACTTTTACACATACCAATCAATATACGCGTATTGGAATTTTTTTTCCTAGAAACTTGTAGCAGAAATTATTTGCATGTTTTATTGAATGTGTTTTATAGCAGAAAGTAAAAAATATTTTTTTTTTTTTCAAAATTGTCAGTCTTTTTTTTTGTTTATAGCGCAGAGATGATCAAATACCACCAAAAGATTTGTGTGAAAAAAGGACATACATTTTATTTGGGTACATCGTCGCACGACCGCGCTATTGTCAGTATTGTCAGTCTATTCACTCTTATGCGTTTTTTGATGCATTTTGCATTTTGCAGAAATGCAGGTAATTTTTTTAACATGGGTTCTTATGGAACATGTTCACATCAATGCATTTTTGTGCCTCTGCGCTTTGGAAAGGGTCAGGGACTTTTCTTCCCGCAAAATGCAGCGTTTTGCATGTAATAGACTTCAATGGGCATGCAAGAAAAATGCAAGCGCTGCGATTTAGCCACAAATTGCATTTTTACATCTGCCTAGCAACAAAATTCACCCCCCCCCCAAAAAACAAAATGTTTTTAAAAAATGCAAATCGCAGCAAAATCGCGGTAAAAACACAGTAAAAACCAGTGGGGAAAGCACAGCAAAAAGCACTGCAAAAACGCTGAAAAGCAAAATGCATAGATGTGAATCGAGCCATATAGTAACGCAGTGCCTTATCGCAAAAAATGGCCTGGTAATGAATGGGGTAAAACCTTCCGGAGCTGAAGAAGGTACAGTAAGTAATTTATAAAGTTGAGTAAATAAATTCAAGTTAAATTAGGTAAATTGTATAGTTAAGTAAATTACATAAAATTAAGTAAATTGTAAAGTTAAGTAAACTATGGGAAGATAATATTATATGCAGTATGTCACAAAAGTGAGTACACCCCTCACATTTTTGTAAATATTTTATTATATCATTTCATGTGACAACACTAAAGAATTGACACTTTGCTACAATGTAAAGTAGTGAGTGTACAGCTTGTATAACAGTGTAAATTTGCTGTCCCCTCAAAATAACTCAACACAGCCATTAATGTCTAAACTGCTGGCAACAAAAGTGAGTACACCCCTAAACGAAAATGTCCAAATTGGGCCCAAAGTGTCAAAATTTGGTGTGGCCACCATTATTTTCCAGCACTGCCTTAACCCTCTTGGGCATGGAGTTCACTAGAGCTTCACAGGTTGCCACTGGAGTCCTCTTCCACTCCTCCATGACGACATCACAGAGCTGGTGGATATTAGAGACCTAGTGCTCCTCCACATTCCATTTGAGGATGCCCCACAGATGCTCAATGGGGTTTAAGTCTGGAGACATGCTTGGCCAGTCCATCACCTTTACCCTCAGCTTCTTTAACAAGGCAATGGTCGTCTTGGAGGTGTATTTGGGGTCGTTATCATGTTGGACTTCTGCCCTGTGACCCAGTCTCCGAAGGGAGGGGATCATGCTCTGCTTCAGTATGTCACAGTACATGTTGGCATTCATGGTTCCCTCAATGAACTGTAGCTCCCCAGTGCCGGCAGCACATGTGCACCATGACCATGACACTCCCACTACCATGCTCGACTGTAGGCAAGACACACTTGTCTTTGTATTCCTCACCTGGTTGCCACCACACACGCTTGGCACCATCTGAACCAAATAAGTTTATCTTGGTCTCATCAGACCACAGGACATGGTTTCAGTGATCCATGTCCTTAGTCTGCTTGTTTTCAGCAAACTGTTTGCGGGCTTTCTTGTGCATCATCTTAAGAAGAGGCTTCTTTCTGGAATGACAGCCATGCAGACCAATTTGATGCAGTGTGCGGCATATGGTCTGAGCACTGACAGGCTGACCCCCCACCCCTTCAACCTCTGCAGCAATGCTGGCAACACTCATAAGAAAACCTCTGGATATGAAGCTGAGCACGTGTACTCAACTTCTTTGGTCGACCATGGCAAAGCCTGTTCTGAGTGGAACCTGTCCTGTTAAACCACTGTATGGTCTTGGCCACCACGCTGAAGCTCAGTTTTAGGGTCTTGGCAATCTTCGTATAGCCTAGGCCATCTTTATGTAGAGCAACAATTCTTTTTTTTCAGATCTTCAGAGAGTTCTATGCCATGAGGTGCCATGTTGAACTTCCAGTGACCAGTATGAGAGAGTGAGAGCGATAACACCAAATTTAACACACCTGCTCCCCATTCACACCTGGCACCTTGTAACACTAACAAGGCACATAACACTGAGGAGGGAAAATGGCTAGCCGGACCCAATTTGGACATTTTCACTTAGGGGTGTACTCACTTTTGTTGCCAGTGGTTTAGACATTAATGGCTGCGTGTTGAGTTATTTTGAGGGGGCAGCAAATTTACACTGTTATACAAAGTACAAAGACAAGTGTGTCTTGCATACAGTCAAGCATGGTGGTGTGAGTGTCATGGTCTGGGGCTGCATGAGTGCTGCCGGCACTGGGGAGCTACAGTTCATTGAGGGAACCATGAATGTCAACATGTACTGTGGCATACTGAAGAAGAGCATGATCCCCTCCCTTTGGTGACTGGGCCGCAGGGCAGTATTCCAACATGATAAAGACCCCCAAACACACCTCCAAGACGACCACTGCCTAGCTAAAGAAGCTGAGGGTAAATGCGATGGATTGGCACAAATGGGAAGGTGGAGGAGCGCAAGGTCTCTAACATCCACCAGCTCTGTGATGTCGTCATGGAGGAGTGGAAGAGGACTCCAGTGGCAACCTGTGAAGCTTTGGTGTACTCCATGCCCAAAAGGGTTAAGGCAGTGTTGGAAAATAATGGTGGCTACACAAAATATTGACAATTTGGGCCCAATTTGGACATTTTCACTTAGGGGTGTATTCACTTTGGTTGCCTGCAGTTTAGACATTAATGGCTGTGTGTTGAGTTATTTTGAGGGGACAGCAAATTTACACTGTTATACAAGCTGTACACCAGTGGTTCTCAACTCCTGTCCTCGGGA
Source organism: Glandirana rugosa (assembly GCA_018402905.1). Classification (NCBI taxonomy): domain Eukaryota; kingdom Metazoa; phylum Chordata; class Amphibia; order Anura; family Ranidae; genus Glandirana; species Glandirana rugosa. The sequence goes on from BLSH010136712.1 coordinate 288,592, forward strand.
CCCACTAACGGGCCAGGTTTGCAGGATAACTGAAATGCATCACAGGTGATATAATTTGCTGCTCAGTGATTGCAGTATTCCAGTCTGCATCTCCCCAAGGTAATACTTAAAATCTGGCCTGTTGGTGGGTCCCGAGGACCGGAGTTGAGAACCACTGCTGTACACTCACTACATTGTAGCAAAGTGTCATATAAATAAAAATATAAAATATTTACAAAAATGTGAGGGGTGTACTCACTTTTGTGAGATACTGTATACACACACACACAGTACAGAGCATATTCTTTAGCCCCAGCTCCACTTAAACCATAAGGGCCGGTTCACACTACAGCGACTTGCAATCTGACTTGTGTCACCCCAAGTCGCTTGTCATCAGAAATCCCATTGAAGTAAATGAGAGCCATGTTAATGTACGCTATGTAAGTCGCTCCGATTTCAGAAAAGGTTCCTTTACTACTTCAAGGTGACTTCTATCCGACCTGTGCCCATACAATTCAATGGAAGTAGGATTGCCATTTATATTGAAGCAACTTTACAGGAAAAAGAAAAGAATGTACACAGGTACAACCCCCTCCCTACCTTCTCTGATTGGCCACAGGCAAAGTCACCTGGCATGGAGGTCGCTTTAGGTCACGTTTGAAGTCACATTGAACTCGCCCTACAAAGTCGCCCCTGAAGTCAGATCGCCCCTGTGTGAACCGGCCCAAAGACTTGTTTTTGCTAGACATATTTATAACTGATATTTAATGCTTTACAAAAATACATTTGCAAGAGCATACTTTCTATTATTCCTATAGCTGTTGCAATACATAGTGAAGAATCCTCGGGTATTATTAAATAACCTTGACTTTCATTGCAGCTTTTATCTGCAGCCATTTTGTCAGTCATTCCTTGTCAATACCTTGCACAGTATAAAAAAGACCACATAAACAGATTCATACAAACCGCCATCGGTTTTTGACACATTGGATTATTTTTCCTCCCTCAATTTGTATCGCACAAACAAAATTTTACTAATCCTATTGATTAATAAACCAGTGTGTCTGTCTCCATCCCAGCAGCCTCTTCGTCCTGATTGTCTGTTCTGAGTGCTTTTCTCGCCCATGTTCAGAGAGAGAAGATTCATGACCGTCTGGGAAGAGCCATTCAAATGCATGTCACACAGCCTCGTAGGGTGGATGCGTTCCTCTGTCCCTTATATTACGTGTCTCTGGCATATTTTATTTCTGACTCGTTTACGCAAATTCCTCATATTTTCCTCAGACTGATCCATCAAAAACTGTTTAATTGAAGTATCCA
>BLSH010136712.1:289941-305639 GCA_018402905.1 Glandirana rugosa
GGCTCAGTCTCGAGGCATATAGGTAAGTCTGTGTCTCTGGGCTGGTCCGGGGCGGGGGGAGGGGACTAACCGACTGACTGACGGTTAGTCCTCCTCACAGTGCCCACCGAGACTGTGAACACCTGTAACGACCTCTCTCTTCCCCGAGTCCATTCATTAAACCCCTCGACTAAACTAAAAAAAACCTTTTTTAAACATAGACCTACAACTTTAAAGGACATATCACGAAGTCAGAACTAAAGGATCTATTGATACCTTCAAAGTAAACTACCTGGAGTAAACGGACGGCCAATAGGACATAAGAGTTTTGAACCAGTCCCACCAAGTTTTGAGAATACAGGATAACCGGCAGGCAAATGAGGTCCATCAAATGAAACTTCCATAGTTATCTAGGAAATCAAGACTGAAGCACTATACAGGAAATTTCAACATCCAGATACAAATTTTTTCCAAAAAAAATCAAATCAGCTCCCCAAATTACTTACCTGAGCCCCTTCTCTCTCCAGCAATGTCCACAAGTGTCAGAGCCACCCGTGACACTCCTCCTGATTGGCAGTCAGTCAGCCAATCAGGGGAGGGGGGCGGGGCCTGGTCGGGTCTCTGTGTCTGAATGGATATACGGAGCTCTGACTCGGCTCAGGTACTCCCATAGGAACCTGCTGGCTATGGAGGCACTCGATAGGAGGGAGGGACCAGGAGCAGCAAAGAGGGACCCAAGAAGAGGAGGATCTGGGCAAAACCAACTGCACAGAGGAGGCAAGTATAACATGTTTATGATTTAAAAAAAACAAAAAAAAAAAAACAAGACTTTACAATCATTTTAATAGGATTGAAAGCAAGGGATGACCTTGGTTCGATCTGAACTCAGTTTGGCAAAGCCCATAGGAAGCTGTCACATGATCGCATGTCCACCGGCCCCATCAGCTGTGGCCAGGGCAATCCCCACCCAGCAGTTGCACACACACAGAGGGATGGGATGCTCCTGATATCATTGGCATAAAACAACTACTTCCTTTAGCATTTGGATATGTATTGAGGGGTGCCTGGTAGAAAGGATTTTATCACTTAAAAAGTATTTTACTGCTTGGGGCCATATCTGATGCTATTGGCTAAGGATAAGCTTGGGTCCAAACCTGGAAGTTAGCGGTCATTGCTGGGCCAATGAGCTGCAGTTGGGAAATTCCCCACAGTGACAGGAATAAAAAAAGAGGGAGGAATTTGAGCGAATTTGGAGACCATGGTCGGAACACCTGTTTCCTGCTGATTTCGATAATGCCCCCCTTATCCCATGAATGAGGTAGCTTTGCCTTTCAACCTACATCTGGTCGCATCCAAATTGGTAATTCATTGGCTTCCTGGCGAGGAGTGAACGCTCCCTCTTTCTCTGCCCCCCCCACATCCTTCTCCTCCTCTCTGTACCCTCTCCCCTCTCCACCTCTTCCTTACTCTCTTCTCTCCCCCCCCATTTCCTCTTTGACACCAGATAGTTTCTTCTCTTATTAATCCACAAGAGTCCGTGCACCTTAATCCACCCTGAGTATGATGTTCTGAGCAGACCACAATACCACTTCGGAATATTACCACCCCGGAGATATCCTTCCTAAATGGTACATGACCACTGGCTTATGTACCCAAGCACATTGAATAACATATACCTTTTTTCCCCAGGTTGTATACACCCCTTCCTAAACATTTGCCATCTGTTCATGTTCTTACTCCTGAGGTTAAATATTGCTTATATTTGTTATCCACCTCTGTTGTATAAGACAAATAGTACTAGCATGTACCCTATTTTGGGGTGATCCCCGCACTGCTTTTACCCCTAAGTTATGTTCAATTGTACCTTATGTGTGCACACTCATCTGTTCTGCTTTTTTTCTTCAATAAAAACTTTGAACAAGGAAAAAAGAGGGAGGATGCTCATGACATCATTGACATGAGCAACAAACAAGAAGAGTGTACACTAAGTGGAGTAGAGCTAAAACTTTATTGTTAAAATCAAATGCAAGTTGGCCACTTTCAAAATTAAAATAGAAAAAGCATGTACTCAACACTCCCAGCATGGGCACCTCTCTGTGTCCACACTTGTAGTTCTGGATAGCAGTGCTGTCAGATGAAGGAATAGTTGCAGCTGGAGGCAGGCGGCCGCCTACTCTACCACTAGGCGGAGTAGGCGGTCGTCTAGGGCGCACTGCCACCTAGGGCGCCTGGCCTCTGCTGATCCGTCACTGACAGGGCTGGCGCTACCACTAGGCAAACTAGGCAGCCGCTTAGGGCCCCTAGTCGATGGTTTCCCTACCCTCTGTTTCCCACTGGTCTCCAGAAGGTCAGTGTAGGTTGGTGTAATGGTCAGGTAGATTAGTGTAGGGATCAGGTAGATTAGTGTAGGGGGCAGGTAGGTTAGTGTAGGGGTCAGATAGGTCAGGGTAATGGTCAGATAGGTTACATGGGCAGGGCAAAGGGGGTGGAGTCAGGGACAAGGCCAATGGGGCGAAAAAGTTTGGTTTTGCCTAGGGTGTCAAAAATCAGTGCACCAGCCCTGGCTGGAGGAGAGACCAGAGCAGAGTGTTGCAGAGGGTATCCTGGATGACGTCACATGCGAGTGGAGCATGGGTATGTGTCTCAAAGGGTCTTCATGACATCATTGACCTAATATGGCCACATGGGCAAATTTGGTCAATATCATTGACTTAATATAGCCATATCAGGTCAATGGCATCACTCCTCCTGGGTAATGCCCCTGCCAAATTTGACTGTGAAGATATGCATACATGTGACAGCTTCCCACGGATTCTGGCATACTTGGTTCTAACCAAATTCAGAACAAACCCAGATCATCCATATTGGTAATTGAACACACAGCTGCCAGCAGCTAGTTTAAATGGGAGATTACATGGCCAGCATGAATTGAAGACAGCTAGCGTTTTCAGAACAAAGTCAGCAAAATAAACTGTCATGTTTCATTAAGAAAAAACTACAAGCAAAAATATATATATAATAAACCTTGCGATAGACAGAAACAGACTACTGTACTTTTTACAATCCTGAATATGGGATACAAAACTGAAGTGAAAAAAATGAAAAAGGTTGCACTGTGTGATACCTTTCATAAATTCATCCCAAAAGCAAATGTGTTACTAATCAATTAATAAACAGTTTATGAACACAGTGACAAATGAAACGTGATATAAATGTATCAACAGATAGCACCACATATTAAAATGTGAAAAATCAAAATAATAAAATAGTAAAACAAGCGTCCGTATTAAATTCCAAAAAACTGATAGAAGGTACGCTGCTCCCAGTGATGGGTGTTACACAATCATAAGGTGCTTTCGTGCTCCACCAGTGCTCTTAGAAATATTAGCCTCTTACCAGATAATCATGATCTCTAAATTACAGGAGATCATGAAAAACGTGGAATAAAGAAGTATGCTTTAGACAGCCAATCTTGTCCTCACAGCTGCATAAATCAGAATGGATCCTATGCTCAATGGTCAGCGTCCTGGCCTCCACACATGCATATCAAAGCTTTCTGCAAACCGCTAATCAGCTCTCCCTTTCACTCAGGCCGTAATATATAATTCATGCACAAAAGAGAAGAGGGCTCATCGTGAAGTAACTCCACACTGTTTATTAAACACTAAAAATATTGCACTTACAGGATAAAAATGTAGTCAAGCGGTAAAGGTAAAATTCAATCACGGTATAAACCAGCAGGTCTGGAACGCAGTGACAACACAACCCACTTTGGGTGGAGACAGGAGTTGTGATGCACCAGGTGCAGGTGCGCTTTCAATGTGATTTTACAAATGATTACTATTGTTATTGTTATTATACAGGATTTGCCAATAGTTTGGGCAGTGCTTTACCATTTAAAGAGAGACAATACAGTTACAATACAATTCAAGAGGGTTAACAGAATCAATCATACTGTATTAACCACTTCCTGCCCGGCGTATAGACAAATGACGTCCGGGCGGGTGGATCATTATCCTGAGTGGACGTCTATTGACAGCACAGCCCTCCTCAGGATCACCCCACTGGACCACCAGGGAGCCTGCCCAGGACCACCAGGGAGCCCCCCCCCCCCCAGACACTGCGAGGAGGCCGCCCAGGACCATCAGGGAGCCCCCACTAGCCCACCAGGTAAGGGCAATATAGTGCACTATAGGGATGGCACTGTGCCCATATATGATGCCTGCCAGTGCCATCCCTAACAGTGCTGTATGCACCAGTGCCCACCAGTGCCACCTATCAGTAAGCACCTGTGCCCACCTGTGCCACCTATCAGTGCCCACCTGTGCCATCTAAAAGTGCCCAACAGTGCCATCTAAAAGTGCCACCTATTAGTGCCCAGCAGTGCCACCTATCAGTGCCGCCTATGAGTGTCCATCAGTGCCGCATATCAGTGCCACGTATCAGTGCCCGTCAGTGTTGCTTATCAGTGCCGCCCATCAGTGCTGCATATGTATCCCATCATCAGTGCAACCTTATCAGTGCCAGTCTGTACTGCCTCCACAGTGCCTGTCAGTCTAGCCTCATCAGTGCCCATCAGTGTAGCCATATTAGTGCCCTTCAGTGAAGGAGAAAATGTACTTTATACAAAGTTTTGTGACAGAAACAAAGAAAAAAAATTTTTTCCTCAAAATTTTCGGTCTTTTTGTATTTATAGTGCAAAAAATAAAAACTGCAGGGGTGATCAAATACCACCAAAAGAAAGCTCTATTTGTGGGAACAAAATGATAAAAATTTTGTTTGGTTACAACGTTGCACGACTGCGCAATTCTCATTCAAATCGCAACAACGCTGAGAGGTGAAAATTGATCTGGGCGGGAAGTGTTCTAAGTGCCCGGTATTGAAGTGATCCCCTTTGACCACATCGTGAAAGTGTTGTGCTAGTCAGATGTGTCCTGGCACACCATGTACATGACATGTACCTTGGAGTGGGGATGAGCAACCTCCGGGTGACAGACGTGCTCCTGTTGAAGGGCTGGTGTCACCTGAGAAAAGGAAGTATGGATAGGGCTTGCAATTCAGGCAAAATTTGAGCAAACCAGAAAACATTGGTTGTAGGGGCACAAAAAAGCAAGCTAGGCAACATGTCAAAAGAATAAAAATATTAAACTTTACATACACTTTAGGGTTCCATGCACACTGCAATAAAAAAACGTTGATTCGAGTGCACATGCGTGAGGCATCCGGGATGGTCGGCCAATCTCGGAGCTCCGACCCGCTCCGCTCCTGCAGTCCGCCTTTAGCTTTCTGAGGGGTCCCCAGCCCCTCACAGTATGAGCCCTCAGCATCGGTCTTCCCTGGGGAGACCTGCCGGACCCAGGAACTCCCTTCATTTTGGCAGAGCTCGGACGGCCGGGTGCGGTCATCACGCGAGGCCGCGGCTGCGGCCTACAGGTTCGAGCTTCCAGCTGGTCAGCAACCCCTGGAAGGATCCCCGGCTTCTTGATTTAAGTGCCCTATGCTGTAATCGCCCTGGGAGGGCCCGCAGGTCCCAGAATCCATTGGACACTTAAGGGGGCAATTGAGGCCGACAGCGCCCAGCACATGAGGCCGCGGCTGCGACCTACGGATGCACGGAGCCCCACAGCTAGTTTCAAGCGGCCTGTGGATCAGAAGACCCAGCTCTGAGCTCCCCATGCAGGCTTCACCCGGGAGCCTCACAGATTCTTTTATGGATCAGCTAGGAATCCAGGCCAGATCTCCATGAAGCTGAAACAGAGAGGCTGAGGCCTACTCATTCTATGTTTCCAGAAGGGCCTGGGGGCTATAGTTAAAGCCCTCATTACAGTACCAGCGTGCTTATCAGAGCCTTTATCATGTTTCTATGACTTTTAAGTTTTAACATGGGGTTCCGGGGGGTGAGTTCTTCTGTCCGCTGGTCTCAGGGGTGCATAGGGCCATTGTTGGGGAAGCGCTGGTCCCCCCTGTCACCTCATTGTGTCTATCAATCATAACATCTACTCACTCCTTGGTATCATCTGCTCCTCCTGTCCCCCTCCCGTGGGCTCCTCGGGGCCCCCCCCACTTCCACCTTAGGAAAGCCGCACTCCAGGATTCATCACCATGTATGCTGTGGTGGTCAAAAGGGACATCTCCAAGCACCCAGACTTTGGGGGACGGTCTCTGATGAAGACCCCCCTGCCCTCTGAAGCCCGGCCAGACCACAGAGACATTTCGGAAGAAATGGAGGCAGGGGCAGAAGGGGGTTCCCAAATTATTAATAGTCCGAGACCCCCTACCCCGGATCCCAACAACCTCCAGACACTTTCTCCTGCTTCGATGGTCTCTCTTTTGGAGAGAACCCTAGATGAGATGATTGCATCCCCTTCAGGGGCCCGTGCCCCGGTTTTGGATACCTTGGAAACCCTTGGTTCACCTGCTCCTGCGCTACACTCTGACCTGAGGTTTTTTATGGAAACATTCTCCAAAATACTGTCCAAGAGTCTAGCGCAGATGGCCTCCCAGATCACGTCTACCATTCAAACTAATCTTCAAAGCCTGGGTTCCAGGATTGAGGCCATCGAACAAAAAACTGATCAAACAGTTGCCAGGGCGAACCAAAACACATCACGCATCCAGGACCTTCAAGATCAGTTTGATTCCGCTCTCTCCTGATAGGGGGGTGCTGTAAGGCTTACTGGTTTATCTCAACCGGATTCTGGTTGAGCTGTTTCCTGTTTTAGATTTTGGTACTGTTTTTTATTTGACTAAGCTATTATGCAGTTGTACTATCATCTCTGTTTGGGGTTTGCCCCTTTACCATTACTGCGTGTGGGGGCTTCACTCAGCACCTCGGCTCCTTCGGGGGGTTTGGGGGGTGTAGGGCCAGGCCCAGGATGAGCCCCGGGGCGTGAGGTTGTTTGTGGGGGGCCTGGAGATTATGGGTCCACGGTTTTTATTGCACGTTATTGTTCTTCAACTTAAGTTTGTACATGTTATTCTCGAGAGTTTTTTAAGCTAAGGTAGCTGTAGAGGGGCTCTGGCGATCCTTCTTCCCCCTTGTGGCGGGCGGCGCTCGGGGGCTAGGAATCTGGGGGAGGCCTGAGTTGAGGCTCCTTTCCACCCTAGATCCCTGTCCTGGGGCCCCTCTTTCCATTTGGGGGAGAGGAGAAGGCCAGGCTATCCTCGGGAGTTTACGATCCCTCTTTCTTTGTCAATAGGCCAAGCTTATGTTGTTCAACGGGCTGTGTAGGGAGCGGAGTGGTGAGCATGAGCCTCCCTCTGTTCTTGGGCACATCCTTACGGCTTACCCAGGAGCAGAAGTGCTTCTGCCAGTCAGGCAGGCATGTCCAGGAAGTCCTCGAGATTGGAGGGTCAGTGTTCGGATCCTCCTCTCCCGGACTCGGGGGGGTGTGACAGGGTTCCTCCGCCCCCCCCCTTCTCTTGTTCTCTCTAATTTTTGTCTTCTTTGTCATCTTTCTTTTCTTTCATCCTTCTTTGCTCTTTTCCATTTTTCAGGTTCCAGGGGAGCTGCCTCTCAATGGGCGTAGGATGTTCCTCGGCATTCCTACCGCGATTGGTGTTGTCCTCTCTGTTTTCACATCAGGGAAGGGTGAGTCAAACCTCAGTTACGCATTTCGCCCACCAAAGCCACTATGACACCCCCTACTGATGTCCCGGTTTTGCTGAAATTAGCATCCCACAATGTCCAAGGTTTAAATTTCCCCCTAAAACGCAGAAAATACTTTCAGGCCACCCACTCCCAACATTTGGAGGTTCTCCTCTTGCAGGAAACCCAGTTCCCAACCAATTTAGTGCAAAATATATACATGCAAAGTTCCCCCAATTCTTCTTAGCAAATGCCCCAGATAAAACGAGGGGGGTGGGAGTTTTCTTTTCTAAGGGTGCAGGGTTCCAACCTAGAAGTGTAATTAGAGATCCAGAAGGTAGATTTATCCTCCTGGTAGGGGAACTCGGTGGTCATCTTTTTACATTTATTTCTTACTATGCTCCTAATCAAGGTCAGGCTCAATTCTTTTGAACTATGCTGAACTCCTTTTCCCCCCATTTTGAAGGGACAGTGATTTTGGGGGGATTCTAATACGGCTCTGGACAATATGCTAGACAAATCAGGGAATATTCGCTCCTGTCTCTTACAACCCCCGAAATGGAGCTTGAGAATCACTAAGCTCCTTTTCGCGCTAGGGCTTGTCGATGTTTGGAGGGAATGTAACCCGAAAACGAGAGACTACACACACTATTCAGCCCCTCATAAATCCTTTGCCAGGATTGATCATGTTTTTATGGGTGCCACTTCGATTCCCCTTGTGTCTAAATCCTTCAGTAAGGACTCCCCCCTATCTGACCACTCGATAGTGGTAGTCCACTCCAGGCTTCGAGCCGGGGCAGAACAAAGACCACCCTGGCGCCTGAGAGAATCTATATTTAACAAACCAGTTCATTGTGCAATGCTAGGGGAGGATCTCAAAGACTATTTTAAGTTGAATCGGAGCCCGGATATCTCCCCCATGACTCTCTGGGCAGCCCATAAAACAGTGATAAGGGACAGGATAATGAACCTCTCAGCTAAGCTTAAAAAGGAAAGGAAGATAGACCTAGATAGGCTCGAACGAGACTTCCACTCACTAGCCAAGGCTCACAAAAAAAAACCTTTGCCACAATCTCTTTCCCAGCTTGAAGCAAGCAGGACAGCCTTGAATCTAGCCTTGACTACTCAGGCCGAGAAGCAGATCCAATGGTCTAATGCCCATTTCTATTCCGGTAAAGATCGTATAGGCCCCAAATTAGCCTCCAGACTTTCCCCGAGGTTTCGTTCATTCTCCTTTCCCAAAATGAAAGACTCCTCGGGTTTACTTACCCAAAACCCTCTCAGGGTCTTGGCAACCTTTCAACACTTTTATACTAACCTGTATAAGTCTGGGGTCTCAGAATCCTCGCCCCTTAATTACCCACTTTTAGACAGGAATCCCCTCCCTGCTTTGAGTAGGGATCATAGGCTGCCGATGGAGGACACCATCTCGGAGTCCGAAGTCCTGGAGGTCATTAAACATCTCAAGTCGTGCTCTGCCCCGGGCCCAGATGTGTTCTCCACGGGTTACTATAGACAATTCGGTCCCATCTTAGCCCCTTACCTAACAGACTTCTTCAGTTCTCTTCAAGAGGGTACGATTGTCAATAAAGACCTTAACTCAGCCAATATCTCAGTTATACCGAAACCTGGGAAGGACCCCTCTGAAGTGGGCAACTACAGGCCCATCTCTTTAATAAATAATGACCTCAAGATTCTCACCAAGATTTTAGCTGATAGACTGTCATCTTTTATAGGGAAATAAATCCATAGGGATCAGGTAGGTTTCATTCCCGGGAAACAGGGCCCCGACCAGATTCGTAAGGCAGTGGATATCATCTCTTTCCTGAGATCTGGTTGGGATGGAGGCCCTCGACAGGAGGGGTTCCTGATTTCCATAGATTTACAAAAAGCGTTTGATTCGGTCAAATGGTCTTATATCTTTGAGGTCTTGGGGCGTGGGGGGTTCGGCCCCAGATTCCTTCAGACCCTCAAAGCCCTATACTCCAACCCTAGGGCTAGCATTAAGCTTCACAACTACCTCTCAGGTCAATTCTCAATACACAGAGGAACAAGGCAGGGATGTCCCCTTTCCCCTGTGATCTTTGCTATTGCAATCGAAACCCTAGGCATCGCTATTAGGGAACACCCAGACATAGGTGGGGTAAGATGTGGCTCCCATATGCATAAATGTGCCCTATTCGTGGATGACTTATTGTTGTTTGTCTCCTCTCCCCTCCTCTCGATCCCTAACATCCTTCTTCTACTAAAAGAGTTTGAAGAGGCCTCAGGCTTAAAAGTTAACATGACTAAGTCGCATGCCCTTAACATCAATCTCCCGGGCACAGTTTTGCAACAACTCTAGGAAAGGTTCCACTTTGCATGGCAACCGGATCATATCCCTTATTTAGGGGTTTATCTAGCAGCCAGTTATGATCGACTATATAACATTAATTACCCCCCGTTACGCAAACGTTTAGCAGATGATCTTACTTCCTGGGGGAAATTGGGACTCTCCTGGCTAGGGAGAGTAAATTCTGTTAAGATGACCCTCCTACTGAGGATTCTTTATTTGTTTAGAGCCCTTCCCGTTCCGGTTATCAAACCACATTTACGCAAACTGCAATCTCAAATCATGAAATTTATCTGGGGTAATAAGGGATTCAGGTGTCTGGCGGAAGTCCTTCTTAGACGTAGAAACCAGGGTGGGCTGGGGGTCCCTAATCTTTGGAAGTATTATCAGGCAGCTCAACTAGCCCAATTCTCCATCATTTACGCGCAATCTAATAAACCAGACTGGGCCGGGATTGAGAGACAATCAGTACCCCTTAACACTCTGGATTACCTAGTATGGATACCTTCCAAAGCCAGACCCCCGATTTTGTTCCCCACGCTGTCGCATACTATGCAGATCTGTGACTACCTTTTCAAAACTTCTAACCTGGCCTCACCCTTCCACCCTCTGCAGCATGTGTTTAACAACTCTAGGTTTCCTCCAGGCCGAGATATCCATTCTTTTGAATGGTGGACTAATAAAGGCTTTTATAGAATTGGCCATTTCCTCTCTCTTGCAGGCCCCATATCCCTGAAGCACTGTATCAAGAACTTAGCTATGCCTTCCTCTGAGAAGTTCCGCTTTCAACAAATCCATCACTTTACATCCTCAGTGTGGAAATCTGCAGCAAGCTTAACCTCTGCTACTCCCTATGAGCAGTGGTGCTCGGAGATTTCGCACCAAAAAGGGGCATATCCCTGATATATGTGTCTTTGTCAGACCAACCTGAGAAACCTCCATATGCTAGAAGCTGGGAGGGGGATTTGGATATATCGTGGGAGGCAGATAAGTGGTTTTCCCTGTTCCAGACCTCCTTTAAGGGAATCGGTCAACATTTCACTGATGGAGGCCAGTGTGAAAGTCATCTCGCGCTGGTACTGGGTCCCAGCTAGACTCTTGGTTATGTTTCCAGGCTCCTCCCCCCTTTGTTTTAGAGGGTGTAACCTTCAGGGGTCATTTATTCATACATGGTGGGAGTGACCTAGGATAAAGGGCTTTTGGAAAAAGGTTTTTGGGATGTTAAGGAAGATTACAGGCCAGGCAATCCACAATGCCCACAGATTGCTTTGCTGAATGTTAAGCCGAGCGGTCTATCCAGGCCCTTGTCCAAATTGTCCCGCTTTATCCTTTTGGGAGCCAAGACTACAATGGCGAGAGCCTGGAAGAGACCTTTGGTCTCCTTCGGTGCGGCAAAGAGAAAAATCACTTGGATTATGACTCAAAAAAAATATGCAAATATTCTTCTTGACACTTCGGCTAAATTTGATATAATATGGGACCCTTGGAGGACATATCTCAATCTGCCCGAGTGAACTGTCCTTCCCCTTTTATGGGATTTGGCTACCCTGGAACCCCCTCCTTCTCTCTCCTCTTTTCTGTTTCTTTCTGACTTCCTCTCCTGTGTCCTCTCTGTGTTTTTCTTTGGCTAAATAGTGGTTTGTTATCCTCGGATACGTTTTTAGGGAATAGGCAGCCTGAGGCTATTCAACCTCTAGAAGTGCTTCATCGTGACCTGATTATTATGGTTCTTTTGTCTCTAACAATGTTTGGTAGGAGGCCTTGCGGTCTCGCGGGTCCCCGCCCTCTCCCTCCTCCTGGCACAGCGTGTTCCCGATAGGGGTTCCGAAGGTGGAGCTGAGGGGCTGGCCCGGTTGGTCCTCATGGTACTTACATTTTTCACATTCTGATTTATGTGTTACTATGCAAATCTTCATTGTTATTAAGCATTATTAATCTCAGGTTTGGCCTGCCCTTACCACCTTTAATTTGTATTTTTTATTTTCTGGAATTTCAATAAAAACTTTTTGAAATTAAAAAAAAACTTTGATTCTACAGGCATCTGACATTTTTTTTTAGAAGCACTTGTATTTTATTCTATGGGTCTTTGCACATTATGAAGTTTACAGGCGTTTTCGTGCAGGGTCGTTCAGAGGCTGTAAAAAAAAAACCTTTTGGATCTCGTTTTTAGGAGAAGTTTAGGAGCTGTAAAAACGTCAATCGCTCCTAAACTCATGTTAACTCTTCTGAATGTCATGTTTCGGGGTTTTTACTGTCTAGCACTTCCTGGTCAATACAGGAAGTATTTGCTGACCCTGCCCATAGTCTCCATCTTTGAGAGCCTCACCTGTGGACATGACCAGGAGAGAGGTTTCTTAGCACTAGTTGATTGCAGCTGTACAAGCACATTCCAACCTCTGGGATACATCCCACCCATATTATAAGGACAGAATTATAAAACATTCAACCTGGGAGGAGATAGCGTCAGCACTACTGCCAAACTGGAGCACCATGAGTAGTCGAGAGAAAGATAATTGCAGTAAGTACATATTTTTTTTTTTTTTATTATTTTAAAAGGTTTTATTGGGTTTCACGAAGAACAAGTACAAAGGTATTTCAGGCATAAGATAGGAAACAGTGTCAACATCCGATACACATTATAACCAAAAACATAGAGCGGTTAAACATTTGGAAAGTCGGATTGTTGCCCCTGAGGTTACCCTTGGGGCTTGTGCTATAGTTGAGTGTGGTGACAAGGAGTCAGCATAGTCGGAGAGGATCCCCCACTGCAGTACCTTGTCGGAGGTCAAACCGAACCGGGGGATGGGGGGGAATTAGATTGTCGTGTCCATCGGTATAAGTTTCCTTGGCAGCTTGTCATGGCCTGAGTGTCCGAGTCTCAGGTTATAAGGCCTATTAAATCGGACAATATCCGATATGACGTTTGGAGCTAGAGATTTGGGCGAGATGTAGGGGGTTGTCCTTGCTCTCCTGCGCCTTTGTGAGAGGGATAACCGGGATAACTGGAGGGGGGGTGGGGGAATGTTGAGAAGAGGGATGTTATTCAGGCTAGCAGACCAGCTGATAGCCTCTAGGGGGCTCTTGGTATGGGGAAGTCGACCATATATGGGGAGGTGAGCGTGGCCTTTGTGGAGGGGAGTGGCCCAGTAGGGTGGTAAAAGGGAGGAAGGGGGCGGGTGGGCTTTGGGGGAGCAATGATGTGGAGCCTCACAGGGATTACAATGGGATGTGCAAGTACATATTTTTATGCAGTATTTTGCATATATGCTTGCGTTTTATTCATTTTCTACGTAGATTGTACCTGATCGAGCATTTTGTTCTTTTGATTAGTGACCGCACTATGCACTCCATGGAAGTCAATACGTGACCGTCTTCGCCGCAAAATTACAGCAGAGCAAAAGTCTTTAAGAAGTGGAGCCACAGCCCAAGTTCTCGGTCTTGCCATCCTTATGCTGCTGAACTGGTATTCCTGCGAAGGACAATGGAGTCCAGATGGTAATTATTTCTTATAATAGCAGTAATAACCCCGCAAAAAAAACTCTGCAAGACAATAGCATAATGTGCAAGTATGCATCGCATGAGGGAGCTGACATGTTCCCTTCCTTGTTCACTGGCTACGGCGCTGTGAAGGGCTGTAGCCGGGAGACGTCGCTCCCGCGCATGCGCACAGAAGTTCTTAGTTCCAGGCAAGGAGCTCTGAATTTCCTGCACGATCCGTCGGACCTCCAGAGTAGGGTTGCCACCTCATCCCTTTAAAACCGAACACATATTAAATACAGAGGTAATTAAACTCACTTATTGCCTTATCTGCATTAAATTAGCTTCAGAACCTGTGTAATTCATATGTGTTAAGGTTTAAATGGATGAGGTAGCAACCCTACTCCAGAGTGCTTGCGCTGCTGACTTCAGCGGCTGCATGCAGGATTAATATCTCCTATACCGTGCAGGTTTAGGAGATATTAATTTCACCTACAGGTAAGCCTTATTATAGGCTTACCTGTAGGTAAAAATGACAGTTGGGGGGGATGCAACCACTTTAACGAGTTGCTTACTGGTTACTTGTACCACCTTCCTGCCCAGCTCAATTTTCACCTTTCAGCGCTGTCACACTTTGAATGACAATTGCGCGGTCATGCTACACTGTACCCAAATAAAATTTTTAACATTTTTTTAACACAAATAGAGCTTTCTTTTGGTGGTATTTGATCACATCTGGGTTTTTTATTTTTTGCTAAACAACCCAAAAAAACACAGACAATTGAAAGAAAATAAAAAGTTCACATACAGTGGGTAAGGAAAGTATTCAGACCCCCTTAAATGTTTCACTCTTTGTTATATTGCAGCCATTTGCTAAAATCATTTAAGTTCATTTTTTCCCCTCATTAATGTACACACAGCATCCCATATTGACAGAAAAACACAGAATTGTTGACGTTTTTGCAGATTTATTAAAAAAGAAAAACTGAAATATCACATGGTCCTAAGTATTCAGACCCTTTGCTCAGTATTTAGTAGTAGCACCCTTTTCATCTAATACAGCCATGAGTCTTTTTGGGAAAGTTTTTCACACCTGGATTTGGGGAACCTCTGCCATTCCTCCTTGCAGATCCCCTCCAGTCCTGTCAGGTTGGATGGTAAACGTTGGTGGACAGCCATTTTTAGGTCTCTCCAGAGATGCTCAATTGGGTTTAAGTCAGGGCTCTGGCTGGGCCATTCAAGAACAGTCACTGAGTTGTTGTGAAGCCACTCCTTCGTTATTTTAGCTGTGTGCTTAGGGTCATTGTCTTGTTGGAAGGTAAACCTTCGGCCCAGTCTGAGGTCCTGAACACTCTGGAGAAGGTTTTTGTCCAGGATGTCCCTGTACTTGGCCGCATTCATCTTTCCCTCGATTGCAACCAGTCGTTATGTCCCTGCAGCTGAAAAACACCCCCACAGCATGATGCTGCCACCACCAAGCTTCACTGTTGTGACTGTATTGGACAGCTGATGCGCAGTGCCTGGTTTTCTCCACACATACCGCTTAGAATTAAGGCAAAAAAGTTCTATCTTGGTCTCATCAGACCAAAGAATCTTATTTCTCACCATCTTGGAGTCCTTCAGGTGTTTTTTAGCAAACTACATGCAGGCTTTCATGTGTCTTGCACTGAGGAGAGGCTTCCGTCGGGCCACTCTGCCATAAAGCCCCG
The DNA here is from genome assembly GCA_018402905.1 of Glandirana rugosa. NCBI lineage: Eukaryota > Metazoa > Chordata > Amphibia > Anura > Ranidae > Glandirana > Glandirana rugosa. The sequence goes on from BLSH010136712.1 coordinate 305,027, forward strand.
ACTGGTGGAGGGCTGCAGTGATGGTTGTCTTTCCACATCTTTCTCCCATCTCCCGACTGCATCTCATGAGCTCAGCCACAGTGATCTTTGGGTTCTTCTTTACCTCTCTCACCAAGGCACTTCTTCCCCGATAGCTCAGTTTGGCCGGACGACTAGCTCTAGGAAGAGTTCTGGTCGTCCCAAACATCTTCCATTTAAGGATTATGGAGGCCACTGTGCTCTTAGGAACCTTAAGTGCAGCAGAAATTTTTTTGTAACCTTGGCCAGATCTGTGCCTTGCCACAATTCTGTCTCTGAACTCTTCAGGCAGTTCCTTTGACCTCATGATTCTCATTTGCTCTGACATGCACTGTGAGCTGTAAGGTCTTATATAGACAGGTGTGTGGCTTTCCTAATCAATTCCAATCAGTATAATCAAACACAGCTGGACTCAAATGAAGGTGTAGAACCATCTCAAGGATGATCAGAAGAAATGGACAGCACCTGAGTTAAATATATGAGTGTTTAGCAAATGGCTGCAATATAACAAAGAGTGAAAAATTTAAGGGGGTCTGAATACTTTCCGTACCCACTGTAGTTTGTTAAAAATGTTTGCAAACAGGTCATTTTTCTC
>BLSH010136712.1:307209-318928 GCA_018402905.1 Glandirana rugosa
CGGCCATTAGCGGAAAAAAAGGGACTGCGATTGTCGCACTCCTCTTTTTTTGTTCGACTAATGGTCGAGTACATTTTCCCTGTAACCACGGTGTGTGGTTGTCGGTGACGACGATTCGTCACGGGTGATAACGGTGGATAGTCACGAGTAGTCACGTTGGATAGTCACGGGTAGTCACGTCGGAGTAGTCGCGTGTCTCTTTTTACTGGACAAACGTTTGTAAAAATTGTTTGATGTCACCCATGCCTTTCATAAGTCTGGGGGAATTTAAAAAGTGAGAAACAATATAACGTCGGTAAACGATTTGTGAGTATATAAATTGAGTCCACGACAGGTAAAGAAGACTAGTAGGAATGGACAGCACCTGAGTTAAATATATGAGTGTTTAGCAAATGGCTGCAATATAACAAAGAGTGAAAAATTTAAGGGGGTCTGAATACTTTCCGTACCCACTGTAGTTTGTTAAAAATGTTTGCAAACAGGTCATTTTTCTCTGTGCGCTGATGAGGCTGCACTGATGGGCACTGATAGGTTGCACTGATGAGCACTGATAGGTGGCAATAGTGGGCACTGCTTAGCAGCAGTGGCTGTTGGTGTGTGGCACCAATGTCCCTTTTACATGAGCTGGTAATCAGCTTGTTTTTTTCTCCTCACGCTGTTAGCGTCAGGGAAAAAAAGGCGATTACCGGCTTCTGTTTACATCATGGGATCAGCTGTCATTGGCTGACAGCTTATCACGTGGTAAAAGGCCGTGATTGGCCCTTTACTCTGATCTGTGATCATCCGAGTCCCAAGCACTCGGTGATCACAGAGCACGCCACCCACGCGTCACAGGAGGCACGCGGGCAGTGCGAGCATGGGAGTTTCTCCATGTATGCCTTCTTGACAACTGAAGCCCACAATGTAACTGTCTTTCGGCTATAGTTTCTCTATAGGACCATAGGCAGCATGGACCCCGAGCCAAGGTCCAATACGTTTGACTCAAACCGGGGGACCATCCCTATTGACCATAAACAACAAGTATCAGGGGCATCAATAGGTGCATATCCCTATTGTTAATCATCAAAGTCCAGAACAAAGGGCATAATAGTCCAATAATGTGGATAAAAAAGAGAAGAAATCCGGTATATACACCCAGGGCTGCTCTCATGTGAGGGAAAGCCAAAACCGCACCTGTAGACAAGAAACAAAAAGGAGGCGCCTCTAAATGTAAACCGTAAGAAATTTTATTAAAAAGACATCAGCCAATTGGCTACTCACATGACTAAAAAATCGTATGGCATATGGAACCAGGAGAATACTCAACCGGTGAAGAGTATGGCATCAGTTCCCCGAGACCTAGTAAGCAGCTAGTCATCCGTGCTGATGGGATCGTTAGTGGGGACGTCCGTTCGTGGAGTCGTGCGTGGATGGTAGGAATGATCACCCCACTGCCACCAGTGCAGCCAAGCCTCGTTCTGGAATCCCCCGGCTGCCGGCACGGACACGATCGTTCCTACCATCCACAAACGACTTCACGAATGGACGGTTCCACGAACGGATGGTTCCACTGACGATCCCATCCGCACGGATGACTAGCTGCTTACTAGGTCTCGGGGAACTGATGCCATACTCTTCACCGGTTGAGTATTCTCCTGGTTCCATGTGCCATACCCTTTTTTAGTCATGTGAGTAGCCAATTGGCTGATGTCTTTTTAATAAAATTTCTTACGGTTTACACTTAGAGGCGCCTCCTTTTTGTTTCTTTTTCATCCCTATTGACCATGGATGTACATTGCGAGAAACTTTTTTTACATTTTTGACATAAAAGATTGGACAATGTCTCCATTTTTAAAAACATTTTTACACTTCTTAGGTGAATGGGTACGATGTACCCAATACTCATTCACATGTGGGGGGGGCAGGATCTGGTGGCCCCTTGTTAATGGGGCTTCCACATTCCGATCAGCCCTCCAACCGCAGACCCCAACAACCACCAGCCACAGTTGTCAGGAAGAGGCCCTTGTCCCCATCAACATGGGGACATGGTGCTTTGGGGTGGGGGGGTGCAGAGCCCCCCCCTGCCCCAAAGCACACATCCCCCTCATGTTAAAGACATGTGGCCTGGTTTGGTCCAGGAGGGGGGCCCTCGCTTTTCCCCCCATCCTGACCTCACGGCTGCATGCTCAGAAAGGGTCTGGCATCGATTTTGGGGGGATCCCCTGCTGTTTTGTAAAAAAAATTGGCGTGGGCTTCCCCTTAAAACCCATCCCCGAGCCAAAGGGCTTGGTATGGATTGGGGGGACAATACATTATAGCCACAAGCAAGTTGATATTACATTTTTGATCAATGTAGGGGAGGATGTGGGAGCTATATTTGGTGTGGGTGGGGTTCATTGATTTGTTTATTTGGCATCACCACACATTTGCTTCCAGCCCATGTGCACACAGCACTTCCTGTTTACAGCCACATTACACTTCCTGCTGATGTATATCTGTAAGGACTATGCAAATATAAATGAGAAGATGACTTATCAGTGCTGGTTCACACTAGTGCAATGCGGGAAACCTGCGAATCCACTGTGGGTTCCCGCACCGCACCTGACTCGCATGGCAGTTCACACTGCTATATGCAAACTAAGGGGAATGTCAATGCAAAGTTAATGACACCACTATTTCAGCTCGCATAACGCAGTGCAAACTGCCAGTTCAGACATTAATCGGATCGCATAAGTGTGAACACCCATGTGATCAGATTCTGGTCCCAACGCAACAAAGGTCCAATGTGAGTTTAGCCCGACAGTGATGCAATTTGAGCCATACTAGCTGTATGGCTGAAATCACATTACACAGACATTACATGTGATTTGCACTGCAGTGCGTTGCGAATCACATTCGATATCACACCAGTGTGAACTGGGCCTGAGGGTCGGTTCACACTGCACAGTTGTCCGAGATCGCATGTGATACGCACCGCACCGCAGTGAAAATCACCTGTGATCTCTGTGCGATGAGATTTCAGCCATACAAAGAGTATGGCCGAAATCACATCAGTCGGACCAAACTTGCACGGGACCTTTTTTGGTTCCGCATTAGAATAGGATCACATGGGTGTTCACACCCATGCAATCCGATTCCTGTTGGAGTTTGCAGTGCGATCAGCAAACTGATTTGGGGGTGTCAGCTTGCTATTGACACTCCCATCAGTTTGCCTGCAAGTCAGGTGCAGTGCAAGAACCCTGTGAATCCATTGCGGGTTCCCGCATCACACCCGACTTACAGGCAGTTTACACTGCCATATGCAAACTGCTGGGAGTGTCAATAGAAAGCTAATGACAACCCCCAAATCAGTTTGCAGATCGCACTGCAAACTGCAAATTCAGACAGGAATCGGATTTCATGGATGTGAACGCCCATGTGATCTGATTCTGCTGCGTAACAAAAAAGGATCCTGTGCCAGTTTGGTCAGGATGCGATGCAAATTCAGCCATACTATCTGTATGGCCGAATTTGCATAGCACAGAGATCGCACATGATTTGCACTGCGGTGCGAATCACATCTGAACTCGGACATCGCAGTAGTGTGAACTGGCCCTAAGGAAGGTAATCCACTTCCCCAAAACCACCACCTCCCAAAACGGATTAAAAAGTAAGTTACAAAAGGGAACAACAAGCAAAATCAATATCCTTTTATTTTGCCAGCAGAGACACAAGTATGTACATATTTACTGGCATTAAAGTATTTACAGTATATATACATTTAGCAAAACAGTTAGCAATTGGGTTCTAAGGGTCCTGCTCATAGGAGCTTACAATCTAAAATTTGACTAAACCTTACAGTGGACACAGCTTTACTTTCACAGTGTATAACAGCCCACACATTTCATAGAACTACTAAACACCCACATGACATTATTAGCTGCAAAATTACAGAAAAATACTTAATAGTCATTCTAACAAAGCATTACAACATAATATTAAAAAAGGCACATATTCAAACAATAACACCCTGACACATTCTACACACATACAATGGTGAGTATTTTTTTTCCTAGAAGAATGCATAGCAAGACAAACAATACACACCCCAATCCGACAGCATGGTCAAATCAAGCCACTTTTGATGGTCAAAATGCACAATTATTTCAGAAGTCAAACAGCTCTAGTGAGGCATTTGTCATTATGCACAATATCATTCCTTATCCCACAAAAACCACAGCAAAAAACTTGGCCTCTCATCAGGCCAAACCAAGCCCCCTACTGAAGTCCCTTATATAAGCTAGCACACTGACACACGCCCAATAGAAGTACACGCCCACTAGTATCTTTCAATCTGTCTGATTTCCCCTGAGGAGCTGCAATACCTAATACTATTTGCTGTGTTATCCCTTGGCTGTGTTAATCAGATCAGTATATCCCCAGGGCAAAATGCGCTTCTGGAAGAATGGCCAAACATTCCCATAGACACACTCCTAAACCTTGTAGACAGCCTTCCCAGAACAGTTGAATCTGTTATAGCTGAAAAGGGTGGGCCAACTCAATACTGAACCCTGGACTAAGACTGGGATGCCATTAAAGTTCATGTGCATGTAAAGGCAGGTGTCCCAATTGCCTAGCTCGTGTATCTGCTAAGATTTGCAATGGTGGTGGAACCCTCCTACACATAAATCCTACATTTAGACATAATTTAGGTAAGGCCCTGAGTCAGGAGTTATATTTAACAACATAGAGAGGACAAACAACATTTCAACATGAAGTGACATGCTTGGGAATAAAACTCAGGATGTCTGCAATGGTAGGCAGAATTGCTACCTTTTAAACCACAGGGCTACTGCATGTCAAGTCCTTCTACACATAAATACGCAGCTACTGCAGTTCTAGGAATATATAGCAATTACATTAATCAGGAATTATTCTTGATTTATTCTGTGCTTTTTGGTGGTTCCTGCTGCGTGAGTGTAGAATAGTAATGTTTTCCTTAGATTTTTGGTAATGACATTTTTTTTCTGATGTTGGTACACATATCACATTTTTTTGGGCTCAAATTAGAATCATTTGGAAAGAATAAAAAAAATGGGACTAATTTTAAATTTCCATAAGCAATTGTATTGTTTTTCATTTGTAAAGACACCTGTGTTAGTTTGGGGAAATATTTTTGTGAGTTAGATATCAACAAGTGAAAGTGACAGAGAAAACAATATTTCACCAAAACATGAAAAGATTATTCTAGTATTCTTAAAACAAAATAGATTATCAAAATTGCAACATTGTTGCAAGGACAATTTCTTTGAGAGAAAGATACATTCAATCTCAACATGAAAAGGATTTATTTGGGGGAAATAACAATTGTACCATTAGAACTGGGCTACATAACTCTCATCTTCGCTTCTAAAAAAAGTTGTGTAAAACAGTTCTCATTTTGGTATTTACTACTAAATATGTGGAATTACTCCATGAGAGTTAAAAACGGAGTTGTTTTGTGTCTGAGCATGCTTAGTTGTGCTCAGCTGTGCACCTAAATGTAAAGAGACGGGGAATTTATCTCTTCTCAGACTTTTTAAGATATTTCAGTGTAGAAATAACTTTTTCACACAGTTTAAAAGCAGATTATCTTTAAACAATATACCAGGGGTGGCGAACACACGGCTCTCGAGCCGCACGTGGCTCCCGGCCAAAATGAATGCGGCTCTTTGCCTCTTATCATATTTTGTATATACTGTGGCTCTTTGCCAAGTTTCATGTTTCTCTTATTTTCTCAAATTCATTTTCAGGGCGATCTCAGGCGGCTTGCATTGACTTCTATGATAGAAGTTTCCTCGCAAGCCGCCTTGAGAGCGCTTCGAGCGCCGCTTCGCGCCGCTTTGCGCCGTTTCGCATCGCGCCAATAATAAAACCAAGAATATGGTTTTAATTATGTGTTTTTGTGTGAGTGTTTGTCTGTTTTGGCAGGTCACTGCGTGGTGTGGCTCTCTGACTCTCACAGTTTAAAATTTTGGCTCTTTGTGTCTAACTTGTTCGCCACCCCTGCAATATACCATGCTCTAAACATTATTTCTATTTGCACTACTCCAGGTCCTGACTAGAGTAAGGATTTGGGCCTTATCTGTGACCTGGGAGCAATAGTGAATTCCATTATGGGAGTAATTTGCCGCCAGCGCTATTGTGAATACCGTTTTATCGCTATTTACCGTGAACCGCAGTAATTTTGCCGCTATTTTGCGGCAGCGCTATAGTAAATGACCCCCAGAGTGTAATTCATATTCTGCATCACATGCTAGGTCCTCAGGGTTTACATTGATATACTGAATATGGACACAATTTAAATGGAACTTTCTGGCAGGAGGAAAGTCAGTTTTCCTGTTTTCACATGTTTTTTAATGTCAAAAAGAATACATGCAAAGTGTATGTAAAAACCTAAATCTATTTTTCCTGACACAAGCATGATAGCATACACGTATGGGATAGGCTCCGCCCCTCGCCCAATCAGGACTGGCTATACTATATTTAAATAAGTCATCTCCCCTCAGGCAGCATTTTCTTTTTGTTCCTGAAATGCTCAGACGGTTATAACTACAGAAAGAAGATTTTTATTTTACCCTCACCTTGCCGGATTCATCTGGCCAGCCACACAGGTTCAAGCACTGTACAGTTATACACTGAAATGTCCTTATTTAACAGATTGCCTGTTTGTGCCGTGCTGATCAATGCTCCTGGTCATCGAAACCTTACTCAAGGCAAGGGCAGCAATGACAAACAAAACCTATTCAAAGGTGTGGGAAAGATTTGCTGCCTTCACAAAATCCAGAGGGTTCGACCCTTTTAGCACCACGGGAGACGCAGGTGTTGGAATTTCTACAAGCAGGTCTGGAGATGGACCTACAAACAAATACACTTAGTGTGCAAATCTCAGCCCTGTCGGCACTGATGGGGTAAGATGGGCTACCCAACAGTTAGTACAACAGTCCTTGAGGGCCTGTTACAGAGTACGATCTCAAACATGGGGGAACTTTGTTCCCCCATGGGACTTGCAAGTAGTTCTGGAGATGTTGTCTCAACTTTAGTTTTCAGGGATCCAAGCAACCTTGTTATGGAATATCATGGTGAAAGCAGTCTGTCTCACTGCAATCACATCAGGTAGAAAGATATCAGACTTTTTAGCCTTAGGATGCAAACCCCCCTTACTGTTGCCACCTACCAGACAGGGTGGTATTAACCACTTCAGCCCCGGAAGGATTTGCTGCTTTAGGACCGGAGCCCCTTTTGCGATTCGGCGATGCGTCGCTTTAACTGACAATTGCGCGGTCGTGCGACGTTGTACCCAAACGAAATTTGCGTCCTTTTTTTCCCACAAACAGAGCTTTCTTTTGGTGGTATTTGATCCCCTCTGCGTCATTTCTGATCGCCGCTATAAACAAAAGAAGAGCGACAAGTTTGCAAAAAAACCCAAATTTCTTACTTTTTGCTAAAATACAAATCCAAAAAAAAAATATAAAAAAACATTTTTTTCCACCGTTTTTGGCCGATTTATATTCTTCCTCATATTTGCGATAAAAAAATCGCAATCGGCGTTTATTGATTGGTTTGCGCAAAAGTGGTCGCGTTTACAGATGATGAGAATTCATTTTTGGGTTTTTTTTTTTTTTTATTAGTAATGGCGGCGATCTGCGATTTTTAGCGGTACTGCAATATTTCAGCGGACATGTCGGACTATTTTGACACTTTTTTGGGACCATTGGCATTTATACAGCGATCAGTGCTATAAAAATGCACTGATTACTGTGTAAATGCCATTGGCAGTGAAGGGGTTAACCTGCAGGGGGCGCGCTAAGGGTTAACTATGTTCCCTGGGCGTGTTCTAACTGTAGGGGGGCTTGCCTATCTGGGGAAGGGAAGTGGTCACAGCCTTCACGTAAAGGAAGGCTGTGATCACAGCCCTTCCCCCTCACACAGAGCGGAGGTCCGTGTTTACATACACGGACCTCCGCTCATTCGCTCCGGGGGGGGCATCGCGGGTGGCCGGCGGCAATCGAAGCCGCAGCACCCGCTCCCCGGCCCTCCCCGAACACAGTGAGCGCGCGCGCGCCTCAGGCGGCGCGCGCGCGCTCACTAGGCGATTTGCGCTCACGAGCCACCTTGCCGCCATCAAATGCCGATCGGCGGTCGGCAAGGGGTTAAGGACTCTACCACATCATGATCCTAAAGTAAACAAATCAATTCATAGAAAGCAGGACATTGTTCTCCCAATGATGCAGGAGGATGCATTGAGGCAAACACATGAATTAGATGTCGGAGCCACCCTGAAGGTATACATACAGAGGCTGGCCTCTTTCAGAAGAGTCGAAAACCTGTTCATCATCCCGACTGGGATAAAGAAAGGGCTAGCAGTATCCACAAGGACAATGGCAGTGTGGCTGGTCAAGACCATCAAGAGGGCTTATTAGACAAGAGGCTTGGAGCCTCCATCGAATGTGAGAGCGCACTCAACAAGAAGCTTGGCAGCATCATGGGCAGAGTTTAGGGGTGTATCCCCAGAAATAATTTGCAGAGCCGCGATGTGGTCAACATATAACACATTTCTGACTCATTATAAAGTAGACCTGGCAGCCGTAACGACTGTAGAGTTTGCTCGTTCTATACTGACCAGAGAGAATAACTAATAAAAAATTACTTCAGCATACCCTCCCTTGTGGTTTTGTGGGCGTGCCACACCCCATACGTGTATGCTGTCATGCTTTTATCTGGAAAATTGAAAATATAATACTTACCTGATAAGCATGGCCGCATATAGGTCCCTCCCTTGTGGGCTTCACATTTGAGTATAGTTATGAGAATGCGGGGAGGCGACTTATTTAAACATAGTATAACCAGTCCTGATTGGCCGAGGGGCAGAGCCTATCCCATACGTGTATGCTGTCATGCTTATGCATCAGGAAAGGAAAATTGCCGTCAGGTAAGTATTACATTTTCCGTTTTCAGTAGGTTTGCTATCATGTCTCACCGTATACAGTTTTCTTCAGCAAATCGTTTTTCATTATTTTGTTGCAAAGTTTCTTGCTTGGAGATCCTGCCGGTAACAGCACTTTATGTTGCAGGCTGACAACACTATACCACTGCCTCTCTCAGCTGGCCATTGGGCTTCCAATCAGGTTTAGCAAAGTGGCAGCCCAATGGATAACTCAAAGGGCTTGCCCGTCAAGCTAACAGTTTTGCTTAATCTGAACCTCAATTTGGCATAAAACAGAACAGATTAAAATCCCAAAAAGAACAAAAAATACCGCGCTGGGTGACAAAGGTATGTGACAAATAGCAGCAACAATAAAAGGTGCGATATTTCACCATAAATCCATCCAAATATTTCACAAAAATGTTGCGCTAACTTAAAAGTGAAAAAAATACCAATTAAGTAATGAGTTGTGCATAACTAAAAATATAGTGTATAAATACTCCAAGGTAGATTACCCTAAAGAACTATAAGGTTACACCATTAGAGAAAAGGAACAATCCATACAGTATAATAAAGGTGAGATATAGTTGAATACACCATATGCAAGAATAATCAGTAAGGTATAATTAAATATACCATATATAGCACTGTGCACGTGAATTAACAAAAAATTTCTTTTTCTTGTGTAAAGACACAATGATAGTTTCAAAAACTTCAAAAAACAAACGATTATTAACCCTGTCCAAATAAAGTTTGTGTCCAAAGTGTTCAAAGCATATTTAAGTGACAGCAGTCCCAACTTCTGTGTATATTTAAGAGAGATAGATTTTCATTTTTCTCTTCCACCACCACCGATCACGCAGACACCTCAGTGATATTAATGGGTAAAAATACCCTTACCAGAAGCCTAGACCCACTATTTCTAGTACGGGTCGGTAGTGCTGGCAGATATAGCCCTCTGCAGGGTCTAGAAGTGAAGTCTTTCTCTGCTCCTACGGCTCCACGGATCAGCAGGAAATGGAAATGAAGCCCAGCACGGAGGTATCACTCACCGCATGTGATAAGAAATAAGGGCAACATAGTGTAATACTGCAAAAACGGTTTATTAAAACATAGTAGGATCCAAGGTACTCACATTTTATGTCAAAATCATGCGCATAAAAAAGCCGGCAATTAGCAACCAAGACAACCCGTCCTCGTGGGATACACTGTATGGCGTGGTGACGTCAGCGCGTAAGCTCCGCCTTTTTTTTTTTTTTTTTACTGCAAAAACGGTTTATTAAAACATAGTAAAACCCAAGGTACTCACATTTTATGTCAAAATCATGCGCATAAAAAAGCCGGCAATTAGCAACCAAGACAACCCGTCCTCGTGGGATACACTGTATGGCATGGTGACGTCAGCGCATAAGCTCCACCCTACATGTTTCGTGATAGGTCATGTCTTCCTGGGGCACGGGCAACGTCCTGCGTCATCACGCTATATACTATTGTGTGCGCTCCAAGCCTCGCTACATCCCCAACCCTATTCCCAGCCTCACTTTGAAATCAAAACAAACATGTGACCCTATGATGGCACTTGTATGCTTTTCTATGGTCGGGCCAGCATATGCATAAGTGTAATGGAGCGTTATCCACACAATATAGGGAATGAGACACAAACATCTGCATAGCATCACTCACATAACGGTGGAGCAAATGCATGTAAGTGAATAATGAGCAGAGGGTCTCCCATCCCTATTCTAAATATGCAAATTACTTAGACTCCCCTTTAATAGGCCATTATCCTCCTCAGATTCTATCAAAGGGGACCTACAGAAATTCCCTCATAAATTTAAAACTAAAATATATAAATAGACATAAATATAAAAATAAAAATAAAAAAATATATATATTAAAAGGGACCTTCACACAGAAATTCCCTCATAAGTTTAGAACTAGAATATATAAAATTATAAACCATATATATAAAAAATTTGAAACGAATTACACCCCATATATATATATACGTATACATAACCAAAAGTATATTTCAACCCAGTTACATCTTTTTAGGTAATATCCAGTCCTACTCTCTTTTGGAACAGACAACCCATTGAAGGTGACACCATTTAAATTATTTTGACCACGAACTAACGATGAATGTATTATTCCTATCCTTACCCCTCTAATTATGATCACAATTAGGTAGTATCCATTCCCACTCTTTTTGGAACACACAACCCAAATGGGGGTGACACCCCTTATCTGGATTGACTACGAATTGTCAATGAATGCATTTATTTCAATGTCAGCATTTAGTCCATTGGGCCTCAAACACTGCAACCTGTAAATCCAGCTCATCTCAAGCTTGGATATTTCCCTCCTTTTGACTCCTCCCCTCCAGTGTACTTTCAGTACATCAATACCTAAAAAGGAAGTTCCCATAGGGTTCCTCTCATGTCTGTCGCAATAATGCTTAGACAGGGGGTGGTCCTTTAACCCTCTTTTGATGAATTGGGCGGAGCTTACGCACTGACGTCACCACGCCATACAGTGTATCCCACGAGGACGGGTTGTCTTGGTTGCTAATTGCCGGCTTTTTTATGCGCATGATTTTGACATAAAATGTGAGTACCTTGGATTTCACTATGTTTTAATAAACCGTTTTTGCAGTATTACACTATGTTGCCCTTATTTCTTATCACATGCGGTGAGTGATACCTCCGTGCTGGGCTTCATTTCCATTTCCTGCTGATCCGTGGAGCCGTAGGAGCAGAGAAAGACTTCACTTCTAGACCCTGCAGAGGGCTATAT
>BLSH010136712.1:339216-349789 GCA_018402905.1 Glandirana rugosa
AACCCGGACTTTTTTTGAAAAGTCCGGGTCCGGGTCCGGGTCCCGGACACCCCAAAGTTCGGTACGGACCCGAACTTTACAGTCCGGGTTCGCTCAACTCTAGTGGTAAGCTCTGCCTCTGGCAGCCCACTACTGGGGACTGGCTGAGGCCTCAAATATTCAAGGCACCTCCTCCTAACCTCCACCCACTAGTTCTAGAATATTATCCAATGTCCCAGAAACAGGGGGAGGCACCAAAGGAGCTGTCAGGATGAGTCACCCAGCCCTGACTTACTGAACCTTGACCCAGATTCACAGCTCAGGCTTAACCCTGAGTTAACTAAATTTACCTACACTAACCAAAAACAACTCTACTTCTAGCACACACTACAGGGTGCAACACACTTTTTGAATTTTCATTTTGGGGAGGGAGGTTACAGCAAGCATCTTAATAAGGAGGCACTTGCTCCCAATTCTTTATTGCTTGATAACATTTCAGTACAACACCCCCCCCCCCCCGCGCGCGCAGCCTCCTGTGATCACGTCACACATCCTAGGCCACAGGACCAGTCTACCCCAGCCAGCTGATCTTGCATGTGCACGGTGGGGAGCCAGCTGTTAGTCCTCAGGGAGAGATAGCCAACTTCCAAATCCAAGATGGTGCTGCAGGCGAACCTAACGGTCTCTGAAGACTTTGGGTGTTAGGAAGCAGGGCTTTTTTTTCTCAGAGGATAGGTGCAGATATTCCCCACTTTCCAGTCACCCTTTGTCTCGGCTCCTACCCACATCTGAGCACAAAGTATAATTTTGTGGTGCTAAGTAATTTGTATGGGATTTGTTAATAATAACAAGAAAAGCATTAAAATAAATCCCCTGTAATCAGCAACAATAGATCCCACAGCAACAATATACCCCCTTGCAGGAAAATGCCTCCCTCCCAGCAACACTAAATTCACCAAAGCAACATTAGACCCCACCAGAAACATTCGATCTCCCAGCAGCCAGCATTAATAGACCCTCCAGCAGCCAGCAACAGTAGACCCCACCCAGGAAAAAATCCTCCCCCCCACCAACACAAGACCTTCCCAGTAAATATAAATATCCCACCAGCAACAATAGACCTCCCCAGCAAAAATATACCCCCTGCAATAATATATCCCCCAGCAGCCAGCAACAATAGACCCTCCAATACACCCCAGCACCCCTTGCTGATACATATCTATACATTCTGTGCTCCTGGAGGTGCTGGAACAGTGTTCCCACTGAAAAAAGTCTTGCTAGGAAGACAGTGCTGGACCTCAAGCATGTCTTTCTTAAAAGTCAGCAGCTACAGTACTTGCTTTTTTGTGAAGACAAGTGAAGTTCTTCTTTAAACGTGGTTATTTAAAGCAGAGTATCATGTGGATATTAAACTTTACCAAATCTGTGCCAAAGAGGTCTTATTTTACTCTCCATTCTGTTTCTTTATACATTAAAATAACATTCCAGCCAAACTGTAGCGCGGCCCGTTTCCCCCTTATTTTGTATCTTGGTGGCTGTTTTAACATTTTACAGTTGTCACCAGAACCAGGCCTAGATTTACATCTCAGGAGCCTATAGGCAGAAAATTCTGAAGCTCCCAGGCCCCCAGAAAAAAAAACCAGTAGGACCACAAAGGTAAATTTCAGTAAGAAACACACAAAAGTGAATTTTAGTGCAAACAAATGCAATAAACTACCCAAATGTTTGGTAAAGTATAAAAAATGAGGTTTCACCAAGTAAATAGATACTTAAAATGTCAAACCTTATGTAGCCAATGGCCCCCTTAGAGGTGGCTGAATGTTGTGGTCCACCTGATCACACTGCCCTCAATCACATCAATACCACATCCAGAGTCACTGAACAGGCCAGTAATTTTGTTTTGTTTTATTTGTTAGGGGATTAAACTTGGATAGGGATTGGAAAGTTGTGGGATGCCTAACAAATAGATTCCAATTAGTTTGGGACCTTCTATTTACACTTTCAGTATATACACTTCTTTCTCTTCCTTAAGCACATCACTTTCTTCTCAGGCTCCTGTTCCTCTTTGCTGCACAATACTTGCTCTCATTGGTGAGACCTGGAAGGATATTTACCAGGCCTCCATATCCTCTTGTTTGGCCAAGCTAGCACATGGTGAGGCTTGCTGCAGTTAAAGCAGAACCTCCGGACCACCCATTACAGGCAGGGACAGCTGGTCTCCGAAGTGTAGGAAAAGTACTACTGTGCTAGCCAACCTGATGGACTACTGCTCCTAGCCCATCCTTTTCAGGCCCTGTCAGCCCTCCCAGCTGCGACGGCCTTCTCCACTGCCACAGTGACACCACAGCCCCATGTTGGCCTCTGCATCCTTCCCAGACTGTCTCTCACCCCAATCTGCTCCGGCATGCTTCTCCTCCAGCCTCCCAGGGTATGTGTCACTCACTGATCCCTGTGACTTGTAGTTCCTCTCAGAGATCTCTCCAATAGCGTTCCCTCCAGCTATCCTTTCCGCTCTCCCTTGTGCCTGCCACCAAGATCTCATTCCTCCTGGCTGCACCCGAGCTCTCCCAGGCCGAGGTCACCCCCCCAGACTGGGGGCTCCCCGGGGCCAGGACAGCCTCCACGCTATCCCATCTCTGCAACTTCCACCCAAACTCCTACCTTGATTGGGCTGACCCTGGGTATTTGAGGAGGACTGCCCCCTGCCAATTCAGATTGGGGATTGGTCAGGGCTCCCCAGAATACCCCAGATGGCTACACCCACCCTCCCATCTCTTTCCAGAAAAATCCAGAAGCTTCTCTGGAAAGAAGTGGGAGGTCCTGGTTATATCATCTGTAAATCACCCAGTCCTACCCTGAGCCACTCCCAGCCCAGAATCCAAAACAACCAGGCCTGCATATTTTCAGGCCTGGCTAAATTTTGCCTCACCTAACTAAAAATCTAGCTCTAGCTCCCACCTAAGTAGAGGGTGCTACACTTAAATTTGTGTGCGCCCGTGATATGTCAACATACTTCAGAACCCTATATGTTCTATAGGTCATCAGTTTAGGTTACGGAGGAGGTTTTGTGCTAGAATTATTGTTCTCACTCAGGCGTGCATGCGGGGTGATATGTAACATGTATTGTAATCAACATTTTCCCATGTGGGTGCTTACATTTATATATGCATATATGTGGGGGGGGGGGGCCCCAGTAGTTTTTGGGGAAGGATTTTATGTGCTTGGGTGTAACTAATAATTTTGTTTTTTTGCTTAACTTTTTTTTCCCTCATCGCATAGGGGACAAAAATCCCCTATGTGATAGTTTTTAGGTGACATGTTTTCTTTAATGCAAGCATATCTCATCTGGTGCTACACTCAATGTATTGCAATGCACGTCACACTGCAATAAATCCCTTCCCGGCTATACTGAGGAAAGTAACAGGATGACCCGGAAGTGACATCATACACGTCTCTTTCTGGGTTACAACAAGAAGGGGAGGAGAGCAGATGTGTGTCTGCTGTTCTCCCTTCTCCTCACCCGCCAGCACCCGCCATGTCGGTCCCAGGCCTGCAGATGGGTGGCCTCGGGGGGCTGCCAGTACAGGGTGTTTGTGGAAGCAATTGGGTGCCGCCCAAATGCTTCCACCTCACAGACAGGAGTCTGCCTGTCAGCTTTATACACAAACCCACCTGATTGTGTGTGAAACCTCCCGCTGTTAGGTCTATACGATGTACCGACCTGACAGCAAAAGGGTTAAAAAAATGAATGAAAAAAAAAAACAGGTACCTTTCTAGGAAGGGTGCCTGTAAGTACATGCCTAGTTTCCTAGTGGAAAATCTAACCCTGACCATGACAGGCATAGAAGGAAATCCTAGGAGATTTTCTTAAAAGACACCTTTTCCAATGACAACTGTCCAAAGTGAGACTTCCTTGGTTAGATTTCCTTTCACTGCCTATGTCTCCAGGTCAGATAGCCATGGGAAATCTCCTCAGTAAGCAAACAAACAGTAATAAAATCCTGATAGAGGTTCTAAACCTTACCCATTCTATTCAACTAGAAAAAAACACTCAGGCTGGAGTTCCATTTTATTGTGATCTTTCCTTTGCAAATAAATTATTCAGTCCAGTGTAAGCATATTTATTTGAAGACACCAAAGATTAGTCAGTTATGGCAGTTTTGGATGACTGCCTAAGTGAAATATGCAAAAAGATAAGATCAGAGTACAATTATTGGATTATTCATAAGATCAATGTCTTACCTGAGGCTGCAATGCACCTGTGTGAGGAACAGGATTAAAAGAGATTGTTTGATAAAATCTTTCTATGTATGGGTGGAACTAACAGTAACAATGACATTTGCCCTCCAAGTAAACATTTTTTTCCATACTTAAAAAAAAGAAAAGGAGTTTTTGAGTTATGCCATCCATGCAGGTAATGTTTAAAAGAGAAGTATGGGATTCATTTTTATTTTGGAATTATACTTACCTAGGTGGATGCTGCATCTATTCCCCACCAGCTATAACACTGAGAGCCAAATGATCAAACACCACCAATCACTCGGTTCTCACAGTTCCCTGAGCAGAGAGCTGGTGACTGTCAGTCCCCCAGCCTCTGCATTGCCCTCCCTCGCTCACTGGAGTACTGGGCTGTGGGGGGGGGGGGCAGAAGCAGGCGTCTCAGGCTCTCAGAGGCTCACTGAGAGGCTGAGTCGGGTGCCAGTCCAGGCAGGTGGGCAGATACCGACCATATGGTCGCAATCTTTCCTAAACCTGGGCCGGCTCTGTGACGTCAGCCGACATTATATATACATATATGTACAATCTGGGAGATATTTACTAAAACTGGAGAATGCAACATCTGGTGCAACTCTGCATAGAAACTAACAAGCTTCTAGGTTTTATTGCAAAAGCTTAATTGAACAAGCTGAAGTTAGTAGCTGATTGGCTACCATGCACAGCTGCACCAGATTCTGAATGCACCAGTTTTAGTAAATCTACCTCTCTGGGTCCAATATGGCCCCCAAATCTCAAGAGAACTCCATTTAGATATAGTCTCCCCCAAGATGGCCACCAGGAGCCCAGTAGAGAGGACAAGTCAGTCCTCTGTAAGGTTCCCTTAGCATCAGAGATATGAAAAAAATCACATTAATGCAGTGTTTCTTCTAGCACTAATCATGAAGTGTGTGGGATCGGCACCTCATTCTCAATTCTGTCAACTACTTGAGTTGTATCTCTGTACAGTGTGGCAGTTATAGCTCCTACAAGGCAATCGGGTGAGCTACTTGATCTGTGGAGCTTCCCGTAGCAGGGGTATTTAAGCGAGAAGGGGTTGGGCCAGTGAGAGGGGGCTGGAGATTGGTCATGGAATGGAGATGGACCATACACAGAGAGATGTAGTGTTCCATCTTTGTGAGGTACCCTTGGGTGGGACCCTGAAACAAGACTGGATAGGGAATAAATCATCATCAGTTGGGAACTTTCACAAGCTTAAAGGTATGAGACACCACAGCATAGCTCAAAGGTCCTGCCAAATATTTAGGAGGAATGCTATCACCTTGAGACTTGTTGCACTGCCATGTAAGTAATTGAACATTGTTGAGGAGAGGTTGTTGCCCTTATTCAGAAAAAGACGTTGCTGGTTAAGTCATTTGTCTGGTCTGATTTATTGGGGATGCAAAGTGAGAGTGAAATCCTACAGTGTATGGGAAAGGAGAATGAAGTGTAATGTCTACTGTATGTTGACCTCATAGGTATTGGAGAGTAAAAAGTAAAAGGAAGGTGAAGCAGCCAGTTCAGGAGAGGAGGCAGTGGTCGCCAGTGATGGAGGTTATGTTGGGAGGGGTGGATTGGTAGCTATATGCTCTACCTGTCTAAGAGGCAGGGACCCCAAGTTATGGCCCACTGCATAGCAGAATTCTCCAATGGACTACCCTGAGGCATAAGTGGACCATAAGCGAGGCCTTGCAAAGTGTAGGGCAGCTTTCCTCCATGCCTTTGGGTTGAAGCAAGTCGAGTGTAACGTATGTAAAGAACTATTAGAGACAAATCTCAAAATAGCTTTGTAGTCAGTGCCATGACACATGTCACTGACAGGTGAAAGGCGTTATCCTTCCAGTGTGGGGCCCAGTACAGTATTTTAGCCTCCAGCCGCAAGGGGTGCTCACACAAGAGAGCAATTCCATCATGCTAACACTTGGTGAAAATAATTATACAACACACTGTCCATTCACAGGCTGGATCCAGGGAAGTGACCAAGTTGTATTGTTTAATTTCCATATAGTACATTTAGCTCACCACCCTGGCTGTACTTTCTGACACAGCTGTGTAAAGCAGAGAAGTCGATGAGAAATGCAAATCATTTGATGGGGAAAACATCTTGCATGTGCAGGGCTATCCCCTTGATGACCACTGGATTGAAAGAGGTTCACTTTGTGTGTGAAGCCAGGCAGGAGGCATTTCAGCCCTACAGCCTAGCAACCAGCATTTGTAACAGTCACTCGCAGTCAGCGAACAGTCAATGGAATTGTTATTTTATATTTATTAGGGGATTTTAACTTGGATGGGGTATGGGAAAAGTCCAGGACGCCATTAATACATTAACTTATACATTGAGGACTCTGTCACTTTAAGTAATCTTCAGACTGCCCAGGAGAAGCCTCTCCTATGTGGCACAGCCTCTTTAACAGCAAACTTCACATACACTGCATCAATCTGTATTTCCTTTCCTCTTCTCACCTCACAGTCTCCAAGTGCAGTATAACACAGTCCTCCTATAGCAAGGGGTGTGATACAGTGGCGGTCAATAATTTTGGGGGGGCGGGAGACAGACATGAATGCAGGGGACACCAGCAACACAACACCCCCCCCGCGGGAGACTGGCGGCTTCCTTACTTTACCTCCGATCTACCATCTTCCTTGCTCCCCTGTCAGAACTGGAGAGTACTGGATGCTGGATGGCTGAGCCTCTGTGGGTGAGCCATCTCTGGAGTCACAGTGGCGGCTGCTGGGTCAGTCCATCAGGCTTCCCGGGCTTCTCCTCCTGCTGTGGGTCTCCTCCCTGGCCAATAAGATCGCTTCTCCTTTCGACCAATAGGGAAATGGGTCTCACCCTCACTTCCTGATTGGCTGGGAGGAGAATCAGTGTGACAATAGCAAATATTAATTCGCTATTGTCACACAACTGGGTGGGCTCAGGGCGCAGTGCTCTGTGTCCCGAGCCCACCCTTTTTTTATGCCCATAAGAACCTCTGACTCTAATCATGTGCTTCAAAAAAAAAAAAACCATTGGAATCCATGTATCCGACGCCCTGCATGTAGATCAGGGGGCCGGATGCACGGATGGGGGGGTACATGTGCGCCCCTAATGGACAGGACACCACTGGTGTGATCTCTCCTGGGATCTCTGGAAACTAGCTGGGCCCTGTACCTGGCTACTTCTATCCCCTCTTCTGGTTATAGAGGTTCAAACAAACAGATGCCCCACTTAGGAATGCCAGCAGACAGTCCTGACTGTGGCACAGGAACAGTGGTGGTCACCTCAACCACACATCCAGTGGGAGGCAGCACCACTCTGCACCCGGGGGGCCCACCCTGGCTCAGCACTCCATCACTTCATCTCCATCTCTCCACGTGACTTCCCACATGGCAAACCCCAGCAGTATTTATTTGGTGCCCGCCCCATCAAGCTCTCAGCTTGGGATTGGCCAGGGCTCCCATAATACTGTCTATCAGTGGCTCTCTTCCCTATCAGTCAGTCCCTTGGGAAACCCTGTAAATTTCTAACCAGACAAGGCCAGCCCATCTGGGTCTGCCCTGCCTACCAAAAAGAAAAAGAATTAACTATTTACAGACACTACCTGCAGGGTGCTACACATGTATGTATTTTAAAAATGGATTTAGTTGTTTGTCTGGAGTTTAACTTTAAAGTGGTAGAAAACCCACATTTTGATTTTCACCAACAGATAAGCTTATAATAAAGCTTGCCTGTAGGTAAAATGAATATCTCCTAAATGTTCACAAAAGCAAGACCCAGTGAAGATGGAAGCCCTGTCAGAGGTGACAGCACTCCGCTGGAGGGCTTTGTTCTAAGGTAAGTATTTCATAATGTGCTAGTATGCGATCTACAGGGCCAAAATATGGGGGGCAGGGGAGAATGTGCCCTGGGCGCCGCAATTAGGGGGGCGCCAGGTTGGGGGGACTGTAAATCGCACCTTTGTTAGCAGGAGATTGGTGCCTGCCGGTAATCATTTCAGCGCGATCGGCATGAACCCTTCTGTGTCTATTCCCGGCCTCTGAAGTGGTGGCAGGCACTGGTAACAGTGGTAGGTGACGGAAGGACACGCCCAACTTGACCAGTGACTGGATGCAATTAGTGGAGTAAAGCCAGCTCTACCCCAGCGCTGCTGTCACTGTGCCCGCTCTCTAGGGAAACACAAGCAGTGTAAGGCGCATGTACCGGGATGAGACCAAGTGGATCCAGGGTCTGGAAGAGGATACATGCCGGGGGAGCCGGGAGCTGAGACATGGGAGATGCAGGTGAGAGAAAACTGACACTCTGTCCCGCTGTGCATGTCACTGAACAAAACTCACCAATCACATGCTTTCCTATACTCAAGCTGGCCGGTGATTAATGGAGTAAGTTTGACTCCGCCCCCATGCCGGGTAATGCAGGAAGTGTGAGGTGCTTGTACCAGGCGGGGAGATCGAATGGGTCCAAAGACCGGAGGAGGATACATGCCGGGAGAAGCCAGGGACTAACACATCGAGAAGACAAGTAGGAGAAAGCTGACATCTGAACAACACTGACCAATCCCATACAGGCAGTCCCCTAGTTGAGTTGCAAACATCCAACTTACAAATGGCTCCTACTTACAAACGGAGGTAGACAACAGGAAGTGAGAGGAAATCTCCCCCTAGGAAGGGAAATTCACTCCAGTAAGAGTTATTATGGGAAAAAGGTGTCTCCACTGATGCTTTATCACCAAGGTTTGTTTCCACAACAACCCAAAATTTTCAAAATCCAATTATCATTGGGACAGGAAGTGAGGTGAAATTGTTTGAACAGAAACATAGACAGCAAAAAAAAACCATCCCTATGCTATCCAAAAAGCTTAAAAATAGTTTTTTTTGGCTGAAGCTACGCTTAAAAAATATACCTGTTCCGACTTACAAACAAATTCAACTTGAAAACAAGAACAGACCCTATCTTGTTTGTAACCCGGGGACCGCCTGTACTGTCCGAGCTATCCTCATCACTAACACAGTGTCTGCTCCCATCACTGACTGACCCACCCACCCCTGTCCTATCCCATTAATTCCTGTCTTATCCCAACCATCCTTGTCCTATCCCATCCACCGCTGTCCTATTCCATAACTGACTGACCCACCGCTGTCCTATCCCGCCACTGACTGACCCACCACTGTCCTATTCCATAACTGACTGACCCACCGCTGTCCTATCCCATCACTGACTGACCCACCGCTGTCCTATCCCATCACTGACTGATCCACCGCTGTGCTATCCCCCTCACTGACTGACCAACCGCTGTCCTATCCCCCTCACTGACTGACCCACCACTGTCCTATGCCATTTACTATGAATGTTGGGAGGGGTTGTAGTTTGGTTACATGTTAGTCTTTACCAGGAGCTCCACCGGTTGGTGTCGGTGGGGGGAGGGAGGAGTGGGCAAAGTTTGGCATTTTTCCCTGGGCACTGAATGACTTTGTCCTGGGGGGGGGGCACCGAACTGAGTCTCTGCCCTGGGTGAAGGAACGTCTAGTTTCGCCACTGCCGATGCATATGCATACTAGCACCTTGCAGGAGATTTTTTATGTGCCGCGGTTTACTACCGCTTTAAGTCCATAAAGGAGCATGTGAACAGGTTTTAGGATGGGTCTGAACCTTGTGGGGCCTTCAGCCCCAGGCTACTGACCAGACTGCCAATTATATCTCCTGTGGGCTCCCATTCTCAGGTTCTCAAAGACAGATCATTGATTTATTGAAATACACTAACTCATGATGAGGATGTAGATCAAAGAATTAGCATCTTCCCAAGTTTCTTGGTTCCTTGAAGTTGGCTATGTAGCTAAAAAAACAGGAAAGAAATACAACTGCAGACTTCTAACTTTAAATGTATTCATACATTGGTTTGCTGAAAGCTTGAGAACACGAAATATGCAAAAATGTGCAAATTATTTTACCTTTACTGAGGCCTATTTATTTTATTAATTTATTTAGAGCTAACAAATTTCATAGTACATAAATTATTGCAGCCTGCCAGTGCTCTGTGTGCTGCCCCGTTGTGCTCTAGACTTTCATTTAGGTCTTGGTTGGCACTAAGCTGTGGCGCAGAACTGATGAAGAGCTGAGTGCAACACAATACTTTACATTGTCTACAAAGAGACCCTGTCACCAACTTACACTAAATGGTATGCCTTTATTCAGAAATGTGAAAATTGGTGATTCATTTGCTTGTTCAGCTATAATTTACATATTCAGTTAAAATGCATGAAAAGCCAAAATCTATTTTTACAGTGGACCTTGTATGCAGTGATCCACTCTTATGTCTCTCCCCCTTCCTCTTGCTGAAATCCTGGGGGGGGGGGGGGGGGC
>BLSH010136735.1:45422-65943 GCA_018402905.1 Glandirana rugosa
ATATGTAACCAATGCAAACGTACTAATATTAACTGTAATTCATAATCAATGACCACATACGACAAACAGGACAACATTTTTGTTGAGACACACGGTTTAGAACGGGACAACCCAGTTTCAAGAAGTCAATTATATAGGAAACTCATTTATGACGACTGGACCACATAAGATAATGACACAGTAATGAATTGGTGAATTGTTGGCGGGGTATCTGTTAACTGCAGATGTCCCGCCAACGAATTAAGACCCTCCTGCAGATAACTTCAGGAGGGCCCCCGGACCCGACGGTCACGGATGTTCCCGTGTGCGCGCCCCAGGGGGCGCGCGGGAACCGCGATTCTGGGAGGACTTCAATAGACGTCCTCCCAGAATTAAGCAACCGCCCTGTAGACGTCAATTGTCTATGGGGCGGTTGTTAAGTGGTTAAGTAATGACACAGTAATAGAATACACCAGGTCAGCAGTATTTACTCAAAGGATATATTAACTGAAGAACTTTGACCCAACAGGGCAAGATTTGGCACACAGAGTTGTTTTTACAACAGGACAAACAGCATACACCAGTAACTAATACTTAATGTCAATTATAATCATGCAAACGTAACCAATGTATATATATGTATCTATATACTGTACATGGAAGTGGGGCACAGTAGAGTAGGGGAATGACTCCTGTAAGTGTCAGACCACTCTCTATTTCTCACTCACATGAAAACAGCAAGGCAGCAGATAAACAAGTATAACACCAAGAATAGTAAATATAGCAATATTCTGCCTGCTCTGAAAAAAAAAAGTTCTTTAGTGAATGCAACTGTCAGGAAAGACGGAGAACTCATGTTTCCATAAGAAGAAACATGGTGCGCAGGCGCGTGCACGAACGAACGGACGGCACGGACGTTCGTGCGCACGTGCGACCGGGAGGCGCGCATTCCCGTTTGTAACCATTCTTGGCGCCAAAGGGGCTATTTAATAAAGATGCTGTATACACCGGATATAATGATGATGATGATAATGATCTCTCCACGCTATGGCTCTTAGGATGGTCTCTGGCTCACTGTGGCTCTCCCGCATTTGTCACCCACTCGAGGTGTATGGAGCAGGAACAGGCCCCGTTTGTTGTAGGGCAGGATACTCAGGCTGCTCGCTGATGTCCTGCAGGGTGTCTGGATTGATGAGTCTGTGAAAGCAGGCCGCGGCCCCGCCACATCCAGCAACAGATTTCCCGCATACAGATCCACACCGGTCTAGAGAGAGCGTGCCAGGCCCAAAGCCTCTGTTTTATAGTCTCTCCCACAAGGCGCAAGTCCTTACAAGTAAACTACATCCCCCTGAATGCATCACTCTTGTCACTATCAGAGTCACCGATCAGCCAAACTGGAACACTAGGGGAAACAATCACATTACGTTTAATAGCAGAAAACGTCTTCTAGTTGCCGGGAATGTGTATACCCAGCTCCTGGCTACACATGTAACACTGTACCCAAACAAAATTTTTATCATTTTTTTCACACAAATAGAGCCTTCTTTTGGTGGTACTTAATCACCACTGGGTTTTTTATTTTTTGCTAAAGACAGAAAATTTTGCATTTTTCATAGTTTGTTGTAAAATTTTGCAAACAGGTAATTTTTCTCCTGCATTGATGTGCGCGGATGAGGCTGCATTGATGGGAACTGATGAGGTGGCACTGATGAGGCAGCACTAATGGGCTAATGGGCACTGATAGCCACTGATGAAGTGGCACTGATGAGGCGGCACTGATTGGCGCTGATGGGTGGCACTGATGAGGCGGCACTAATGGGAACTGATGAGTTGGCACTGATGGGCACTGATAAGCAGCACTGATAGGTGGCACTGATGGGCACTGATAGGCGGCACTAATGGGCACTGATAGGCACTGGTAGGCAGTACTGATAGGTAGCACTGATAGGTGACGCTGAGGCTGGGCACTGATCGGCAGTACTGATGGGCACTGATAGGTGGCATTGGAGGGCACTGATTGGCAGCACTGGTGGGCACTGATAAGCGGCACTGGTGGGCACTGATAGGTGGCACTGATGGGCACAGATTGGGATCAATGTCCCTGTAACAGAAACCGGTTACCGGCTTTCTTCTTCTTTTCTCATGCTGATCGTGAGGAGAAAAAAAGCCGATAACCAACTTCTGTTTACTTCCGTGATCAGCTGTCATTGGCTGAAAGCTGATCAGATGGTAAAGGGATACTGTGATAGGGACTGTGTCCTTTACCCTGCTCTGTGATCAGCCGAAGAACTCGATGATCACAGAGCGCGCTGCCCAAGCACCGCAGGGGGCACGTGAGCAGCCCGATCGCGGGAGGACGTCTATGGACACCCTCCTGGTACTGGAAGGCAGTGCTGTAGCCGAGCTATCTTTCAACTATAGTGCAAGCAGAAAGTGTTTAAGGAAAAATTCAAGATAAAAGGCAAATCTTTCAGGCTACTGCATGAAACAATTAACATTTCTAGATCTTCCCTATCACAGCAAATCTTCACTTTTTGAGTGTAGTTCTAATTTAAAAAGGTGGAATTGAATTTGATTTTTTATTTTATCAATGTAATTTTTTTATGTATATATTTTGAACCAATGTGTTTGTGGATTTTTCACTATTTATATCAAATATTCACTTTAGAAATAAACATTTAATACAGTGTGCACCCATGACTGTAGTAGCGCAGAGTATCATCGATTTTCAAAAGAAAACTGGAGTCGTTTCCTTTCAAGCTGCCTATCTCTAAATGAAATGTCACATGGCAGGGAGAAGGATGAGACAGTCTTCTGAACCTTTATATCAGGGATATGCAATTAGCAGACCTCCAGTTGTTGCAAAACTACGAATCCCATCATGCTTCTGCCTCTGGGTGTCATGCTTGTGGCTGTCAGAGTCTTGTTATGCCTCATGGGACTTGTAGTTCTGCAACAGCTGGAGGTCCGCTAATTGCATATCCCTGCTTTATATTATATGTGTAAACACGTGTCATATTGCAGTAAAGCAGTTAGGAATAGCCTTGTATACATGTGAAAAGGAGCTACCTGCTAGCTGTAAATGTAAATATGAAATGTTCATATGCAAGGCTTTTTTTGTTTTAATACTAAACATAATAAATAAAGCAATAGGTACAAGAACCCTATACATGCCCTTTCACTAATGTTTGCCACCAGGAGTGAGCAAATTACAGTAGAGAAAGAGAGAGAGAGCAAGACAGAGAGAGAGGAAGAAAGAAATTCAGCAGTAACTGGCAAGAATACACCGGAGCCAACCAACATGTGGACTTAAGATTTTTTCCAAGGAAAACAGGAAGAAAGTGCTGTAAGGCTACTAAATGCTTTGTGCAATCCTAATGTTAAACAGATCATTTTATCATGAATTCACAGATGGTAGAAATGTGCTGATTGACATAAGCTATTTGGCTAGCCAAGCCAGTACATTTCTTTCTATAAAATACACATTTCATCAGGAAATAAACTGGTTTTATTTATCCCCATCAAAGAAAAGTACTGACTACGTAAACTTCATTTAACAGAAACTGATCAAGTTCAATACACCCAAGTTTGGGTTACACTAAATTTACATAATATGACATAATGGTAAAACTCTGAAGGCCCAACCCAAGCCAAACTTTTGTATCGTATTTACAAAGGGGAATGGTTGAAGCCTCTGTCAAGTGTTATTGCCATGTGTGTGTCCCCATTGGGGACATTTAGTTTCCCCTTTCTATCCAAAGTGAAAAAATCCTGCTGCACTTCTTCTTTAAAAAAATCTATCCAAACAATAAATGGAAGTTGCCAATGCTGACCTCCTTCTGAAAATGCATGTTTCCTGGTTGCCTGACATCAGCAGTTTCACAAATCTGAATCATGTTCAGATAAGAAATATTTAATTTCCCAACTCCCATTTGTTGCATGCTGTTTATTATTGGTAAATGACTCCAGAGCAAGTCAAACACAGCCATGCAACTAGCATTTTTTAAAAGGAGGCCAGCAAATGACAGCTGATCTATTTCTCTTTTAACAGGTATACTATAAAGTAGGTCTAAACCCAATCACAAAAACATCATACTGTATATGTTAATATGATTTCAGAACGTACTTTAATCTATTTTTTTAACCGCTGGTCGGCAATTGACGGCGACAGAGTGGCTCTATTGCGCAAATCGCCATCATATGACGGCGGCTGCGGGATCGAGCCTAGTGAGCGCGCACCGCCGGAGGCGCGCCCGCGCACTCACTGTGTTCGGGGAGGGTAAGGGAGCGGGTGCGGCGGAGTCGATCCCGCGAAGCCCCCCCTGGAGTGAAAGAACGGAGGTCTGTGTAAGTAAACACGGACCTCCGTTCTGTGAGGGGGGAAGGGCTGTGATCACAGCCTTCCTCTACATGGAGGCTGTGACCACTTCCCTTCCCCAGCTACGGCAGTCCCCACACAGTAAGAACACGCCCAGGGAACACAGTTAACCCTTAGAGCGCCCCCTGCAGGTTAACCCCTTCACTGCCAATGGCATTTACACAGTAATCGGTGCATTTTTATAGCACTGATCGCTGTATAAGTGCCAATGGTCCCAAAAAAGTGTCAAAATGTTCCGACATGTCCGCTGAAATATTGCAGTACCACTAAAAATCGCAGATCGCCGCCATTATTAGTAAAAAATAAAAAAAAAATAAAAACCCCAGAAATGAATTCTCATCATCCGTAAACGCGACCACTTTTGCGCAAACCAATCAATAAACGCAGATTGCGATTTTTTTTATCACAAATATGAGGAAGAATATAAATTGGCCAAAACTGATGAAAAAAAATGTTTTTTTATATATTTTTTTTTGGATTTGTATTTTAGCAAAAAGTAAGAAATTTGTTTTTTTTTGCAAAATTGTCGCTCTTCTTTTGTTTATAGCGGCGATCAAAAATGACGCAACGGTGATCAAATACCACCAAAAGAAAGCTCTGATTGTGGGAAAAAAGGACGCAAATGACCGCGCAATTTTCAGTTAAAGCGACGCAGTGCCGAATCGCAAAAAGGGCTCCGGTCCTAAAGCTGGAAATCCTTCCGGGGCTGAAGTGGTTAAATCAGCAGCTTTCATTAAAATAATATCTGGTGAACATGCCAGTTAGATCCTTATTCAGCCACTTCCTGTTACAGGGTGACAGATTTCCCCGGTGGACTACATGTGACTGTGAAGATGCACATTGCACAGACATGGTCCTCTGTTGTCACTATCAGGGACTTGGTCCAGAGTAATAATAAGTGTTAATAAACCCAAAACAGTATAATCAGTCTGTATATGCAGTAAAGCATGCTTGTAATACTCACTGTGAAACCTAAGGGGTTAATCCGGCACATTTTGTAAAAAGGCTGTTTGATCATGTCTTCTCTGATCCTCCCCTTCTTCCACTGTCTCCAATCCACTTCCTGATAAGACAGAGCCTTTGGAGTCACTCTGTACATGCTCAGTTTGGTGTTTAATGCTAGGTTCTTTTTTTCTTGGGAGGGTGCATATGATCAGCACAGGGCTAATCAGCACTGTCCAGACAGAGAGTCAGGGGTCATGCAGCCTCATAGCACAGTCAGAGGAGAATGAAAACTCCTCCTACAAGCTTTAACCTGACACTGATAAAAGTCACAAAACTGCTATATACTGCTGATTTAAAAGGTATTTAGCAGTTTATATTTACTAAAACGGTTGCATTTCCATGTTCTGTGTACTGTGGGAGACAAGATATAGTGAATGCAGGGTCCAGAATGTAGTTACACTTTAAGTGTATTTAGGCAGGAAATGGCTCCAAAGAGATGGAAGGAGTTCAGTAGCATTGAGAGGCAAAAAAATCATCAAAATTGTGAAAACACTAATTTATGAAAAAATAAATATGGTAGCTGTGTATGATAAACAGTGCTTTAGCAAACTAAATGTCATATATTTAGGGTTTATGTCTGCTTTAAGCTGTCCCCAAAAAAGATTAATATTAACTTGATAATTCTGGTTAAAACTAAATCTGTGTGTAAGCACCCTCTAGCAACTAGAGGTTGTCATGATTTGCTAAGGGAGTTACAATTTAAAGAATGCACAGCAGCAATCTGGCTAGAATATGCAATGCACTAATCCCTGTAGAAATGGCTGTGCATATAAACGGGTGCTGTAGCAACCAACGGCTGGAACCATGTCAAGTCAAAGAAAACAAATGTCACCATCACCAGCACACCAAGGATCTCCAGAATGGGTCCAGAGCTTTAATCAGAGCCACACATGACCTCTTCATCAGGTATGTCACATGCCTGATGAAGGGGTCCTGAGTGGCTCCGAAACGTTGCAATCTGCTGTAAGGATGTGATCACTGATTAAAGCTCTGGACCCACTCCTTGGTGTGCTGGTGACATTTGTTTTCTCTGGCTAGAATATGGTAACATTTCACAAGGTAAAATGCAGAACACAGGTCCTCCTACCAGTTCCTAATAAAATAAACAGATCCTAACACTTCACCTTATAGCAAGGACAGGAGTCAACACAACTGTAATTGCAAGACCTTGCTGCATTGTGCCTACAGCCCTGGTCTCGGGGACAAGCCCTATGTTGTGGTTGAGGTCCGAATACAGTAGTCCAACCACCCAGGGGGTTGAACCTACTAGTCCATCTTCACACTAAGCAATAATGAGGCATCATTTAATAAAATTAATGTTATTTCTCCAAATAACTAGTAAACAGTACAGTTGATGTCTTTAGTACCCAAGAAGGGGAGAGGGTGCAGTATAAACAATACCAGACCATACATAACAAAGCTACAATTTAACTGACAGGTGTTCATGTGAAGGGGAAACCATAACTCAATATACTATTATATAGAATTTTTTGTTCAGTTACTCCTTCCCATGTGCCTTTCCACCTCCAGCTTCACCCACATTATTCATCAACAGCATTGAGCATGGAGAGAGCTGAACCACAATAAGGGGATTATGAATCCAGGATTATGCCATTCTAAAGGTAAACACCCCTCTTATACCTTCTTACATTTGTATAGGGAAAAATAAAATTTCCTTCCCAAACAAATCAACACGGTGTACAGGACACCAAGGAGCTGATTTACTAAAACTGGAGAGTGAAAATTCTGGTGCGGCTGTACATGGTAGCTAACAGGGTTGGCAACCATAAGTAAATTTACAGACAGTTTGTAAAGATCAGTGATTTTTTTTACAACTGTCTGTAAATATCAGTGGCTGATAATTTGTCATGCTGTGATGATTTTTTTTTTTTTCATTTAAACCAGACAAATTACTTGCTATGGGTATTGTCAGTGCTTCTATATTGTGTTTATACTATACATCGGTTGTCTTCATTTTTAATATGAGTTCTTACATTTTTCAGGTTTTCCGTACATTTTCCATGTTTTGTCAGTAAAAAATGCTGTGGGAGATTGGCAACACTGGTAACCAATCAGCTTCTAACTTCTGCTTGTTCAGTTAAGATTTGGCAGAAAAAAACAGAAGCTGATTGGTTTCTCTGCAGAGCTGCACCAA
Source organism: Glandirana rugosa (assembly GCA_018402905.1). NCBI lineage: Eukaryota > Metazoa > Chordata > Amphibia > Anura > Ranidae > Glandirana > Glandirana rugosa. The sequence goes on from BLSH010136735.1 coordinate 52,940, forward strand.
AATTTTAACTCTCCAGTTTTAGTAAACCAACCCCCAAGGTTGGGTTCTGAATAGCAGGTATATTTCATCACTATTTTTGTTGTGTTTTCTATAAGGGGGATGATTTGAAGGTAATGTTGAGTACTCAGAGGTTCTCACCCATGCAGGGTGAGGGGTTCCAGAGTAGTCTGGCTGGAGAGGAGAGGACTGGCTTTCAGTACTCTCTGGATTGCTAAGTCCTTAATATGGACCTGGAATTGCAGAGCTTCAAAGAGTTTTGGGTAGGAAGAACCTGCAAACCCTGATTACAGGGACTTTGTTCCTGAAGGGGATCAAAGAGAAGTGCAGGATTCTCAAAAAATAAACATTCATACTTACCTATGTAGATGCAGCATCAATCTGATGTTGCATCTGTCCCACGAAGCCTCTACACAGAGAACTGAGCGATCAAAGACCACTGATCAATCAGTTCTCAGTCTCACTTCAGTGTGCAGAGAGCTGGTAACTGTCAGTCATCGGCTCTCTGCTCTGCCCCTCTAGCTCTCACTGGAGTGCTGGGCTGGGGAGGGGGTGCAGTGGCTGGCTCAGGCTCTCAGCGGCATGCTGAGAGGCTGAGCCAGCTGCTGTATAGGCATCTGTGTGGATCCCGATGTTATTGTTGGGGTTTCAGCAGAGCCTGGAGCGTGACATCGATCAACAGGGGCTTTCATGGCTGTCAGCTGAATCTGGGTCACAGGAGTGCAGAACTAAGTGCACTACTGTGACCCACCGGAGAAGTAGGGCCAAAAGAGCGTTGGCCATACTTATACCTTAACTCTGATGCCTCAGAGAAAGTGAGCTGGACACCTGTATGAGCAGGGTGAATTGAGCTGAAGATTGAGCTACAGTTACTAAGCTGTGAAGAAAACCCTTTTTGGGGATCCCTGAAGTCAAGGAAAACCACAACACCCCAGAATGGGACTGGTGTGGTGGCGGTGTGCCATTAACATGATTTGCAATTTGAACCAGAATATGGACAATTTTGTGTTTTCTATTTTCTGAAGACAAACTGTTGTTCTGCCTATTTTGTTTGAAACAAAAAACTACTGTTTGCTTTTACTAGCGTGCTTGGCTGATAATCTCGAGCTTCACAGGTGAAAGTGGATACCCAACAGAATGAAAAATAAGAGTTTATGATAACCACATATTCCTGAGTATGTGCCATTCTCATGACATCTCCATGCTCATGCAGCCCATAGATGAGTCTGTTTTTTTGTTCAACAAGTGGGTTGAACAGAAAAAAGCTGCCTTGATTCCCCATCCATATCCCCACTTTTGTATTCTGATAGCGGAGAAACTTCCCCTTCATCAGAATTCACTGATCAACATTGCAGCCTTTAGCTGTGGGGACAATCCAACAGTAGATCGACTTCTGTACAGCCACAGTGCCCATACATGAATTGAAATTTGGGCAGTCCCTGTTGAACTGGCAGAATTTCGATCCACGTATGGCCAGCTTAAGTCCAGTCCAGAGGTTTGGCTGAGGAGCTAAATATCTAGATCAGCTGGATACTTAAAAGGCAAAGTATTGCCCATTTGCCAAGCCTTCTATTGCATTCTATGCAGGCCCCAGGGAAACCAATATACTGTACATTGTCTCATTGACTTAAGAAGTTAAGAATCTTCACCTAAATTGTGTGAATACTCACTGCAATAACATGAAGAGCAAATTCCTTATTTTATCTGCACATAATTGGATATTCACAATTAACAGGAATTTTTCATACTATATGACCGGTTTATTGAAGTCAATATTCACACACTTTATTGAGTGAAGATTTCTAAGTCCTTTAGCAAATCAGCCTCATCGTGCTACAAGAAAATACATCAGAATTGATCTGATTTCAGTAAACTTCATCTGATATTGGTTGCTGTGAGTTATTATTGCACTTTTTTATTATCTATGCATACTATCTATGCCCATTTGTGCTTTGAACATTATCATTGCCCCTTTTCCTCATTTATTATTTAAGGCCAGTCCTGTAACCTGTTTGTGAACTGGTTTTAGTTTTATTTGCCCATCTGCATTTCATATGTGTGTTCTTTAAATTGTGACCTACTTGGAAAGTATTCTAGAGTTCACTGAAAAGGTCAAGTAACAGTCTGACTAGGTTAAGAACCTAATCCCTTGATACTTCTATGCTCCTATAACTACAACACAGCTTCAGTTTAGTAAGCCCATGTTTCAATATTTCAAATGGTGGATTGGGGAGTCATAGAAATGATATCCATTCAATAATGTCTGTTTAAATTAGTGTTATGTTCATTGTAATACCGTTTTCTTTGCAGCAGGGTAGCTTTTGCAGACATAAATAATGTCTGGACAACTGCAGAACAAAATGGCAATCTTATTCCAATAAGGGGATCTCTCTGTAACCAGGTATCCTTCGTTTAACAGAGTACTCTTTCATGTGGCAACCTCTAACAGGGCAATCTCTTGTGTGCACATGGAAGTATCTTTCTAACAAATACAACTGCCACTTGGCACTAAAAGGATTATCCATTTAACAGAGCATCTCTCAATTGTCAGCAGTTTCTCACAATCTCTCTCATCTCACATAATAGTCACTTTCTAATAGGAGTGTACTCTCATATTTGACAACCTTAAATAGGGCAGTTTCTCACAGGCAGTCAGTTTAACAGTGCAATCTTCATAGTATCTCACACATGGTAGTCTCTGTTATGGCAATTTCTAACATGTATCTATCTAACAGGACAAAGGTAACTTTAGACCCCTTTCACACTTATGCGAGTTGTCTTGTGATTTGGGACTGCAAAGTTGCATGGCAAGTTGTTCCCAATTATTTCCAATGAGTACCATTCATATCTCTACAACTTTCAAGTTGTGCCAACTTCAAAGTAGTTTCTGCATTACTTTGGTCCAACTTTGATGCAACTTGAGGTCCATAGACTTCAATGTTAAACCCTCAAAGTCTCATGCAAATCGCACCTGAATAATATAGATGCGAATTCTGTACTACTTCTGTAAGACTTTGTAATATCTTTTCATTGAGCCAGAGTTGCAACTAAGTAGGACCAAAGTCATATTGATCCCAAAGCGCTTAAAAATCTCGGTAAAATCATGGTAAAATCGGGTCGCGCAAGTGTGAAAGGGGCCTTAGGATTGCAGCTCCTCTCAAAGGGCATAGTCTTTCTCTTTCTCTAAGGCAACTTTCACACTTGTAAAGTCCCAAATGCAGCGCTTATAATAGAAAGTCCATATGAATAGGGAAAGGATGAAGATCCCAGCACCAATTTCAGTGTGAATCAGAGGCACACCACACCACAGTGTTCAAAAAGGCTTCTTACCAGATCTACATAAAAAAAGCACATATAGGGTTAAACCAACTCCTCATATTCCCTCAGGCTAAGGTAACCACCGGTGTTCTCAGACTCCTTCCTTCCCACAAAGTACCACCAATATCATAGGGTATAAGAAAAGAAACTTCAATAGTGAAGCCCGCCGTATTAAAACATGAACATTTATTGGTATTGTACTCTCATTGCAGAGGGTAAATACAGGCAATTTTCAATACAAAACAGAGGCGTGCTGGGCATAACAGAGCGTCAACTGACGTGTTTCATCCAATCAGATATCTTCAGAGGCATGCCCGTCATCCCACAGCACACTTGTGCAACCCAATTTTACAGTGATTTTTTGCCGCAATTTTGACGCTATTTCGGATCAGTACGACTTTGGTCCGACTTTCTTGCAACTTTGGCTCAATGAAAACATATTACAAAGTCGTACAGAAGTAGTATAGAAATTGCATCTATATTATTCAGGTGTGATTTGCATGAGACTTTGAGGGTTTAACATTGAAGTCTATGGACCTCAAGTTGCATCAAAGTTGGACCAAAGTAATGCAGGGACTACTTTGAAGTCAGCCCGACTTCAAAGTCATACAGATATGAACGGTACTCATTGGAAATAATGGGGAATGACTTGTCATGGGACTTTGCAGTCCCAAATCGCAGGACAACTCGCACAAGTGTGAAAGGGGTCTTAGATTGACTCTAAAGAATCAGTACCTCATATGTAAATCTAAGATAAATTTTTCGACTGACTCCTAAACAGCCGTTGGCTGAGAGAGCTGACCGTAGTGTTCTGGTGGGCGGCCGTCCCCCTGTCAGAACACAATAGCACTGCAGGGGAGATGGCTGTACTAACATCAGATTGTTCCAACTTGAGCTTTCAAGTTTTTTTATTCAACCTACTGGGTTGAACAAAAAAAATTGTAGTGTGTATGAGGCTTTAGTCCATGAAAACTCATACTTTTGGCTGTGGTCTGCTTCTCTCTTCCAGCATCCCAGCACACTCTTGAGCAGGAGCCCTCCAAGGGAAAGTTAACAAACCAGCAGCAGATCACCTACTCAGTCTGCTTGGACAAGAAACAAGGTGGAACTGCTCCCAGACAAAAGGGATTGATGGACAGGTCATTTATCTCTGCAGGAAGAGATGCTGTATCTGCTAATTCTTCAATGGCTTCCTCAGTTGCGCCCTCTCTGGATAGGGCACTTCATCTGCCAATTTGCCTTTGGGGGTCTCAGACACACCACTACACTTCTGCCATCTAGCCCAGTGGAATATTTGGCTCCCCCAACAGGGCAGCCAAGAGTTCCAGAGCTTCCAACATCTGGGTAACCTCCAGCACTGATGATGGTGTAGTCATCTCCGCAGCACTCAGTGCTTCTCTCAGGGATTCTGAGTCCCCTTGGGACACCTCAACCCCAGGTTCTCCTTACCTCCTAATGAAGGTTACCACAAACCAGCAGGCCAAGTATAATGTTTTTAACTTCTCTTCTGTTTCTCCCCCAGTTTCAGTTGTTTAACTGCCTCCCGCCCACCGTATAGACAAATTACAATGCACGGGATGCTCCCTTGTTCTGGGGCAATGTCATATGACATTGCTCAAGTCTACCCATGATTATGCGCCCGCAGGGGCATGCAGCATGGCGATCGCGGGCATGCTGTGTCACTGAGACATGGCGCAACCCCAGTCTCAATAAAGAGCCGATGATGCTGTTTACCCATGTCATCAGTTGTTTCCAATCAAAGCTGATCACATGTAAACAAGGAAAGGCCATTTATTGGCTCTGTCAGTGTGAGGCGAGGAGAGCTGATCAGCGGCATCTCCTCACAGGGGAGACCTGTACAGATAATCAGGGCACTGATCATCAGTGCCGTCCATCAGTGCCCATCAGTGCCGCCCCAACAGTGCCCAGCAGTGATGCCAGTCTGTACCTATCTGTAATGCCAATCTGTGCCCATCAGTGAAACCAATCTGTGCCCATCAGTAAGGCCAATCTGTGTCCATCAGTGATGCAAGTCAGTGCTGCCTTTCAGTGCCCATCAATGTCATCCATCAGTGCCCATCAGTGCTGCCTATTCGTGCCACCTGTCATTGCCCATAAGTGCTGCGTATCAGTGTCCATCAGTACCACCCATAAGTGCCACCTGGGCAGCTCAGCTCTGTGTTCCACATTGTAACATGCAGTGTTTTTATGGTTTATTGAGAGAAGTCACTTTGTGAGTATCCACTTGTAAACTTTTTAAATATTTGTTAAATGTCTAATGGTAATGCACTAGGTGTGCGCGCCTTCCTTTTCTCTTGTTTTTCCAGTTTGTATCAGATTACCCCATCTGAGGAGGGCAGCATTCGTCTGGTCTTTAAACATTGATGTCCTGGTTGCCTTTTACCATGGAGGTCTTTTAGCGCTGGAAGTGACTGTTTTTTCTTGCAATCCCTGTAGAGTTACTTACCTTGTCCCTACAATCCCGCAATGTCGTCCCGCGGTGCCCTCCGGCCGGATCTTCCGGCTGATGCATCTGTCTTCCATGCTTTGTTTCCTGTGAGCACTGCGACGCATGGGGCGGAGCCCGGCAGCAAATTCACATTTTGAAAAGTGAACAAAACATAACATACACACAATACATTAGTCTGTTAGGATTACATTCTGTATCATACCATTTCACCTCAGTTTTGTCCCTAGTGCTTTGCTCAATGCCCTGCCTGCACTTTTACTGTTCTTTCTGCCTGGAAACTTGAGAACATTCATGGCATCCAAAAAGCGTCCCTTGAGGTCAAAAGCGGTTTTGGACCAGCTAGAAAATAGGATAGTGAATTAGAATCACTTGCAGAATTGAGCGATAGTGATTTGTGCTGAAATTTGTCATCAGACACTGAAAGTGACGAAGGCGACGATTCTGTGACTGAGCTCAGTGATGTGTGAACTTGGTGCTCTATTGACTGTGGAACGGATAAGGCAGCAACCCTTTACTGGAGCATCTGGTATGAAAGTAGACGTTGAACACGACAACCCCTTGGTATACTCACAATTATTTCTGACCAAAGAGGTTATTAAAAAAAATAGTTACTGAGACAAACCGGTACAAAGAGCAACAATTAGCTCCTACGCATTGGAAGTTTCCAAGAAGCAGAAAGTGGGAACCGGTGACCAAAGAGGACATTTGGAAATTTCTAATAATACTTCAGGGAGTGGTGGGGAAACCCCTGCAGAAGTGGTATTGGACAACTAATAAATTACTTGCCACTCCATTCTTTAGCACGGTCATGTCAGAGTACAGATTTCCCTGATCATGAAATATTTATGCTTCGAAAACAAAGAAGAATTTGATGAAACTACTCATCCTGTACCAAAACAAAAGAAAATTTGGGAAGTATCTCAAATTATTCTAAAGAATTTCCAACAGAGCTATGTGCCAGAAAGGGATATCAGCATAGATGAAAGTCTAATGGCCTACAAGGGAAGGCTCAGCTGGGCACAATACATTACATCAAAGAGAGCACAATTTGGCGTAAAATCCTACATGCTATGCTGTTCGTCAACTGGCTACATTTGGAATTCAGTCACGTACACTGGAAAAGGAACAAAATTCAATCCAAAATACAGCAACTATGGAATGGCAATATATTCCGTTCTTTCACTGATTGAGCCATTGCTAAATCAGGGCTAACATGAGGCTGACATGCCGCCAATGTTTGACAATAAGAAGCTGAAGACTGGAGAAATGGTTGCCTGGCAGAAAGGGAAAATGATGGCACTGCGATAGCATGACAAGAAAGATGTGTACCTAATGACTACAGTTCATAATACTTCCACTGTTATGGTACGCACGAAAGGTGGAAAAGAAATCATGAAGCCACAAATGGTGATAGACTACAATAACTCCAGGGGAGGTATCGACAGAGCAGACCAAGTAACGACATTCTACCCAGCAATGAGGAAACAGCAAAAGAAGTACTACAAGAAGATCTGCAGGCATCTTCTTGAGCAATGCTTGTGGAATGCTTACATTCTGCTAAAAAAAAAGAGTGACAAGCCTCTGATTCATTCTGACTTAATTTGGAAAGGTGCCAAACATATCTTTGTGAACCAGCAAACACCATCAATGGCTGTGAATAGAGCTGGACATCGTGCTGTTGGCGTTGTCAACCCGGAACACCTGGTCGTCACTTCATGGACTCCATACATACTACCAACTGAGAAAAAGCGAGTGAGCGAGCGCCCCCCCCTTCGAACCATACCAGTCCACAGGCTCCCCCCCAAAGCACCTTGTCCCCATGTTGATGGGAGAAGGGCCTCATTCTCACAATCCTGGCAGGTGGTTGTGGGGGTCTGTGGATGGGGGGGGCTTATCGGAATCTGGAAGCCCCCTTTAATAAGGGGGCCCCCAGATCCCGACCACTCCCTATGTGAATGGGTATGGGGTGCATTGTACCCCTACCCACTTACTGAAAAAGGAGTATAGTAGTGTTACAAAAAACAGTAGACTGTTTTTGACAAGCCCTTTATTAAAATGTAGTAGGAAACACAGACCTCCAATGGAGGTAATTGGATCCAGGGACTTTAAAAGATACTATTGATGAGGTGAGCCATAAAGACACAAATAATTAAGAAAATAGAAAATGTATTTTCTATAGCTTGCTATAGCTATATATTTTCTATAGCTTGTCCCTCAAAGAAAGTGCCCTCCTAAACACCACCTCAGGGCAGTTCCATACATATTTTGATATCACAGTATCCTCAGCAAGAAAATGCCAGTTTCGGGAGAGAATCTCCCGGGACTGGTCCTGCTGGTTGCTATACGTAATGATTAATTTAGTGTATTCGGTCGGGACGGTTAGCGAGACCCTAATACTAAGCTAGTCCTCTCATGAGTTTTGGCCCTTTGGTAGGCCCGTTTAAGGACCTTCCTACTATATCCACGTTGATGTAAACGATTTCATAGGTCCAGGGCTTCTCGTTCAAAATCATCATCCTTAGCGCAGTTACGGCGTAGCCTTAAATACTGGCTGAACGGTATACTGCAGAGCAGGGATCGAGGATGGGAACTGCAATAATGCATTATGGTGTTCACTGCAGTTTCTTTTCTATACAGGGTGGAATAGATGGAGCCATTAGGGTTGAGGATCAATTGGAGATCCAAAAAAAGAGATGGTAGTGGGGTCATGGTTCATGGTGAAGCGCAGGCTGTATGCATTAGAGGAGATGTAAGAGATGTGATACAACTTTAAAGATGTGTAAATTGTTGTAGTGAAATACAGTGAAATACACTGTACATTAATCACTAGAACCAGGAAGTATAATGCTATTTGAAGAAGCAGTAGAGGACTGTGAAACGTCGGATTGCTCCACCTGTACTTTCCTGTTCCATATATATGTATTGATGGAATGAGTATCTAAATATCTTTTTTAACAATATATGTCAATAAATGTTCTATTTTCTTAATTATTTGTGTTTTTATGGCTCACCTCATCAATAGAATCTTTTAAAGTCCCAGTTATTTTATAAAAAGGGGTGGGGCCACCCGATGACGTAAATGGGTGATCCCCCCCCAACGCCACATGATGTTACAAGGGGCGCAGTCCCTCAGTTAAAATAACAGTCAAACTGAAGACCGCCCGTTCCGGGAGTCGCCTCTGGACGGCGCGGCAGCGGCAGCGGTGAAAGAAGAAGGAGACGACAAGAGGAAGGAGGAAGACCAAAAGAAGAAGCAGAAGACCAGAAGAAGGCGCGGAGCAGGAGAAGATGGAGGTAGACCGGAGGAAGAAAGAAGGAAAAAATCGGCGGAAGAAAAAGAGCTATTTTACAATAAAGGACTTGTCAAAAACTGCCTACTGTTTTCTGTAGCACTACTACACTCATTTTTTGGTGGGTAGGGGTATAATGTACCCCATACTCAATCACATGGGGGGTCAGGATCTGGGGGCCCCCTTATTAAAGGTGGCTTCCAGATTCCAATAAGCCCCCTGCCCGCAGACCCCCACAACCACTAGCCAGGGTTGTGGGGATGAGGCCCTTCTCCCCATCAACATGGGGACAAGGTGCTTTGGGGGGGACCCCAAAGTACCTTCCCCATGTTGAGGGCATGCGGCCTGGTACGGTTCGGATGTGGGGGTGGGGCGCTCACTCATCCCCACCCCCTCCTGCCATGCCAGGGCTGTTTACTCAGATAAGGGTCTGGTTTGGATTTTGGGGGGACCCCCACGCCATTTTTTTATTTTAATTTTGATGCAGGGTTGCAATACTTTATGTCACACCGTATTTGCACAGCGGTCTTAAAAGCACAATTTGTTTGCAAAAAAATAACTTTTTTGAATTAAAAAATAAGATAACAGTAAAGTTAGCACAATGTTTTTCTATATTGTGAAAGATAATGTTACGCCGAGTAAATTGATACCCAACATGTCAAGCTTCAAAATTGCGCCCTCTCGTGGAATGGCGACAAACTTTGGCACTTAAAAATCTCCATCTGCGAAGTTTAAAAATTTCTACAGGTTACCAGTTTTGAGTTACAGAGGAGGTCTAGTGCTATAATTATTGCTCTCCCTCTAATGATCGTGGCGATACCTCACATGTGTGGTTTGAACACCGTTTTCATATGACTTATGTATGCGTTCGCTTCTGCGCGCAAGCTCGGTGGGATGGGGAGCATTAAATTTTTTTTTTTTATTTATTTTACTTGTTATTTTTTATTTTTACACTGTCCATTAAAAAAAAATGGGTCACTGTTATTCCTATTACAAGGAATGTAAACATGTAATAGAAAAAAAGCAGGACAGGACCTCTTAAATATGAGATCTGGGGTCACAAAGACCTCAGATCTCATATTTACACTAAAATGCAATAAAAAAAAAAAAGAAAAAATAACACTTGCAAAAAAAAATGTCTCCTTTAAGAGCATGACATGACCCAGTCAAACAGGTGCAGAAAAATTGGGCCTTGAGTGTTGGTAGTGGCAAAACACTGTAACCCCTCAAAATTACTCTTGTTCGGAGCAGGAAGGGGCCCTGCTGTTGCTGTTGTAATTTATTTTAAAAACTGTAATGACATGCCCCAGGCAAACAGGTGCAGAAAATTGGGCCTTAGGTGTTGGTGGTGACAGAACACTGTAACTATACTGTATATATATATATATATTCTTATTTCTTACACTGCCTGAACTGACTCTACATACTATACACTGAATGAGCTGAATATATAGTCTACACTGAATGCAGTGTAATATATATGTATATATATATATATATATATATATATATATATATATATACTATATACTGTACATAAATATTCTGGAAAATAATGGTGACCACACAAAATATTGACACTTTGGACCCAATTTGGAAATTTTCACTTAAGGGTGTACTCAGTTTTGTGGCCAGCGGTTTAGACATTAATGGCTGTGTGTTGAGTTATTTCGAGGGGACAGAAAATTTACACTGTTATACAAGCTGTACACTCACTACTTTACATTGTAGCAAAGTGTCATTTCTTCAGTGTTGTCACATGAAAAGATAGAATAAAATATTTACAAACATGTGAGGGGTATACTCACTTTTGTGAGATACTGTATATATTATATACTGTACATATATATTCTTACACTGCCTGAACAGACTCTATACATACTATACTCTGAATGCATTGTATATATAGTCTACACTGAAAGCAGCGTATTATATATATATATATATATATATATATATATATATATATATATTATTACACTGCCTGAACTGACTCTATGTACTATTCACTGTATGAGCTGTATATATAGTCTACACTGATGGCAGCATATTTTATATACATATACTATGTACTGTACATATATATTCTTACACTGCCTGAACAGACTCTATATATAATATACACTAAATGTGCTGTATATATAGTCTACACTGAAAGCAGCATATTCTATTCATATACTATATACTGTACATATATATTCTTACACTGCCTGACCTGACTCTATATACTATACACTGAATGAACTGTAAATATTGTCTACACTGAAGGAAGCATATTATACTGTATATATATATATATACTATATACTGCACATATATATTCTTACACTGCCTGAACTGAATCTATATACTATACACTGAATGAGCTTTAATCACTGCAGTAGGAATTTTAATATTGTGTTTATTCATTCACATTTTTTCTGAAATATTTTGGTGATTCACATGGCTTATAAACTAGACGACTTGATTGACCAAGAGATTTCCACAGCCTTTGGACTAGATAATACTGGGTCATCTACTTTCCATGAACCTCTCAAGCAGCTCTTTAAAAATCATAAAAAATTGTTGGTTAAACATCTCAACAGGAAGTGGGATGTGTCTTCCCTAAACTCACATATTGACCGTAAGGTTATTCCCAGGGGTTTAAGGGAACGAATCATACCAGCTGAGCACTTACACACTCCACGCTTTTTGGAGAAATGGAAACAGAGCTGTCTTGAACGAGGCCTGGAAACAATGAGGTTGATTGTAGAGGAAGAGCAGACACAACTTATTGAAATTCAAGGACAAATAGAGGAAAGCGCAAATAATCTTGAACCTTTTAAAAAAGATGTGAATTTTGAGAAATACAATGAATCCCTTAAAAAAGAAATTGAAAGGGTACAGAGATATCTCCGCACTAACAAACAGGAGAAATTCAGGCAAAACATTAGAGATTGGGAAGGTGGTGAAGTTTTTGATGTGACCAACAGGAGTCGGAGTCGATCTAGAAGGAATAGGTCTAGACCAAAAAAATCCCCTAAAAGTGGTATATCCTCATCTAATAGCGACATTGAATCAGGAGACAAATCAGTGACTTTTTTAGATCAGAGCAACCCGGCCTTTATAGACCCGGGTCAACCCAAGCTCAGTGCCCCCCGACACAACCGAAACAAAAGAGAAGTAGAAGGGGAAAAAGGTCCCGGAGGGGAAAAAATAAACAGACACGTTCGAGGAACCGCAAAAAGTAATAGAAGTCCCTCCCCCCACTTCTTCTCTTCATGAAGACTTGCCCCATGCGTCTAATGACCTAAAAATAATTAACCTGTCCAACTTTCCTTTGGGTGAGTCCCATATCAGTTTGCTACAGAAAGGGTTATCGTTTTCCCCTACAGCCAAAATGAATGAATTTGAGGTGTTCAAAGACCTCAATTTATTTTTGAGGAAAGTGATTTTGAGTTATTTTCATAAATGTAAACAGCCCTCAACCTCAACTTCTCCCCCTAGTGAACTTGATGAACAGGAGAGAGAAGCTTTAGAAGCATTAAGTGCTCTGCTTGAAGAAAATCAACCAGAGGACTTGACAGACTCTATACCCTCTGAACAGATTACTAGGCCATCAAATATTAGAATTAAATCTACCAAAATGCCCCCCCTTCATAAACACAAATGGATTAGTGTATTCTTACAAGTGGTAAAAGATGATTTACGCAAAATCAACTGGGGGTGGAAAGGGACGGATAATTTAACTATGGAAGAACGTCAGGCCCTATCTGAATTAGAGAAAGCCTCCGACTTAGTCATCCGGGGGAGTGATAAGGGTGGGAACATAGTTTTAATTCCATCTGAAATGTATGAAAAAGAGGTGAAGCGACAATTGGATGACCCTCACACTTATCGTAAGTTAACTACCAATCCCTTTCCGATTGTTGTGAATAAGTTAAATCACC
>BLSH010136735.1:68234-80472 GCA_018402905.1 Glandirana rugosa
TTTTGTCCTTGGGTTACACAATATTTTGCATTGAAAATTATGTATACTTTTTATAATTATTCATGTATTGGTGACTTCATCCTTTTACTAATTTTAACTGTTGCAACAGTCATTATTTCTACGTAGACTAGTGGGTATGTGTGTTGTGGGTAGGACCACAGGTGTGAGTTTGTAGGTGGGAGGTACAGGTTCTGGCATTGTCCCCTACGATCAATACAGCACCCCCGCATTAATCCCTACGAGCCCTAGTCCCTATACTCCTCTACTACGACAGTGCAGTTAGCCATTTCGTATTTCGTGTCCATCCGTTACTATCTCATTCGGCCAGATACCTGGACTTCCATTTCCATCTGACATATACCACGCGGTTAGTGGTGTGCAACTACCAATTGGGAAGTCAGTTTGAAAACCTTGGCCGAATTGGGATGGTACCATAGACCGGCTTACTCTATCATTGCCTACCTGTGCTTTATGCTTTACCGATTGACGTGACAGCATCATCTCCTCATATCCCTGATCCCGAGCATCCCTAATTACGCCCCCACGACATAACTAGCATCCCCTGTTACGGTCTTGGACATGGAGGGTGGATGTTTGAGTGTGGACACCAGGATGGGTGTTGTGTGTATGGGTGATCAGATGCATCTTTATTACTGACAACGTTGTCAATTTTAATCATTTTCCTACTTCAGTGGTTATGTACTTATTAATATTTTTCATATGTATTAAAAGTTACGTTTTATAACACATTGGGTTCCTGTTTTTGGTGCTCTTGTGATTCTTAATCACCTCTTTTTTGAACTGAATGAGCTGTATACATAGTCTACACTAAAAGCAGCGTATTATATATATATACGGTACATATATATTCTTACACTGTCTGAACTGACTATATATACTATGCACTGAATGAGCTGTATATATAGTCTACACGGAAGGCAGTATGTTATATGTACCGTATCTCACAAAAGTGAGTACACCCGTCACATTTTTGTAAATATTTTATTCTATCTTTTCATGTGACAACACAGAAGAAATTACACTTTGCTACAATGTAAAGTAGTGAGTGTGCAGCTTGTATAACAATGTAAATGTTCTGTCCCCTCAAAATAACTCAACACACAGCCATTAATGTCTAAACCACAGGCAACAAAAGTGAGTACACTCCTACGTGAAAATGTCCAAATTGGACATAAAGTGTCAATATGTGGTGTGGCCACCATTATTTTCCAGCACTGCCTTAACCCTCTTGGCCATGGAGTTCACCAGAACTTCACAGGTTGCCACTGGAGTCCTCTTCCACTCCTCCATGATGACATCACGGACCTGGTGGATGTTAGAGACTTTGCGCTCCTCCACCTTCCATTTTAAGGATGCCCCACAGATGCTCAATAGGGTTTACCCTCAGCTTCTTTAGCGAGGCAGTGGTCGACTTGGAGGTGTGTTTGGGTTTGTTATCATGTTGGAATATTGCCCTGCAGCCCAGTCTCTGAAGGGAGGGGATCATGTTCTGCTTCAGTATGTCACAGTACTTGTTGGCGTTCATGGTTCCCTCAATGAACTGTAGCTCTCCAGTGTCGTCAGCACTCATGCAGCCCCGGACCATTACACTCCCACTAGCATGCTTGACTGTAGGCAAGACACACTTGTCTTTGTACTTCTCACCTGGTTGCCACCACACACACTTGACACCATCTGAACCAAATAAGTTTATCTTGGTCTCATCAGACCACAGGTCATGGTTCCAGTAATCCATGTCCTTAGTCTGTTTGTCTTCAGCAAACTGTTTGCGGGCTTTCTTGTGCATCATCTTTAGAAGAGGCTTCCTTCTGGGATGACAGCCATGCAGACCAATTTGATCCAGTGTGTGGCATATGGTCTAAGCACTGACAGGCTGACCCCAAACCCCTTCCACCTCTGCAGCAATGCTGGCAGCACTCATACATCTATTTCCCAAAAGAGAACCTCTGGATATGATGCTTAGCACGTTCATTCAACTTCTTTGGTCGACCATGGCGAGGCCTGTTCTGAGTGGAACCTGTCCTGTTAAACCACTGTATGGTCTTGGCCATCATGCTGGAACTCAGTTTCAGGGTCTTGGCAATCTTCTTATAGCCTAAGTCATCTTTATGTAGAGCAACAATTCTTTTTTTCAGATCCTCAGAGAGTTCTTTACCATGAGGTGCCACGTTGAACTTCCAGTGACCGGTATGAGATTGAGAGCGATAACACCAAATTTAACACATCTGCTCCCCATTAACACCTGAGACCTTGTAACACTAACTAGTCACATGACACCGGGGAGGGAAAATGGCTAATTGGGCCTAATTTGAACATTTTCACTAAGGGGTGTACTCACTTTTGCTGCCAGTAAATTTACACTGTTATATAAGCTGTACACTCACTACTTTACATTGTAGCAAAGTGTCATTTCTTCAGTGTTGTCACATGAAAAGATATAATAAAATATTTACCAAAATGTGAGGGGTGTACTCACTTTTGTGAGATACTGTATATTCTTACACTGCCTGTATATAGGCTACACTAGATCACTAGATCTATATACTGCACTGCCTGCACTGCCTGTATATACTCTGCACTAGATTTATATACTACACTGCCTGCACTGCCTGTATATACTCTTTACACTAGATCTATATACTACACTGCCTGTATATACTGTCTCCACACTAGATCTATATACTACACTGCCTGTATATACTGTACACTAGATCTATATACTACACTGCCTACACGCCACTAGCTAAACTAGCTACATGTTTCTCTGCCCATTCACAGAACTAAATATGGGCCGCTGTACAAGCAACTTTATATAGTGTGGCCGTGGACTGAGACCCACTGAGCAATGATCGGTCAAAGGCACCCTGCCTTTGGCCAATCATGGCTCTCACTGCAGAGCACGCTGTGATTGGCCAAAGCATGCAGGTCATGTGCATGCTTGGCCAATCAGCGGGAGGCATTTTCCCCGTGATTTCACTGCATTAAGGGGCGCTCAGATTTGCCGCGAACACCCCGTAATGTTCGGGATTCGGCGAACAGCCAAATCCACGATGTTAGAGTCGAACATATGTTCGACTCAAACCGGGGGCCCATCCCTACTCACAACACCCATAAACATTCCTCTCTAGGCTCATGGAATTTGTGCAGCCACTTCTCCTCTGTCTAATAAGCAACCACAACTCTAACAACCAATAAATACTTCCGCAAAACCCACCTTTGATTCCTGTACAACTAAATTCAGGGGCGGCCCATCCCTGCCACCCCCCCCCCCCAATCCATGCACCTGGCCCCTAATCTACATGCAGGGTTTTTTTTTAGAAGTACATGATTAGAGACCAAGGCTTTAATTGGCTTCAAAAAAGGGTGGGCTCAGGGCGCAGTGGCCACCCAGTTGTGTGACAATAGCAAATTAATATTCATTATTGTCTTCCTAATTCTCCTCCTGGCTTATCAGGAAGCAGGTCCTGAGACCCATCACCCAATTGGCCGAGAGGAAAAGCAATCCTATTGGCCGCCTAGGAGGAGGAGGGAGAAGACTCACGTCAGAATCTGCTGTTATGCCGAGGAGACAGCCCATGACCTATACGGGGTAAGTGCGGGGCTGATGACCAACTGACTGGGGGGGTGGGGTGCGGGTGACCCGACCGACTGGGGAGGGGTTGGCTGTGAGTGCATTGTCCCCCCCCCCCCCAAAAAGTATACCAACAGCCACAACTGACTAAATACATAATTTGATTTTTTACAGTTTTCTTTACAGATATGATCCAAAGCATGAATACAACAGTGTATTGGAAACTTTTGCTAGTATAAAAAAATCAGCACATCTTTTTTCAAATTATTAGTTCTGCAGGTAAAAGTATAAACTTAAAAAAATATAATACTCTCATTTGTCAGCTTAATGCTGAGGACACAAACCTGTATCTCCTTTGAAACAGGAAACACATGAATTTGTAGCTGAAATGAT
Organism: Glandirana rugosa; assembly: GCA_018402905.1. Classification (NCBI taxonomy): domain Eukaryota; kingdom Metazoa; phylum Chordata; class Amphibia; order Anura; family Ranidae; genus Glandirana; species Glandirana rugosa. The sequence goes on from BLSH010136735.1 coordinate 72,220, forward strand.
GCATGCAGGTCAGTCTCAGATAGGTAATGATGGAAAAAGTGAGCAGTAAGGGCATCCTCATTGGATAGTGGGATTTTAAAAGTGGGAGCTTAGCCATGATTGTAACCATGATTTAATTGGAAAAAGGCTACAGAAAATGCTTTTCTAGCTAATAAAGTCTATTACCGTTTATTAGTGAGGAAGAAAAAATGTTTCTGTAGTAGGAATGTTGTTGTCCTTGCTTTTGGGTAGGACTCTTGTTTTTAAATTTAAAATGTGGTAACGGTTCCCTTTAATACTGATTCTCATGATTTTATAAAGTCATAAAACTTCCAACATGTTTTATTGTAAGTACTAGGGAATATTACTGCTATATAATTCATGTTTGTAGTTTAAAATGACCCTAGATTATTATACAAGCATAAAGGATATAATTATTATTTAATGGTTGAAACATCCGATTATATTTATTTCAATTAGCTGCAGATGTGTAAAATAGGGACACTTGTAAAATGTATAAAGAAAATTTTATGTGATTTATAAACAATTTTATAGAATTTTTGTGGTCGCCATTAAGTTGGTGATCACTTACAGACTAATTTGTGTATTATATCCTTAATGGCATTTTTAATGAAAATACAATACCCAGGGCACACACTTTAAAGAGAAAACATTTTCCCTATTAGTGCCTTGGGCTATGTTATTGCAACTATGCACAATCTTGAAAAGAAATGTAATTGCAAGACCCACATAAATAGAATATATTGGGTGATTCTTAAACTTTGGTAAATGTGTTTGTTTTCAAAATTAGCACATAGACATATAGTTAGATAGTTTAATAACAACGATAAAATAATAATTGTGAGAGTTCAGCTAGCATTTTGATATCACATTTTTAGAGCTAATTCATTATTTAAAAAATTCTGATCATGAGATATCCAGAAGAATTCCAAACTATAATGAATTATATGGCGATGAGGACCAGAAACATTTTCAGACGCAAGACGTGCTACAGGCATTCCTTATCTTATACTTACGATGTACTTTCTTTTTCTGGTATTAAAAAAGGAAAAGAGTGGTTTAAGTTACTAGACCACACCATTCACACAAGCAGACTAAATTAAAAGACTAATTATACTAACCTTCACATGTTGTCAGATCTTCTGCTGAAACTATCTCTCTGTTTCTCAGGGACAAAATATTTGTGAGTATATCACTTTTTTATTCAATAAAATTGTGTAATGGTAATGCACTAGGTTGATGCATCCTCTCTTTGTTGTAGTTTTCAGGGGTTATAACTCTCCCTTACTCTAAAATGAAGACAAAAAATTGCCTAAAGTTCTACTTTAACTATAGTGACAATCCATTCCCTGTTGGCAGTGACTTTGATTTGTGAAACCATGTCACTATGGATCAAATCCCTTAATGCAGACCCTTCCATCACAAGGACAAACCTTTATTTCCTAAAGTATTTATAGCAAAATGTTTAGAGCTCTGTGCCTCAGCTGTGACAGCCTTACAAGCATCCAAGTGTGTGTCTCACATAGAGGTCATGTCTGGGACCTCAAAGATGCACTCAGGAAACATCTAATTTCCTTGCTCTCTGGTAGTGTCTTTTCAGGCATGCCTTTGACAATGTCATTCCTGATGGTGCTGAAGGCCAGAATGCACTTCTCCCTCAATGTAGGAGATCTGAGTATGGGCAAAAGAACTCTAAACATTATCTACCACTGAGGTAGTAACTCTTGGGGACTAGAGTCTACCTCCAGCTCAAACCACCAATTCTTGAAGCAAGAAGACCTTTATATCTGCTCAGTCTTCTGCATTAGGGTGCACCCCTACTACTGGCAATTGAGGACCTGTTTGCGCACCCTACTGGGTCATTTTGTACTTTGCCTCCTTATAGTTTGGATGGCTTGGCTTCCCCATGTAGCTTCCAATCTAGACCTTTGAATCAGGCACCTCCTTCAGCTGTCCACACCTTGGGATCTTGAATTTCTGCTTTGATAGGAACCTATTGTCCTCCAACAGTTCTAGACCCTGCTCACAGTTCTGACACCTACTGTATTTGCCTTTTTCTGGCATCCACATAGTGAAATACTCAGGAGACTCCCTAAAGAAAGTCAATTTCCTAAATTTGTTTGTAGCTCAAGAAGGGTCCAATTATCTGCAAACCTCATGAAGATACAAATGAACTTACCTTCAGGGTCAGTGGGATTGTTTGCGAAAGTCCCTTTTAGCACTGTTTCCACTTCTCAAGCACGCTCTCAGTTGTCTGAAATTTGGACAAATAAATACTTGGGTGCACACCCTAATAATGTATTACATTAGAGATGGTGCTGCCATAAGACCACATGAACAAAACAGCATATTTTTGTGCAAGATGTTCAGGTACTTTTAAATAGCCTTGCAGGATTTTAATGTCATTATTGCATGTGTGCGCTGTAATATGCTGTTTTGAGATTTGGACAAAGCACCAAGTTGGTCCCTTTGGACCAAGAAGCCCTAGACTCTATTTGCTGGACTCTGGCCAGGGTGAAATTGGCCTGTCCCTCATCCTGGAAGGACTCATTTATTGAAGGCATACACTAGACTAGAGTTGAGCGGACACCTGGATGTTCGGGTTCGGCAGGTTCGGCTGAACTTTGCGAAAAAGTTCGAGTTTGGCCCCGTACTTGACCCGAACTTGACCCCGAACCCCATTGAAGTCAATGGTGACCCGAACTTTTGTGCACTAAAATGGCTCTAAAAAAGTCCTGGAAAGGGCTAGAGGGCTGCAAAAGGAAGCAAAATGGTGGCGAGAGTAGGACAAGTGCCCTGCAAACAAATGTGGATAGGGAAATAACTTAAAATCACATAAAAAAATAAAAAATGGAGGAGGAGGTGGATGTGGAGTAGGAGGTTGAGGAGGTGGTGACCGTGACCGTGTAGGTGGAAGTGGCGGTGGAGGAGGAGGAGGTAGCCAACACTGTTTTTTGGTTGTTTGTTTTTTTTTTCTAATTGGGGTAGCCCCCAAAATATTAAGACACATTAAAAAAAAAAAGATCACTAGCAGACAAACCCAGAGATGTTCTAGCACGGGTTCACTTTTTCCATATAAATTCATATTCATGTTTCTCCTGTTACAAATTCCAATAAAGACTTATGGTCTATAAAAAAAAAAAAGAATAAGTTCACTTAAGTATACCAATGGCTGTGTGAGGCCGGTATAAATGTCTATTCTGCACAAGGTACAGGCAAGTCTTGTGGGATCCATGCATGGTTCATTTCAAATTAAAATCAAACGTTAGCTTGTCCACGTTGGCTGTGAACAGGTAGCTGCGCTTGTCTGTGATAACGCCCCCTGCCATGCTAAACACACGTTCAGACAATACACTGGCTGCAGGGCAGGCCAGCACCTCCAAGGCATAAAGGGCAAGCTCAGGCCATGTGGCCAATTTGGAGACCCAGAAGTTGAATGGGGCAGACCCATCAGTCAGTACATGTAGGCGTGTGCACACCTACTGTTCCACCATGTTGCTGAAATGCTGCCTCCTGCTAAGACGTTGCCTATCAGCTGGTGGTGCTGTTTGTTGTGGCGTGCTACTGACAAAGCTTTTCCACATTTCGGCCATGCTAACCCTGCCTTCTGAGGTGCTGGCGGTGTCACAGCTGCGTTGGCAACCTCTTCCTCCTCCTCTGCCTTCACCTTGTGCTTCCACTGAGCCCCCGGTGTCATTTGCGAATGCCCTCAGCAGCGCATCTACCAGCATAAGAGACTGCTGCATGACTGCTTGGCTGATTTACGAGGGGCTGAGGTGAAAGACAGATGGCCATGGGGTTCAGGTGCCAACTCTGAGCTTTCAGCAAGGGACTGGGTGGGAGACAATGTGAAGGAACTGGAGGCATTGTCAGCCATCCAATCTACTATCGCCTGTACTTGTTCTGGCTTCAACATTCGTTGAGCAGCATTCAGGCTTACCATATAACGTTGAAGGTTCTGTCGGCTACTCGCACCTGAGGAAGGTGTTTCACTTGTGTGTGTAGCTGGCAAAGATCGACCATGTCCTCTCCTTGCAACAGGAGCTTCACCAAGACCAGCAGCACCACAACCACGACCACGTCCCTTATTTGACACTCTCCTCATTCTGGACGCAAATTTACTATTTAGCACAAATTTATATTATTTTTTAAACCGGCAATGTCGACGCACTTTTTAATTTTGTGCAAGAAATGCACAGCAAGGTGCAAATGTATTATGTAGCACTATTTTTTATTTTTTTTTTAAACCAGCAATGTCGGTGCACTTTTTAATTTTGTGCAAGAAAATGTGCAAATGCAAATGTACTATGTAGCACTATTTATTATTCTTTTTTTTTAAACCAGCAATGTAGACGCACTTTTTATTTTTGTGCAAGAAATGCACCGCTGGTCGCAAATGTAGTATTTAGAATTTTTTTTTTTTAAACCAGCAATGTAGACGCACTTTTTATTTTTGTGCAAGAAATGCACTGCTGGCCTTAAATGTAGTATTTAGAATATTTTTTTTTTAAAACCAGCAATGTAGACGCACTTTTTAATTTTGTGCAAGAAATGCCCCGCTGGCCACAAATGTAATATTTTGCACAAAAAAAAAAATTAATTAGTCTAACTGCAATGTAAAAGCAGTATTTAAATATGCCAAAATGTTGCCAACTGAACTAACAGAACACGATTAAAGTAGTGTCCCTGACACACAAGCAGTTACAAGTGCACTGCACTTGCAAAATTGGCTGCACCTAACAAACAGAAAAATTGCTTAGGTTTTATATGAGGCACTTTGCTTAGCAAACAAAATGTACTCTAGCAAACAAAAATCTCCTCTAGCACCCACCCACCAATAAATCGCTGTTTTTAACAGATTTTCTAAAGCTAATCTGTCCCTCACAGCAGCAGCAGCATTCTCTCCCTACACTAGTATGAGATGATGTGACATGTAGCACTACGTGACTCCAGCTTATATAGAGGCTGGGTCACATGATGCACTGGCCAATCACAGCAATGCCATTGGTAGGCATTGCTGTGATGGCTTCTAAGGGCAAACAAGTGAAACGCTTGTTGATTGGCTGCCCTGCAGCTATTCAACAGGCGCGAAAAAATACCTGAACCCGGACAGTTCCAGTTCGCTCAACTATACTCTAGACTGCTCCTTGAGTCTGACTCTCCGAAAAAGACAATTCCCAATTCATCAGACTATTCCCCTTTAGCTGGTCTTTTTAAACTGAACCCTGGACTTCATCTGAAGGTTGCAAAATCATTAGTCTACTTCCATAGAGGATCAACAAACAAGTCCTGGGGTCCTGGGGCTTTTGTGGGACCTGATTACTTCTGTGACTGAACAGCGTTTTTTTCAAGAAAGTCTTCTTAGATTCATTTTCCCTTCCAGTTCAGGTAAATATTCATAGTTCCAGTACAAGGATCCATATACCTCACTCCTAAGAAGAGGAGCCTATTCATTACAGGGGGAGGTTGGATGATTCTTAGAGTCATATATTTAGTTCTGGTTAGGCAGGTTGCAGTGTTACCATCGCACCCCTGAAACACCTATGGTGCTAGGTAAAAGAACTCATTCCTCTGGTCCTGATGTTCTTCTCCATGACCATGTTACAATTATACTTATCATTGTTTACTCTTCATACAGGAGTTAATGAACACCCCACTCTGCTCAAAAGAAGCATTTAGGGTTGTACCCTTAATTTATTTCCATCTTAAGGGTTTACCGTCTCTTCTATACATTTCTGATTTAGGGTGTAATTGCATCAATTGATATCTCTTTAGATTATGGGGCTTTTAGCTCCATCAGATAGCATTTTCCCCATTATCTGCCCTGGTCGAGAGCACCAGGTTGATTCTCAATGCCCTCCAATTAATCGTGGCAATTTTCATATTGGTTGGCCCTTTTTCACCAAGCCTGTATTTGGGCATCGATTCCTTCAGATACTCTTGTAGTATGATCTCCACACCTGTTAGATCCCTTGTTGGCTATTGTCCACCCCTCAGTTTGATAGCTTTAGATGTCCCAACTGTTTAAGAATGTATACAAATCCTGTGTCCCTCAACGGACAATAAAAATTAGATTTTTGTATTTACTGTGAATTCTCTTTGCCGACCAGCTCACGCAGATATACTGAGGAAGGTCGGCTCTCCTGAACGAACTGATGTACCTGTACGTCGGTCCGTGCACTTGGGATTGGTCCTGCAGATTTGATGTCCACCGGAGACCCGTGATTGCTCTGTACAGAGGCAGAACGGGGATCTGCCAATGTAAACAAGACGGATCCCCGTTCTGACATGGGACATGACAGAGATTTACTGTTCCCAGTCATCGGGAACACTCTGTAATTACCCGAGCAGCCCATCCCACCTACAGTTAGAACACACCCAGGGAACACAGTTAACCCCTTGATCTCCCCCTGGTGTTAACCCCTTCCATGCCAGTGTCATTTTATACATTGATCAATGCATTTTTATAGCACTGATCAATGTAATAATGTTACTGCTCCCCAAAAAGTGTCATTTGGGGTTAGATTTGCCTGCCGCAATGTTGCAGTCCCACTAAAAATCACTGATCGCCGCCATTACCAGTAAAAAACATATTGGCCTAAACTGATGAATACATTTTTTTATATATTTTTTTTTATATGTATTATAGCAGAAAGTAAAAAAAAATGTTTGTTTGTTTTTTCAAAATTGACGGTCTTTTTTTTGTTTATAGCGCAAAAAATAAAAAATGCAGAGGTGTTCAAATACCACCAAAAGAAAGCTCTATTTTTGGGGGGAAAAAGACATCGACTTTGTTTGGGTACAGCGTCGCATGACCGCGCAATTGTCAGTGCCGTATCACAAAAAATGGCCTGGTCAGGAAGGGGGCAAATCCTTCCAGGGCTGAAGTGGTTAATGTCCATTAAGGCCCACAGGTCCTGCACCTTCTATGTTATTGGCTCCTGTACTGCTTGTTCACAAACCTGCAGTATGATGGTTGGAGGTGGGATTATATGACATCTGGCTTAACATCTTTGTTTGCTAGTGTCCTGACCTCCCATAGTATCCCAGTATAGACTGACTACTGTATTTATCGGCATATAACACACACTTTTTCCCCCTGAAAACAGAATGCAAATCATGTGTGCATGTTATAAGCCAATATTTTCCATTGGGCTGCCATGGAGGGGAGGAGGGGGGCTAAGGCCCATGGATTACACAGAGCGGGGATCTCCCACAAAGTCCCGCCTCCTGGACCAGCTCCTATGATAGACAACACACTGATCCAATGCCGGGACATGTGACATCTATCATAGGAGCTGGTCCAGAAGACAGGACTTCGTAAAACAGTGGCAGCCAAGTAAAGGGGAGATCCCTGCTCTGTGTAATCCGGCGGCTCTAATCTCCATGCACTGGTAAGGCTACGCTGATGGGCACTGATCAGGCTGCATTGATGGACAATGGTGAGGTTGCAGATGGACACTGATCAGGCTGCATTGATGGGCAATGGTGAGGCTGCAGATGGGCACTGATCAGGCAGCATTGTTGGGCACTGACCCTTATTTTGCTTCAAAGTTCTTTATTTAAAATGTGAGCTTTTTCCTGAAACTTCCCTCTTAAAATTAAGGTGCGTGTTATATGCCTGTGCGTGTTATATGCCTGTGGGTGTTATATGCCGATAAATTGCAATTTGTACAATTTGTACAATTTCTGTGTCCCTCAAAGAACTTCAAGTAACATTTTTTTTTTTTTTTAATTTAGTCTTTATTGAGTTTTACATATTTTCTTTAGCAAGTTAACAAGAATTGTAATGTTACAATATCAACATGTGGCTTGATAGAGTAGTTAATACAAATTGAACATTCTTATGTAGTACATTGAGATAGTGCATACAATCTTAGGCACAAAGAGAGGTGTAATACAGCTAATTGGGGTGTCCCGCCCCCGCCACCCCGGCAGGGAGCAAACTGTGGCGGGGGGAGGTGTGTCCCCAATATGCTCATAACTAATGGTAATATAGTGAGTATAATTAATAGTGGAAGTCTCTGAGGTTTATCCAGGTATTGTGGTGTTTGTGGTATATAGGAGCGTTAGTTAGAAACGTTTTAGTTTTGGTATTTTAGAGTGGTTGGTGGGTTGGTGTGCAGAGGGTCCGGTTGAAGTAGGGATACAGATCTGTAGGGTCCGCTTGACTTGTAGGATGTCCTGCTCTCGTTCTGGTTATGTTCTTTAGGGTTCAAGGCTACTTCTAGGGTCTGCAGACCAATTTTCCCA
>BLSH010136735.1:80482-105006 GCA_018402905.1 Glandirana rugosa
TATCATATGATTATATTTTGACATGCGATCCAATCTTCTTTGGTAGCATGTCATCTACATACCTTTGTGTCTGGAGACCTAATGGTATTTTACAATGAACTTCAAGAAACTCCCTGTGTCTTTAACATGTTTAACATGTTTAACGTTAAATTGCCGTATATTGTGCGTGTCCGTATATTGTACGTGGAATTAAAATTCTCCCTTCAAAGTCCTTTTTCGAGTGTAAAATTGGGGAAGGAATGGCCCGGTAAAGACTGTGAAGAGAGGATGTACATTTTTAGTAGTAAAAAAACGATCTTTTTATGAGTCTTGGGGGTTTAAAAAAAATATATAATGTTTGGGGGTTCTGAGTATTTTTCTAGCAAAAAAATGATGATTTTTACATGTAGGAGAGAAGTGTCAGAAATGGCCCGGTAAGGAAGGGGTTAAAATGTGAGCTTTTTCCTGAAACTTCCCTCTTAAAATTAAGGTGCATGTTATATGCCTGTGCGTGTTATATGCCGTTAAATTGCAATTTGTACAATTTGTACAATTTCTGTGTCCCTCAAAGAACTTCAAGTAACATTTTATGGTAATCCAGAGGTCTGTGTTTCCATACATCTACTGTACGATGGTTTCTTCTAACCTAGCGTACAGTTTTATATTAGTATACTATTGTGTAAAATGACCACTTGGCCTTTTTAACAAGTTTTTTTTAATTTTATGGAAAGAGTCACTAGTTTTGGGTTTTTCCTATATTCAGCAAATGTGCTAAGGTATACTTCTCATTTTCATCAGTGCCATAATATTAACCTTTTATTATCAAATACACATCTTGTCTAGCATATAGAGATTGATGTATCAAAAATAGGGGACACTTGAATTTAATCTCATGCAAAGAAGCAAATCAACAGCCCTTCTCCATTCTTTGTTTTGTTCAGTTTTTTTCTATATTCAGCAAAAATCCTAAGATACACTTCTCATTTTCATCACTTAGTGCCATAACATTAACCTTTTATTATCAAATACACATTGTGTCCAGCATATGGAGATTGATGTGTTAAAAAAAAGGGGAAACTTGAATTTAATCTCATGTAAATAAACAGATCAAAGCAAACCATGCAGTTTAGCCCACAAAGAGTTTTGAATAGAGATGGAGATAGAGATTCTTACTCTTCAAATCTCTGCACCATACATTTCTGTAAAATTTTCTGGCTCTAATGGGTAAACAAACATGCATAAACTCAGATTCACAAGTTGAAATGATGACTTTTAAACTCAATCTTCCAAAAATGAAATTTAGAATCAGAGATGAAAATGTGAAAAAAAATTCCCTCCACCATCAGTTAACTCTTGTTTCCAGTAGAAAACCCCACTACGTTTTTTTTATTGGCTTTTTTTTCTCAGAGTAAGGTGGAGACATATCATAGTCTCTATAAGACTAAAAGGGCTAGGCATCAAAAAATAAATAAAAAGCTTGACATCCCTTGACTTTGAAGATGTAAAATGGCATGCCTGAGTGCTGAAGAAGCAATTGTTCCACGAAACACGTAGACACATTGTTGGTTGTATACAATTCTTGTATTTTATTCAGTTATTAAGACTTGATCTTCTACAATCAATTTTAAATTCAGTTTATTTAATCAGATATTGTCATCTTTTGACGGATTCTTATCTATATCGTGATTTCCTGGGTAGCATACTTAAAGTCAATTTTTTTTATGTTGTTCCTATGAGTATGTTGAAATGATGCTCCCAGGAAACTGCACCACTACTTTTCCTAAAAAGATTTTGATTCCACTGTCTTCTAATTAGTGCTGTACTACATGGTGTGAGCCTCTGGCCCTGCTGCCCACATGCCAGTTCTGACAGTGGAAGGCCTCACACCTGGCTGCTGAGTATGTCCAGGAACCCAGAGAATTGTGGGAAATAGAGTTACATAGGGGTTTATTTACTAAAGGTAAACACACCCCAAAGTTACATAGTTGGTAAGGTTGAATAAAGACAACAGTCCATCCAGTTCAACCTGTGTAGGTATGTGTGTGTAGAAAAATCATTTCCCATATCCCTGTTTATTGTTTTCGCCAAGATGCATGTCCAAGATTCTTTTAAAACTATCCATACTTCCTGCCAACACTACCGATTGTGAAAGAGAGTTCCACATCCTTATCGCTCTGAGTGAAAAACCCCCTACGCAGCTTAAGGTTAAACCGCTTCTCTTCCAGTCTCATCATGTGGCCCAATGTCCTCTTACACACCCTGGGACTGAAAAGTTTCATACTTACCCTGGGATCACCGTTGAGATATTTGTATATCGCTATCATATCTCCTGTCGAGGGTTGAAGGGGACTGAGCCTCCATCTGAACATGAAGTGAGTAAGTGGCCCTCCGCTACACCAATACTTTAAAAAAATTTCCTTTCAGCAAATTACTGTAGCTTTACCCAGGTCAAAATTATAAAAGTAATTCAATAATTCAGTATTCAAAGTAAAAACAAAAATCTGTATTCAAAGTCAAAATTTCTGTACATAATTTTAGAGGTTTCCTATAGTTTATTTTCCATCTCTTATGTATATGAACATATCTTTAGAGGATTGCCTACCCAAATATTATGCATACTACCATCCCTGTTCTATCAATAATGAATGGGTCTGTTTTAGAGGTGTAACAGGATGGTTAGATGGTTAATCAGACGAATGATCAGACGGAGAGTACCATAACTTCCTGTTTAATAAACAGGTGCAAAGTTTTGGATAAAGGAGACGGTCAGACTGGCAAAAAAAGCATGCATACACTACAAATAATAAAAAACAGATTATGGAGCTGAATAAATATGGACTCTTCACAGCAATGCCTCTGTGGCTGTTAGGAAATTGAGCGTTTCTGGATGTCTGTGCGTGTCCGCGCGTGCACGTGCGTGTGCGGGGGCGCGCGTGTGCGCATGCCTGTGCACGTTAATGGCGCCAAAACAACCTATTTAACCACTTCCCCACCAGGCCAATTCTGACATGTCTCTCCTACATGTAATAATCATCGTTTTTTTGCTAGAAAGTTACTCAGAACCCCCAAACATTATATATATATATATATATATATATATATATATATATATATATTTTAGCAGAGATCTTAGGGAATAAAATGGCGGTCATTGCAACTTTTTATGTCATGCGGTATTTGAGCAGCAATTTTTTAAACTCTTTTTTTTTGGGAAAAAAAGGGTTCATGAATTAAAAAAAAAACAGAACAGTAAAGTTAGGCCAAATTTTTGTATATTGTGAAAGATTATGTTACGCCGAGTAAATAGGTACCCAACATGTCATGCTTTAAAATTGCGCTCACTCGAAATGGCGCCAAACTTTGGTACTTAAAATCTCCATAGGCAATGCTTTAAAAATTTTTACTGGTTGCATTTTTAGAGTTACAGAGGAGGTCTTGGGCTAGAATTATTGCTCTTGCTCTAACGCACGCGGTGATACATTACATGTGTGATTTGAACAACGTTTACATATGCGAGCACGACTTACGTGTGCATTCGCTTCTGTGCGCGAGCTCATGGGGATGGGGCGCTTTAAAAAAAAATGTATTATTATTTATTTTACCTTTGTTTTTTTTATTTTTACACTTTCTCTTTAAATTTTTTTTTTTGATCACTTTTATTCCTATTACAAGGAATGTAAACATCCCCTGTAATAGGAATATTGCATGACAGGTCCTCTTTATGGGGAGATATGGGGTCAGTAAGACCCCACATTTCCCCTCTAGGCTGGAAAGACCGAGATCAGAAAAAAAAACAGCGATCTCGGTCTTTTCAGCCGAGTCCCCGGGCATTACATCACGTCATACGTCACGCCCGGGCCTCCGAGGCACATAGAGATGACTGGTGACCATCTGGTCATCAGTCATCTCTACGCTCAGCTTCTGCCAGCGACGGATTTGTTCTACGGGCGGCCCGGGAGAAGCACCGGAGGGCGGCGGGAGGGGGGACATCCCCTCCCGCTGCCGATAAGAACGATCAAGCGGCTGAACTGCCGCTATGATCATTCTTATGGTGCAGAGAATCGCTGGCGGATAAAAATGATATCTGAATGATGCCTGTAGGTGCCGGCATCATTCAAATATCACCACTTGAAGACAAGGACGTCTATAGACGTCCGGCGGTCGGAAGTGGTTAAGCTGACAACACCTTGCAGCAGATGCTGTCCGTTCTACAGCATTCCTGTGACCCCTGTGACTACTTTGAGAGACTTTCCTGCACCTGTGACCCCGGCTTGGACTTTTTGCTTTCCGCCTGCCCTGATCCCCGGCCTGTCTACGACTACCCTTCTGCCTGATCCTTCTGTACCTTTGCCGTCCGCACGTTGCCGACCTTGCTTGCACCTGACCACCCACCTGCCTGCTCCACCTATACTGCATTGCCAGACTGTTGCCAACCCGGTCTGTACGATCATTCTTCAGCTTGCACGAGCTCCAGTGGACTCTCACATACCATCAAGTGACCCAGTCCAAACCTGGTGCCCCCCTGTGCTCTTGAGCTCCCTGTGTGCTCTACCAGGGGTTCTTGAACCAGGGCAGCAAGAGAGGTGACCCCCTGCATAAGCCAGATTCATCTGCCAGGTACATGACAGCAACGGACAGCCGTGTCTGAGTCTGCGCAGGGGACCTCTCCCATGGACGAGCTGTGTGCACACCTTGCGGGACTTACCCAAGCTGTAAAGAATCTACAGGAGGGCTACAACCGCTTGGAAGGAAGAGTGCAGGAACTTTCCATGCCAGCACCAGCCAGTCCCGGCCAACCAGCTTCACGCACCATTGTGGCATTACCAAGCGAGTCCAGGGTGCCCATGCCTGAGCTGTTTGCAGGAGACCGCAGAAAGTTCCGGGCTTTCCGTAAATCCTGTGAACTTTTCTTTGACCTCCAACTCCGGACCTTTTCACTGGAGGCCACAAAAGTGAGGTTTGTGATATCCCTCCTTCTAGAGGAACCCCAAGCCTGGGCACACTGCCTCCTGGAGCAGAAAGCCCTAGAGACAACCAGTCTGGATCGATTCTTCCAGGCAATGGCCCAACTATATGGAGATCCTCACCAGGCAGCCACAGCAGATGCAGGCCTCCATGCTCTACAGCAAGGCCGCCGCCCAGTGGAGGAGTATTATCTGAATTCCGGCGATTGAGTGCAGATACCGCCTGGAATGACGTGGCTCTTAGCTATCAATTCCGGCTGGGTCTCCCGAAGCCGCTCAAAGATGAGCTGGCTCGCGTCGGGGTCCCACACACCCTCGACACCCTGATCAATCTGGCCATCCAGATTGATTGCCCTCTGCGGGAATGCAGGGCCGAGAGATCCGCTGGGCCTGCACGTTTGACCTGGATGATGCCCCAGGTTCCCAGTTATCCAGCTCCTGGTCCATCTGCCACCTCCTCCCCTCTTCCACCCGTCTCTGACTGCCGAAGAGCGCCAGAGGCCCATGTCACAGAACCTGTGCCTGTACTGTGGAGGTCCTGGGCATCTGGTGAGAAATTGTCCCGCCAAGGCCGGTAAGTGCACTACCAGTAACCCTGACGGACTGATGTATCTGCCTAACGATAAAGCTTACCTTGTGCTTTCTGTCTCTCTGCAGCTTCCAGGTGGACTATTCCAATGCTGGCAATCCTTGATTCTGGTGCATGCAGCTGCTTTGTTGACATCTCCATTGCAGCGCATCACCAGATCCCCCTTCGGCCAAAGAAACATCCCATGGTCATTCAATTGGCCGACGGGACAACTATTAGATCAGGCACAATTACCCAGGAAACCATCCCAGTGCTCACCAAGATCATAGGAGGGCATGCTGAGTTCTTGCTATTGGACGCCATCGCGTCCCCACTTTCTGGGCATCCCCTGGCTCCGGGCTCATAATCCTCAAGTTGACTGAGTCACCGGCGAAGTGAACTTCTCTTCCTCTTACTGCCGTCACCACTGTCTGTCTCAGTCTCCATAGAACCCTCCAGTCATACTCAGCCTGGATACAGATGTCGACCCGGAATCCCGTCTGATCGTTCCTGCATCCTATCATGAATTCCTAGACGTCTTCAGTAAGAAGGGAGCTGACATCCTCCCACCACACCAGTCCTACGACTGCCTGATCGACCTCCTACCAGGGGCTGAAGTCCCATTCGGTTGGATCTTTCCTCTATCTGAGGTGGAGTTGGTTGCCCTCAAGGCATACCTAGACGAAAATCTGGAGAAGGGCTTTATTCGACCATCCACCTCACCAGCAGGCGCCGGAATCTTCTTTGTAGAGAAGAAGGACCATTCGCTCCGGCCCTGCATTGACTATCGGGAACTCAATCGGATCACCATCAAGAACCGATACCCATTACCTCTGGTCCTGGAACTTTTCCAGAGGTTGGGGACTGCAGCCGTCTTCACTAAATTGGACTTACAACCTTATCTGCATTCGGGATGAGTGGAAAACTGCCTTCCGAACGCGGTTCAGACACTATGAATATCTTGTCATGCCCTTCAGACTATGTACTGCCACTGCGACTTTTCAGCACCTGGTAAACAACATTTTCTGTGACTTTCTAGACCAGTTCGTAGTCATTTACTTGGGTGACATACTGATCTTCTCTCCCTCTCTGGAAGAGCACCACAAGCACATGAAGAGAGTGCTCGCCCGCCTCAGACTACACGGCCTCTATACCAAGGCAGAAAAATGCTGAGATTTCATTCCTGGGGTTCAACATTTCCACTGCCGGAATCACCATGGACCCACAGAAGGCCTCGGCCATCCTGGACTTGCCCGCTCCTGTTGACAAGAAGGGAGTCCAGCGATTCGTTGGGTTCGCAAACTTCTACCGGAAGTTCATCGAGGGGTTTTCGGCAGTCATCACCCCAATAACCCAGCTCACCAAGCAGGACTCACCCTTCTGCTGGATTCCCGAGGCCCAAGAGGCCTTCACCCAACTCAAGAGACAGTTCACATCTGCCTCCGTTCTTAAGCACCCGGATCATGCATTGCCATACACCTTGGAAGTAGATGCCTCTGAGACAGCAGTGGGAGCAGTCCTATTACAGAGACAGGGCCCAAAGGCTTCGCTTCACCCTATCGCCTTTTTCTCTAGGAAGCTAACACCTCTGGAGAGGAACTACGACGTAGGCGATAGGGAACTGCTGGCAATCAAGTCGGCCCTGACAGAATGGCGGTAGCTCCTAGAAGGAGCTTCCCACCCTATTCTGGTTTTTACAGACCAATAGAACCTAGAATACCTGTGGACCGCCAAAAGACTGAAACCTCGGCAGGCACGATGGGCACTGTTTTTCTCTTGATTCCAGCTGCACATCACTTACAGGCCCGAGGCTAAAAATGTAAAGCCGGATGCATTGTCAAGAATGTTCCCTGTTCTGGAGGACACGTCCCCGCCGGATACTATCCTTCCGGCCCACAGTTTCCTGCTCACCCAGGAAGATCTTCTGTCCCAGATCCGGAGGTTTTGCACCGGCCCCCCAACTCAGACTGAAAGATGGGTTATGGTGGTTCAGGAATAGACTGTACATCCCGCAGGAGCTCCGCTCAGCAGTCCTCGGACTCTGTCATGATACCAAAATGGCCGGGCACTTTGGTGGTCGCAAGAAAACGGAGTTACTTGCCCGCTCTTTCTGGTGGCCTCTAATGAAGGAAGATTGTCAGAGCTATGTAGCCACCTGTCCTGTCTGTGCCAGAAATAAATCAGAAAAATCCAAGGCCTGGGGACTCCTCAATCCATTGCCCATTCCGGAACGTCCATGGTCACAAATTGCAATGGACTTCATAGTGGAGCTCCCACCATCGGCGGGTTACAACACAATCCTGGTGGTCATGGACCATCTCACGGAGATGGCACATTTTTTGCCCATGAAGGGTACTCCATCGGCAGCTGAGACCGCAGAAATCTTTATAAGGGAGGTGGTCCCTTTACATGGAATCCCTACTAACATCGTGTCGGACCGAGGAATGCAGTTCACCTCCCGCTTCTGGAAGTCCCTGTGTGCCACTTTGGGAATTGAGCTGGCCTTCTCTTCGGCCTACTACTCCCAGTCCAATTGACAAACAGAGAGTACCAACCAAACTCTTGAACAGTATCTGCGGTGCTATTCCTCCTACTCCCAGGATAACTGGGTATCGCTTCTACCAGTAGCCGAGTTTGTGTAGAATAACTCTGTTCACTCTGCCACCAAGCAGTCCCCCTTCTGGGCAAACCTTGGCTACCACCCTTCCTTCCTGCCCGACCTGGCGATGGAAAGCACTGTGCCCGTTGTCCTGGAAACTACACAGTTTCTTAAGAGGAAAAACAAACTCCTTCAGGAGACCCTCGCCCAAGCCCAGGCTACTAGCAAGAGAAACTTTGATAGGGGAAGGAGGGGAGAACTGGACTTACAAGTCGGACAACAGGTCTGGCTGTCCACAAGGAACCTAAGACTCTCCTGTCCCTGGGACCCAGATATATAGGGCCATTCCCTATTGAGAAGAGAATTAACAGAGTGGCCTCAGAGTTAAACCTGCCATCATTCCTGCATATCCACCCAGTCTTCCACGTTAACCTACTTAAGCCAGTGGTTAAGGACGTCTTTCCGGGGCGTAGCACAGCACCCCCAGAACCGGTCTTGGTGGATGGAGAGGAAAAATTTGAGGTGGAGACCATCCTCAATTGCAGGAAAAGAGGAGGCAGCACCAAATTCCTGGTCAAATGGAAGGGTTATGGACCCGAAGAAAACTCCTGGGAGCTTGAATAGAATCTACACGCAAGGGAATTGATCATAGCCTTCTGGAGAAGACACCCGACCAAGAGAGCCCATTGGGGCATCCGGAGGCTGCCCCTTGGGGGGGGCAATGTTAGGAAATTGGCCATTTCCGGATGTCTGTGCGCATCCACGCACGCCCGTGTGCGTCCGCACGCCTGTGCAGCTAATGGTGTCAAAATGGCCTATTTAAGCTGACAACACCTTGCAGCAGATTCTGTCCATTCTACAGTGTTCCTGTGAACCCTGTGACTACTTTGAGAGGCATTCCTGCACCTGTGACCCCGGCTTTACTTGGACTTGTTACTTTCCGCCTGCCCTGACCCCCGGCCTGTCTACGACTACCCTTTTGCCTGATCCTTCTGTACCTTTGCCGCTCGCACGTTGCCGACCTTGCTTGCACCTGACCACCTGCCTGCCTGCTCCACCTGTACCGCATTTCCAACCTGTTGCCGACCCAGTCTGTACGACCATTCTTCAGCTTGCATGAGCTCCAGTGGACTCCCACATACCATCATGTGACCCAGTCCAACCCTCGTGCCCCCCTGTGCTCTTAAGCTCCCTGTCTGCACTACCAGGGGTTCTTGAACGAGGGCCGCAAGAGAGGTGACCCCCTGCATAAGCTAGACTCATCCACCAGGTATGTGACAGTGGCAGTCAGGGTAACATGTGGTTGCATAGCATAAACTCTATAAGACTCTATGGCAACAGAGACTCAAGCTAAGAATCACTACTTCAGTAGAACAATTCTGAACTTGTAATCAACTTCATGGATAGCGTCCCTTACAGTGATGCCCAGAGTAACTCTGGTAACACAGGGGAACATCTGGTGGGACCAAAGACCGAAAGGGCAAAGCGCTAACTAATTGGAACTGGAGAACCCTGGAAGCAATCAGGGAGGGTCTCTTCACAGAATCTGGGTCTTTTGGAGAAGTTGTATGCTATTGGACTCTAGGCCTGGCTGCTCACACACCAGTTCTGACACTGGAGAGCCTCCCACATGGCTGTAAATCACACAGCTGCTGAGGGAGAAAATAGAAATGTATAATTCCTGGAATAGTCCAAGGAGTTATGGGAGTAAAATGGACCTGTACCTGCATCAGAGGATTGCGAGTAAATGGGCAATCCGCTACAGAGAGATACAGGTACATACCACTGCAATGCATGATGACTTTTTAAATTCTTAAGCTTTAGATAACTGTCATCTAGTCTTGCCAGCCCTAATGACTGTGCCTGTCAGGAGAAATGCCAGAGAACCTTAGCTGATCGATCACAGGAGACATAATAATCAACCATGCTGGATATTTTTGTTTGACTCTTCATCATGATATGCCAAAACCAGAGTTGCTTGACAGTCAGGCAATCAAAGCATTCATTTTCCAGTATGCTTGACTTTTATTTAATATAAAACATTATGGCTGTTAGATTATGCCTGCAGGTCCCTATTATGCTATGTCAAGCTTCTGGGGGCTTCTGATTGAAGGTAAGATCTCCCTGGAAGTGTCCATGTCTGTTACTCCACCTCCATACCTCATGCAGTATTTCTCCCCTAGCTAATGCCAAACTTGGTCACCCAGAATTTTTTTCCCATATAATCATATTTGGTGCACTTATCTTGGATTCTTAGTTTATACTTAATGAAAAAATAAGAGTTTAAACATATTCCATTAAAATATAGTCATGATTAACTAATTGTTACACAGCTTGCATTTCACTTATAAACACAGCAGAAAACCTAACTAAAGCAGCACAGTTTCATGGTCATGAGGAGGTTGAAATGTTACAAAGAGACCAGTGAAAGAAAAAAATGAAATCCGGGCCTGAGGATATGTGAAATCATTGCAGATGTCTAAAATAATGCATTCATGGGAAGATCTGGAGACCTAACAATATATGGTTATTCACTGATGTAGTTAATTCCAAAAAAATAAATAATCAGACTCAATGCCAGCTAGCTGTAAATGGTGAATAAAAATATTCCAATCAACTGTCTATACACATTTTACCAATTTATTTGACTGTGTTTATTTGATATAATTTGATTTAATGAATATTGAAAATACAATTTTGCAAGTATATGTTGAACTGAGCATCCTGTTCCTGCACAACAGATGTGGCATATGGTTTTATAGAACTAATTAGTATAAGCTGGTCTGTAATGCGATTCTGTGCATTTTAGCTGCTTACATCAAACGTGTCCAGCAAAGGTGCAGACAGTGCTAAATGTTAATGTACCAGCTAATTATTTAAATTTGCCTTTAAATGCTCAAAACAGTATAAAATATTTAGTTGCATAAATACAATTAGAATGTTGCAATCGGTGTTGACTATATCGATTACACTATGGATTGGATAAATTGTGAATTTTCTTCCCTAGCCACCTTATTATTACACTAATAATGTAAAAAGGAACCTTAAAGAGAAACAAATTATTTAGTTTTGAGCGGAGATGACATTGCGTGGAAAAGTATACTTTATTCCGTAAGTAAAAAAGTTGGAGTGCCTCCTCGTGTATGATTTGAAAGGGTGTCCCTGGTGCAACAACAAATAAAGATATTAAAGCCAATGTGACAAAAATCCTCAACATGGTTTTCAACAAAACTCCCTCCTCCCCCATTGAAACTGATCAGGGGCACAGGATCAACTTGCCTGGAAATGCAGAGAGGTCTTTCCCCAGGTGGTACTGTGCCACATTCATTTTTTCACTCTCAAAGAAGAACTAATGTGTAAGGCATGGTTCAAAGGCATTATCCCCTTCAGGATCTAGTTCTTGCCAAACCTCTCAAACAGAACACTATTGATGAGATGACTGTTCAAACCCTTACTGAACACCATCCAACAAGCTGGCAATATATACACCTGGAGTGACCCCCATCGGTCTGCAAATGCAAAAACATAATGAGCGCTACTCCCTCCAAAATCAAGGACAATTCCAGATTCTCCCTTTACTCCTAAACATAAAACTCCAACACTGGGCATCTGCGGAAACACTCTCTGCACCAAGACCACTACCTCAGTGCTTCCAAAGAAGCCAGCAATCTCGATTCAGACTAGGGTCCAGACCACAATGACAGGACCATGCAACAGAAAAAATATATGTCTTTCTATTGCATATAGAGGGTCTGTGAGCATACCTAAGTCTGTATTGGCACTATATCCACTGAAGTATTCTTTTAGCAAGTAAATAACCCAGATAGCAATGTAGTATTGATAGTATTGAACTGTAAGTCTTGTTAACTTGCTGCACATTTTCACTGCCAAGTTGTACACTTGCAGAGCACTTGAAGCACAAGTTCTAGTTGACACTTTTCCATATTCAGCCACAGTGACCCCTGTGGTGGGATGACTATTGCACAATATAACTGAACCAGAAGTTGCAGCAGACTAGCAGAATGTTTGCAAAGAAAGTTAATCTGGAGTCATGCAATGCAGAAGTTCTGCAAATGTGCAACAAACTTGTGAAACGTGACAAGTCTAGCAATGGCTTAGCAAGTCATTTTAAAACTTGCACTACAATTGCTTGCTATCTGGGTAATTTACATTTTGCCAGGTAGAGTAGGAACTGGCCATAGAGGGATAACTTTGGCACAGTTAGTGAGATTAAAAATGTATTGCAATGTATGTGAGCCAAAAACCCTGTTTTTATGCAAAGTTTGCTGAAAATATTTAGGAGTGTATAGCAGTGTGCATAGGTTTGATTCAGGTTTTTCAGATCACAGGATCTTGTAGACAATGATGCCTATTGGTGCAGCAAGGCAAGGTAATTCTTCGTTCTTCTTAAGAGTAAGACCTATTGCTCTGTAGCTCACTCATCACCTCCTCCCATTCTTGCCTCCAGGACTTTTCCAGAGCCTCTCCAATCCTATGGAACTCCTTACCCCAATATGTCAGATTATCTCCAACTCTATTAGCTTTTAGACGATCCCTCAAAACCCTTCTCTTCAGAGAAGCCTATCCTACCCACCCCTAACAACTGTATTTTAATTTTCTCCATCTGATCATCCCCCACAATTATTACCTTTTGTTCCACTTGACTCTCCCTCCTAGATTGTAAGCTCTAACGAGCAGGGCCCTCTGATCCCTCCTGTATTGATTTGTATTGTAACTGTACTGTCTGCCCGCATGTTGTAAAGTGCTGTGCAAACTGTTGGCGCTATATAAATCCAT
The DNA here is from genome assembly GCA_018402905.1 of Glandirana rugosa. NCBI lineage: Eukaryota > Metazoa > Chordata > Amphibia > Anura > Ranidae > Glandirana > Glandirana rugosa. The sequence goes on from BLSH010136735.1 coordinate 93,390, forward strand.
TCTAATAATAATAATACTGTCACAGCACACACTACTCAGGGACCCAGACCCCCTTACCAACTTCTGTAAGAATAAAGAATAGTGCTCCTAAAAATCTGGGTATACAAATACTCAGATAATACAGTGACCAAAAGATACCTGCATACACAGTGACTCCCCAAACTGAAACTACAGTCAACTTTCTATTACTTGCAATTAAGGCACGCAATGTCAGCTCAGCAATTTCCTCACAATTTGTTTTTCACCTACCGCAGTGTCTTCTATGATGCAACAAGTTACTTCCACTAAGGGTTATTCACAGCTGCTTGGGACATACCTGGACAGATACCCCTGTAGGGCTAGAGTGCAGTGGGAGCCAGATGTGGCAGGAGATCAATGGGAAGAAGATATGAAGGCAGTGTGTTACAGCTCCTTAAATGTGTTGCAACGCCTCTCACAGTTATATATCCTGCTTAGAGTGCATTGTACTCCTTGCAAACTACATAAGATGGGCCTACTGGCAGACCTTCCAAGTGTTGGAGGGATCATGGGGATCTGCTTCCTATGCTATGGTGCTGCCCCAAGCTCTATAGATACTGGGACACCGTCCTTCGTACAATAAATCAGGCTTTCCAATTGAATTTATCTCTGGATCCCTTACCTTGTATCCTTGGTATTTTGGATCCAGTGATTTCTGACACTTTTGTTAAAGAGGCTGTATCCAGGGCCTTATTTCAGGCTTGTAAAGTGCTTTGATGTATTTGAAAAGTTCCTCGCCCTGTCCCGACAGGATTGGATTACCAATATGAGTACCACCCTTCGCTATGAAACATTTATATACCAACAGAGGGGCTGTCCCACCACATTTGACAGGGTATGGAATGGATGACTGTCAACAGGGGCATTGCTAGGTCTACAAAAGATCTGGGGGTAGAGCCCATAGCAGCAAAGTAAAAGTCATATGCTTGGGCGGGCATTGACATGTAGACTAGAAGTATAAGCTCAGAGGAACCAGGCACACCATAGGAGGAAGGAGGGCTCCATTAGGAGCATAGAGAGACCTCTGGTGGAGAAACACTACCATCACATCATCACAGCAAAGAAACCTTTACGTGCTAAGGCCCTAGCACACTCAGGTGAGAGGCTAGAGCACAAAAAGGTGGCACAGAGTGGATTACAGTCACAAAAATTAATTCCTGTGAACATCACAAAAATAATCACTGTTTTTGGTGGAAGGATACCAGATTTAAGAAGGCACAAAAACAAATTGAAGACTATAAAGAGACATTTTTTTGATATGCACATTAATAGATACACTGTATATTCTGATTTGTGGAATTTATGCTTTAGTTAAGTTGTGTCCAGTCTTGAGACAAATTCATTCATGAGAATCATTTGAGCACATGCAAGGTTACCAATTGCACAAATTGCGTCCAGCCTTGAGATACAGTGTTTGATTTATATGTGGCACAGAGTGTTGAACACAATAGTCACTACCAATTTATGCATGATATATTGTCAAATCTACAATGAATGTAGGCTATCATATGGCACAATTTGTTTGAATGTTTGCACACCTGTGATAAGTGCTGAGCACTTCACCTATTATTTAAATTTCTAAAAAACAATAGATCTAAAAAATGCATGTGAAGCATATATGAATGCAGTAATATATTTTTTATTCACTTTTGGTAGCGCTGAGCACATCTTTTATTTTTATATCTGAGTGTGGATCCCCCCTACATCAGGGTCCCCAGAGAGCCCCCCCACTTACATCAGGTTCCCCAGAGCCCCCCTCATTAAATCAGGGTCCCCAGAGAGCCCCCCTTACATCAGGGTCCCCGGAGAGCCTCCCTACTAATATCAGGGTCCCCAGAGCCCCCCGCACTACATCAGGGTCCCCAGAAAGCCCCAGGGCTCAGGAGTGCACTACATAAAGAATGCAGGGCTCATCTGTGCCCATCTATGCAGCCTCACCAATGCCCAGCAATGCAGTCTCACCAGTGCCCAGCAATGCAGCCTCACCTGTGCCCAGCAATGCAGCCTCACCTGTGCCCAGAAATGCAGCCTCACCTGTGCCCAGCAATGCAGTCTCACCTGTGCCCAGGAATGCAGCCTCACCTGTGCCCACATCGCCCTCAACTGTGCCGGGGATCAGAGAGGAGAGGAAGAGGAGAGCCAACCAGATCATCAAACAGGCCGGCATCTCCCGCTGTGTCCGTTTTAATTTGAATCACTGGGTGCCTGTCGTCACATAAGTACCGCCCCCTGGATCGGCTCCCACCTGTGATAGGCAGCACATGTCCTGGCATTGGACAAGTGTGCTGTCTGTCAAAGAAGCCATACCAGGAGGCGGGACTTTGTGACGGCAGGCACCCGGCGATTCATATTAAAGCTGACACAGCAAACAACGCTGACCTGACACCTGCAGTGCTGGTGCAAGGATTTTTGACACCCTAGACGAAACCTAATTTTTCCGCCCCGTTTGCCCATGTATACAGTGGAGGTGGCAAGGGTGGAGATTTTTGCGGCGCCTCTCTACTTATTTCCACCATTAGTGGTGATTAAATACCACCAAAAGAAAGCTCTATTTGTGTGAAAAAAAAATTATAATATTGTCATATGGGTACAGTGTTGCATGACCACGCAATTCTCAATCAAAGTGCGACAGCGCTGAAAGCTGAAAATTGACCTGAGCAGGAAGGGGGTAAAAATGCCCTGTAGGCAAGTGGTTAAGGCAGTATTATTCATTTCGTCACATTTTTTAGGGGTTCAAGCAAGCAGTGAGGAGGTGATACATCAACTTGTCCCCTTACCCCAAACACAGACTCTCAATACAGAGTTCAGTTTACATGTTAGTTGAAGCCGCAAAATATTAAGTGAGCTTTCACCTTAAGGGTAGGTTTAGACATCCATCTAAATCTCCCTTGCCTCTGAAGCCAGATCTGGTTCTGGATCGCTCTTCAGAGGATACTGACAGGCATGGGGAAGCGATGTGATGCCTCCTCACTACCTGTTTTAACCACTTTGTTGCCGGCAATCGCACCTCCTCGCAGTCTGACAATGCACGCGGTTGCAGGGTGTTTGCTGTGCTTTTCCATTGACTTGCATGTGTAGCATTTGGTGCGATTGCCACCCGCTGATTTCTACGCATCAGGTCAATTTAGCAATGGTCGTGAAGCATTGCAGCCACAGCAGCAGCATGTAACCACCCCCCTCCGCTACCTATTGCAGCTTAAGCAGGGGGGTTGACAGGTGGCAAAAATGCAGCTCAACCATGCATTTTTGGCACCCACCAACTAAGTCTAAAGGAGGCCATAGGAAGTATGCAGAGCCATTACCTTAGATCTCCTTCTCCCTAGCAGCTTATGCCAGCACTATACACTATACCAGATTACTACAAACTGTGATACTTGAACCATGACTATATAATGACATCATTTCAGTAAAGCAGAGTTCCGCTGTTAGATTGACAGCAGGGTTTAGGGGGAGCACACTGGAACGATCCTGGGGAAGTACCCTTACTCTATAATAATAATAAAAATGAAATAAATGTAATAATATTGCATATAAAACTATAATAATAAAGGCAACACCAGAAGACCCAGCCAAGCCTGACACTGTTAGTTCTGCTCCCAGCACCTACACCCATTGACCATAATAGCAGGAGTCCATCTTTGTACCACTGCAATTCCCAGAACGCCCTCCAGGGAACTTGATTTACAAAAATAAATGACAAATGATAATATTGGAAGCACTAGAAAACCCACTCATTGCCTGACACCTTTGCTTCTGACCACAGCTACACCCACAAAAGCAGGAGGCCATCTTTGTAGCACTACAAATCCCAGACTGCCCTGCAGGGAACCACCCTTGCTTTATATTAAAAATTTTCATGCACTGAATGTGGGATAAACAGGAGCAGGGGCGGCAGATACAGTAAATATGTGGGCGGCCTCACCTGGTGTCCCTCCCCCGTGGAAAAACTTAGCAAATACCCTTGCTGTGTGAGAGTAAGCCCTCCAGGCTCTATCATATGGGCAGAACAAGGGAGGAGACTTGCTCTCACACTCCGGCTGTCACTGAAGCATCGGGTGCAGACTCAGTGGGGTTTCTGTGGCTGTGCGGGCACCCTGCGACACTCTTACTGAGTCTGCACTCGGTGCGCATCGCTCCCTCTGTGCCTCAGCACCCGCCCTGGTCCTTCTAGAGACTTGGGCTATGGGCCATAGAATCAGGGCTATAGCCCCAGAAGCCACCCCCTAGCAATGCCACTGACTGTCAATACCAGGGTTAGCACCCATGGAGCTGGTTTTACATCGGTTATTAGGTTGAGGTTCAGTTCTCAGGCTTATTGCCTAGTCTCCATGTTACCTGAGGTTCACTTTTACCCCTGTATTCTAAATGTACTTGCGTGGTTGTTTATTACATAATTTGTATATTGGTCAAGTTGTGATAACAGAGCTGAGGTTCTAAATTTATACCCACAGATGTACTGTAATTTGAATTATTGCTGATTTCTTTGCCCGCTTGTATATTCAAGTGTTAGATATTTTGCCATATACTGTGACACAGGTGTTCTGGAACTCTTTTTCTGTGGTGGTTAATAAACTTTGTCTTTGATTCAAAAAAATAAACTATTGCTTCTGCTGAGCCATAACACTCAGGGCCGGATTAACATATTGGCTATTGGAGCTGCAGCTCCAGGCCCCTACCTCAAAATAGGCCCATGCCAGTGAGTCATTAATGCTGTTTAGCTCTGCGTGTGTACACCATTGTTATGTAAATTGCGGGCGGCAGGCACTATTGTTATGTAAATTAAGCGTGATCGGCAGGCGCTATTGTTATGTAAATCGCGTGCAGCAGGCGCTATTGTTATGTATATCACAGGCGGCAGCTGAGTTCCACAGAGTGCAGTGTAGCACAGCATAGAGGCTGAGTCTTGTTCCTTCCCCACCGCTTTCACCCCCATAGCGCAAAATACACCAAATGGGGCTAAATCCTTACTCCAGTTAAGACCTGGAGATCTGCACATGGAAATAATGTTTAGTGCATGATATAATCACCTAAATTGTACTAAAATTTGCGGGATATTATTTAAAGATAATCTGCTTTTCAACTGTGAGAAAAAGTGATTACAATTGTAACTTCCCCAAAGAAATCCTTTTCATGTTGAGATGAAATGTATCTTTCTCTCAAAGAATTTGTCCTTGCAACAATGTTGCAATTTTGATAATCTATTTTGTTTTTAAGATTGGTAGAATGTTCAGTCTTTTCCTGTTTTGTTAAAATATTATTTTTTCTCTGTCACTTTCACTTGCTGATATCTAGCGCACAAAAATATTTCCCCAAACTCACACAGGTGTCTTTATAAACCAAAAACAATACCATTGCTTATGGAAATGTAAATAGAATCCCATTTGTTTTATTTTTTATTCTTTCCAAATGATTTTAAAGAGGAAGTAAACCCTGATGGGTTTTACTTCCTCTTTGTTACTCTTTGTTACCCTGCAATTTAAAAGCATAATAGGCTAGTATGCATCACATACTAGTCTATTATGTGTCACTTACCTGCATTGGAAGCCTATGATGCCCCCGCTCCAGGCCGCATCCATCTTCGCCCCTCTTCCTTCCGGGGGCCGCGATCTCCAGCTCTGTGACAGGCCGTAGCTGCGTGACGTCATTCCCGCGCATGCGCACAGGAGCTGCCAATCACGGCACAATCTCAGTCAAAAAACGGCACATCGGCACATGCAAGTACAGTGAGGTCAGGCACTGATGTGGATGAGAAGGCCTGGCTCACAGTTTTCCGCTCTAATTCAGCCAAAAGGTGTTCTATTGGGTTGATGTCAGGACTCTGTGCAGGCCAGTTAAGTTCCTCCACCCCAAACTCATTCATCCATGTCTTTATGGACCTTGCTTTGTGCACTGGTGTGCAGTCATGTTGGGACAGGAAGGGGCCATCCCCAAACACTTCCCACAATGTTGGGAGCATGAAAGGCCCACCAAAATCCTCAGCACCAGGCCCATGATGCTCTTAATCTGGCCCTGATAACACTCGTCAAGTCTGTCCCAGATCATTTTAAGGTCAGTCTCTGAGTAGTTAAAGTGGTTGCAGAGTCACATATATTAATTACTTTGATTCTCTTCTTTTATAGGTCCCTGTTCAGTACAGTGTGTATGTTTTCCTAAAATTATAATGCTAAATACCTTCTTTGCAGAGCCATACTGTACTGTCAGGTGACCTCCCTCTGCTTTCCTTCCCAAGAAGGGATGGGCTTAGATTCCCCTGTGATGAATGCAAGCTGGCAGAGGGAGGTCACATGATTGCACAGCAGGGCTCTGCAAAGAAGGTATGTAGCATTATAATTTTAGGGAAACGCCCTCTATACTGAACAGAGACCTAAAACAGAGAAGATCAAAGTCATTAATACATGTTTCTTTATTTTACAAACACTGGAACTGCTGCAAGGCATAGAATTACACAGGCATGAGAGGAGAGGAGAGGAGTGGGAAGGAAATCGGCACTCACGCGCAGACTACGGAACTGACAGAGAGAGAGGGAGGGGAAGGTGGGAAATGCAGATATCTGAGGAGGTAGCAGGATGACTGAGGAACATAAACTGAGCATGGTATCATGGATCAGCAGCCATGATAAACGTGGTAAGTTTAAACAGGTGAAGACAGGAACAGAAAGGATCAACCAGGTATTGTACAGCATAGAATGGATAAATTACACTACAGAAACACTATGATATATATAGGAGGGACAGGAGAATTTTTTACAGGTTACAACCACTTATTTTTTGATTGTTCTTATTCATTTGTCATTCTTGGCAGCTAAGCTTGTTGCCAAGCTATTTGATTAAAAGGTTTATCACTTCACTGCATGACAAGTCTAAGCCCCTGATTACATTTTGAAAGTAGAATTTCCAGGCTCTGTGACTTTCAGGATGATCATTAAACCTTTCAAGTCCTTTGCTGACTAAGGCGACCCATACATTAGTCAGTTTTTTCAAGTAGTGGGCAGAATGAATAAAAATGACCTGATTTCCCCATCCACACATTCTAGGAGGATGGGGGAATCCTACTGCTAACTTACTATGTCTCCCTGCACTGATCAGCACTGCTGACTACAGCCGATAGTTGTACAAAAGTCGATTGGTAGCTCAACAATCAGTCTGCCCATATATGGATCAAAATTGAGCAAGTCCCTGCTAAACAAGACATATTTAGATTCATGTATGGCCGGCTTAAGTGAGTGTCTTATCAGTAGATCTCATTACCATTGCCTTAAAGTTTTATTGTTTGTAGCCCATACCCTATCTCATGTCTCACATCTGCGGGCCATCTTATTGTGGCTCTGATTCTCAGTGGATAACACTTGTTGTTTTTGTTAGAGGTATTTTTGCTAGGAGAGGCATCATTTAGTCAGGCCTGTCATAAAGTGCAGGCCTGTATGTTTTGATCTGGGCAGGGGGTGGCTCAGAGTAGGCTAGAGATTGCAGGAAGAGACACCCCTTGGATACTCCTCCCCTTGGTTCCAGAAAGCGCTGGAAGGGGGGGTGGATGAGGAGGTGTCACTTGCTGTGTATGCTAAGGAGCCCTGACCAATCCCCAACTAGGATTGGTAGGGGGCAGGCCTCCTTAAATACTGTGATATGCCCAGCAGGAGGAGGAGCAGTGGAGGCTCGCCCATAAGGACTCTTGGGGCAGCGCTCCACCAAAAAAATAAGTAAGAAATAAAAATTAACTATAATTATTAACAAACAGCAGCACAGCTGAAGAGAAATGCCAAAGAAAAAAATCTTTGGAATTTCTCTCTAGCTGTGCTGCCGTTGCTAATTGCTAGAATAGACAGATTAGATAAGAAAGAGAAGTGTAATCTACCTAGCAACAGAGCAGACGTCCCAAATCTCATTAAAAACCCCTATCTAGAACACAGTAAAATTAATTCTCCACCCTCATTGGCTGCTTTCCAACATTCCATTCTAAGAATAGCTGCTATCTGGGGCATCTAAATCTACAGACCTTAAACTGCCTAGTCCATTTGGTCTCTCCCTGGGGGGAGCCAAGTTTTTCTCTGCCTGCAGTCTAGCCTGCAGTCTAGCCATGTCCCCCCCTCCACAAGTCGCACTCCGACACTTGGTCTCTACCTCTCCAGCAGTGTTTCCACTCTCCACCAGGGACCCTTCCCCCACCCATCATCCTGTACAGAGCAGAGGAGGAGGATATGAGGGATCGCTCAATGGAGGAGAGGAGAGGAAGCAGCAGATTTCCTGCCTGAATGGATCATCATGGATGACTACAGCTTGAGGAAATGAGAAGCTCAGAGGGACAATCAGATCCAAGGACAGCAGTGTCTGCAAGGTAAGATCTCTGAGCATACATGACAGGGAGCTCCCAGCAATACACAGGCAATGATTAGTCTGCATCCATAGATAACAGATAAGGCTGAACAGGTCCCTTCCAAAGCTCAGCAGTAGCATAAGAACTCTGAGCTGGCATGTAAATCACAGGGAGTTCTCAGGGATACACAGGCGGTAATTGACCTGCAATTAGTCTGCTGACATTGGGGGACCACAGAGCTCAGCAGCACCGCACACTCTCAGCTCTTCATACTTTACTGTTTAATAGGCAGCTTCAACCAACACAGCAACAACTCCACTCCTGGTGACTTCTTCATCCCTGCATTCAGTGCATTGTAAGTAATGATTCATGACTTCCAATGCAGGGACCAACAAGTCACCAGGAGTGGAGTTGTTGCTGTGTTGGTTGAAGCTGCCTGTGCTCAGCCTCTGTGTATCTCAGCATCAAACAGAACAAGAGGAATGTCTAATCATGACAATTTCTCTACAATAACTGCTTTCCAATGAATGCCATCTGAAATCGCCTGATTTTATAATTACATTTTGAACTTTTTTTGACAGATAATGAAGATTTATATTAGTGAAGCTGGTCAGTTCCAAAAACCAGGGACATTTCTATGGCTCACCATGTGTCAGGGGTTAGTGGAGGATTTCCAGCGTTCCTACTATAAAATAAGGAATTAGGATGGAGCTTGATGGCATAGCACATACATGAAAACCCACATAATACCAGTCTGTGCTGGGTTTCTGTGCAGACCTCACAGCTAATGTAGTTCTTTACCTTTGGGATTTAATGGATGAATGAGTCAGCAATATTTTATTGAGAATTAGGACTGACAGCTGAGTTATATTGTACATTGAGTGGGTGGAGTCTATAAGGCGTGTGGCTTCTAAGAGGTTGGAGGGACCAAAAAGGAAGGGTGGGGTCTAGCGCCCCACCATCTTAAAACTTCACCAACTGCCACTGGGGAGGAGAGTGTCAAGTGGAAGTGAGAAGGATGTTGCAGAGGTGCTGTGGAGGCCCCTACCCGGGAGGAAGCCCCCAGTCTAGGGGGGTGACCTTGAGGCCTGGAGACTCGGATGCAGCCAGGAGTGGAGTTGATTTCTGGAGCAGCACAAGGGAGTAAGAGTACAGCAGAGGTGCTACTGAGGACACTTTAAAGTATCCACTGGAGTCGGTGAGTGACAGACTCTGGGAGCTGGAGGAAAAGGCTGGAGCAGACTGGGAGAGGAATACTGGACAGGCTGCAGAGGTCTCGGGAGCCAGTCAGGGGAAGGAGTGTCACTGAGAGGAAAGCAGGCCGGTGTGGTCTGGAAGAGGGATGGGCTTGGAGTTGTAGTCCATAAAAGGCCCAGCTAGCACCAACGTACTAAGCTACACTTGAGGGGTCCAGGACCCTGGCCTGTAATGGGTAGTCCGGAGGTCCTGCTGACTGAGTGCAGGCCTCACCATGTGCTAGCTGCAGCGAAGAGAAAGGAGTCATGTGAGCCTAATAATTTCCCTTCAGGTCAGGAAATAAGTGAATTGCTGGAGAGAAGTGAGAGGAGTAACAGTCTGCAAGTAAAGTGCTGGAGAGAAGTAAAGTGTGTATATACAGTCGTGCATATAGAAGGTCCCAAGATCTAGTTCTTTGGGCATCACACAGTCTCCCCTTTTCCCCATCCATGTTATAAAACAATAAATATATAAATAAAACAAACAAAAACAAGAGCTAGCCCGTTCAGTGACTCCGGATGTGTGAGATATGGTGGGATTGAGGGCAGCCAAAGGTGAGCCACAACTACCAGCCACCCCTGAGGGGGCACATGGCTACACTGCATTCACTGGGTTCTGCTGCTCACTGGATGACACACTTATGCCTGTTTAGGATGCCTGTTTGAGATACCTGTTTGTGTTGATGTACTGTTTGGGAGCCTGATTGGAGTCCGGGGTACTAATGTTGATTGTCTCCCCATACAAATTGGTTATGCAGCGCAGACCTGCTGGTCCGGCAAAGGATTTTCTCCACTGACCAGCAAACAAAACTAAATGAATTTTAGAGGACAAAGATCTAATGAGACAGTGTTACTTTTACATATATTTGTTTTAACACAACTGTTAGTGTATTTTTTTTCTGTTTTGCTTGTTTTTTTTTCTGGCTAGTTGGTATGTGTGCTGAGTAGAGTTGAGCGAACCCGAACTGTAAAGTTCGGGTCCGTACCGAACTTTTGGTGTCCGGGACCCGGACCCGAACCTGGACTTTTCAAAAAAGTGATTGGCCAGTGCACCATGTGACCCAGCCTCTATATGGGGCTGGAGTCACCGTGCTGCATGTCATATGCTCTCAGGATAGTTTAGGGAGAGGATGCTGCTGGCTCTGTGAGGGACAGATTGCAGAACATCTCATCCTGCTGCACAGAACGATCTGATTGTGGACTAGGGAGAGATACTAGTACTGGTGCTTTGAGGGACAGATTGCAAACCTCATCCTGCTGCACAGAACAGTCTGACTGGACTAGGTAGAGTCTGTTGCTTTAAGGGAAAGATTATTCTTCTAAAATCATCATCAAGTTGTACAGGGAAAGGTTCCAGCTGTTGCTTTAAGGGAAAGATTAGTGTTCTAAACTCATCATCAAGTTGTACAGGGAAAGGTTCCAGCTGTTGCTTTAAGGGAAAGATTAGTGTTTTAAAATCATCTCCAAGTTGTACAGGGAAAGGTTCCAGCTGTTGCTTTAAGGGAAAGATTATTGTTCTAAAATCATCTTCAAAGTGTGTGGGAAAAGCCTATTGCAGGTGCATAGAGCCATATTACTGTTCTAAAATCATCTTCAAAGTGTGTGGGAAAAGCCTGTTTCAGCCGCATGAAGCCATATTAGTGTTCTAAAATCATCTTCAAAGTGTGTGGGAAAAACCTGTTTCAGCCACATGAAGCAATATTAGTGTTCTAAAATCATCTTCAAAGTGTGTGGGAAAAGCCTATTGCAGGGGCATAGAGCCATATTACTGTTCTAAAATCATCTTCAAAGTGTGTGGGAAAACCCTGTTTCAGCCGCATGAAGCCATATTAGTGTTCTAAAATCATCTTCAAAGTGTGTGGGAAAACCCTGTTTCAGCCTCATGAAGCCATATTAGTGTTCTAAAATCATCTTCAAAGTGTGTGGGAAAACCCTGTTTCAGCCACATGAAGCCATATTTGTGTTCTAAAATCATCTTCAAAGTGTGTGGGAAAACCCTGTTTCTTCAGTGAAGATGATTTTAGAACACTAATATGGCTCCATGCGGCTGAAAC
>BLSH010136735.1:106179-120800 GCA_018402905.1 Glandirana rugosa
GCTTGGGGTAACTTTAGTTACCCTTGGGCTTGAAAATCCGTGTTTTTACCGACATTGTTTCAGGACCTTTCAGGATCTCCAGACGTTTTCCTTCCTTTTACCCCCATTCCCAGCCTATTCACGGGATGTTTCTTTACCCCTATCCCTTTATTGAATTTTATTAAAAATTCGATTTTAGTGTATTTTTTTAGTTTTTACCTCCACCTACACCTCAACCTCCAACTCCTCCACCACTTTCACCCCCACCTCCTCCTCCTCCTCCATCGGTTGTGACAAAAAAAATAAAAACAAAAAAAAATTTGGTCGCTACATCTACGTGACTCCTAGTTCTATAGGGAGAGGTTCCTACTGTTGCTTAAAGGGACAGATTATTGTTTCTTGCACAAAATTAAAAAGTGCATCTACATCGCTGGTTTAAAAAAAAACAAAAATAAAAAAAACAGTGTTGGCTACCTCCTCCTCCTCCTCCACCCCCACTTTCACCACCTCCTCAACCTCCAACTCCACATCCACCTCCATTTTTGATTTTTTTATGTGATTTTAGCTTAAAAATTATTTTAAGTTATTTCCCTATCCCCATTTCTTTGTAGGGCACTTATCCGACCCTTACCCCCATTTTCCTTCCTTTTGCAGACCTCTAGGACTTTCCAGGACTTTGTTACAGCCATTTTTGTGCCTAAAAGTTCGGGTTCCCATTGATTTCAATGGGGTTCGGGGTCCGGGTCAAAGTTCAGGTCAAGTCCGAACCCGAACCCGGACTTTGTCCCGAAGTTCGGCCGAACCAGCAGAACCCGAACTTCCAGAGGTTCGATCAACTCTAGTGCTGAGGAATACATTTTGCTTTGTTTGCTCTGTGAAAAGAGCTTCTATGTGCAGCATACTCTAAAAGCTAGTTATAAATTGGGATGGTTGTCATATTTGTTTAGCTTTCTGGAATTGGCACGGGCACACACTGGATGTCTTCCGCTGACATTGTACTTTGCCTGGCATCTGGAGTGTGTGCTTTTAGAGAGTAATGAGCTGCCTTCAGACACAGACATACCTGTCCTTTGTTTATCAATTGCTATATATCAGGCATAAGCAATTAGCGGACCTCCAGCTGTTGCAAAACAACAAGTCCCATCATGCCTCTGCCTCTGGGTGACATGCTTGTGGCTGTCAGAGTCTTGCTATGCCTCATGGGACTTGTAGTTCTGCAACATCTGGAGGTCCGCTAATTGCATATCCCTGCTATATATGCTCCAATATGGCATAGTTGCCAACATTGTGAAAAAATTTATAGGGACACTTTTTGTCTGTAGGCGGGGATCGTATTACAATTAGGGGGCGGGGCATTCACTTGGGGGGTGTGTCACAGTTGGGGGAGAGAAATGTGTTGCGGCCAAAAGGGGGCGTGGTTTCAACTAAATAATAGTGTGGCTTGAATGGGGGCGGGGCTTGAAGGGGTGTGGTTTGAGTCTGAGATGAATGAGGGATGGAGGAAGAAAGAATGAATTAGGGAGGGAAGGAGAGAGAAGGAAGTCAGGATGAAGGGACAGCAGGCCCAGATCCTACACCACAATAGCAATATGTGTATTCCAGAAAGTTTAACAATCAGCAGAAAAAAGATACTCCAATCACCTGGTGTTAGCGCTTTAATCATCCTGGCACCATGGTTGGTATGGTGTCAGGGTGATTAAAGCGCATTATTTCTATTATTACATTGTAATATAAGATGAAATCATTCAACTCACTATGATGCAGAATCAGTGGGAGCCCACACTGGTCCCAAAGTGGAGCAGACAAATTGTGATAGTCACAGACAGCCAGGTTTTAGGCTGGTATAACAAAAAGTGCACTGTATTGGAGAGTGCCATGCCGGTTGTCTCATTATGTATGCACACAGGTTCTATTTGGTTACTGTTCTCTTATTTAGTGTCAGTATGCTTAGCAGCCTGAGCTGGGGTGGCATATTTCTTTCTGGGGCCATCCTCAGCTTGTAGTTGCCAGCAGGGCCTCCCTGTGTCTTTGTCATAAGATAGTGCCATCCCACAGGAAACTCCATCTCTCACAGGTCAGTTCTTGTTATTAGTGGGTTTGGAACTTGCATGTTGTCTGTATGGGTGACCTTGGTTCTCCTCCACAGGTTGCTTCCCTGGAACACCTCATTGGATGACTAGTGCCCAAGGTTGCCCATGGGTTTGCCTGGTCCAACCGAGTGCCATATGTGTAAGGTGGTTATGAAGGGAAGTGACCAGCAGGAGGCTATACGATGACACATTTACACACCGGCCCACTCCATGCAATTTTCAGTTTCCCATCCTTAGTATTAATACTGTTCTAGTTTCTTCCTCGAGCTTTTCTATGACTTGGGAGGAGACTCTCTCTCAAAGTTCCGCTATACAGTTTAAAGCCCCAATTCCATAACATACACTTTCTTATTTTCCAACTTTGCTCAATATAGTCCATGCCTAATCCCTTTCCACCCACCCCTACTTAGTCCCTCCTTCCCACTCCTAGCTGATGTTCTTTCCCTCTCTTCACCCCCCTCTTCTTCATTTTTCCCTGTTTCCCAGACCCTGTTTTTTCCTTTTCTTACTCTCCTGCCTTTTACACATATGTTCTATTTCTTACTCTAAATACGCCTGACTCTTCATCCTATATACACCGTGCCAGAGGTAAAATTGCTCCTCCTAAATGTGAAGGGATTAAACCCTTAGGGGAATTTTAATGAATGAAGGTCCAAATTGAATTCCTTAAAACACATTTTAAATAAACTACCCCCCCATTTGCAAAGCTCAGATATTCAATTTCTTACCACAGCTACTCCACAGATGCAATTTCTTCTACTCCCCAGTCCAAAGGGGTGAGCATACTCATTTCTAAATCTATTCAGTGATCCCTCCCAGACTGGTCAACCTATTGATGACCTGTCAGGTTTCTCTTCTTAAAGGGTAATATATGCAAGCATCCTGTCACCCTCAAATATACAGAAATAAGATAAAAGTCCAGCGCTTCCCGTAAATATATCAATAATAAAGTGCAAACAAATAAATAAAATATACCATCTTATCTCAAATTTTCAATTAGAAAACGCAGTTAAAATGTGTTCTATGCATTCTATCAAACAATTCAGTGCAAAATAAATAGTGCAGTCAAAGCCACTAAGGGAAATCCAGAAAAGTGCAAATGTTTTATAAAGATTCACAAGTGTTTTTCTTAATAAGCAGACAATGCCCCCAGAACCCTGTGGCCATTTGTCTTTCCCCTCAGCCCCTTGTAAATCAGCCAAGCAGTCTGAGCCCCAAGTCATGCAGCAGTCTCTTATGCTTTTTGATGACTCTGCTGGTGTGCATTCCATGGGCCATCCACATAGCCCTGCCCCAGAAGTGGAAGACATTGAGTGCATCAATGCCCAACCACTTCTGTTTCAGGATGAGGACATGGAAACACCACTGCAGCACGTCTCTGATGATGACGAAACACAGGTGCCAACTGCTGCGGCTTACTACAGTGTGCAGACTGATAAGGAGGGCAGTGGTGAAGAGTGGGTGGAAGATGATGTGGAGGATGATGAGGTCCTAGACCCCACATGGAATGAAGGTCATGCGAGTGACGTGTGCAGTTTGGAGGAAGAGGTGGTGGTCATACAGAGGCACCAGCACAGCAAAAGAGGAAGCAGGTTGCAAAAGCGGAGCGACCGTCCCCTAGACAGTACGCCTGCTACTACCCACCGCACCCAGGGACCTAGCACACCAAAGGCAGCTCAAAGGAGTTCCCTGGTGTGGCAGTTCTTCTTGCTGACGACAAGACACGAGTGGTTTGCATGCTGTGCAATCAGAGCCTGAAGCGAGGCATAAATGTTCTAAACCTGAGCACAACCTGCATGACCAGGCATCTACATGCAAAGCACAAGCTGCAGTGGAATAAGCACCTCAAAATCCAAGAAAGGTCTCAGGCTCCTCCTGCTTCCTCTTCTGCTGCTGCCTCGGCCTCTTCCTCCACCTCTACAGTGCCAGTGTCACCTGCCACCCAGCAAATAGACGATGTGACAGGAACACCACCATGTCTGCCACCGTCCCCAAGCATTTCCACACGGTCCCATGGTTACAGCTGTCCATCTCCCAAACACTGGAGAGAAAGAGGAAGTACCCACCTACCCACTCGCGATCCCTGGCCTGGAATGCCAGCATTTCAAAATTCCTGGCCTTTGAAATGCTGTAATTCCGTCTGGTGGACACGGACAGTTTTAAAAACCTGATGGCGGTGGCTGTCCCACAGTACGTGGTTCCCAGCCGCCACTACTTTTGCACAAACAAGTCGGGAGCAAGATCAAGTGTGCACTGCGCAATGCCATCTGTGGCAAGGTCCACATAATCACTGGTACGTGGACCAGTAAGCACGGGCAGGGACGCTATATCTCGCTAACTGCACACTGGGCAAATGTAGTGGCGGGTGGGCCTGAGGCGGATAGCAGTTTGGCGCATGTCCTTCCGCCACTGAGGATTGCAGGGCATTTCTCTTTCTCCTGTTGCCTCCTCCTCCTACTCTGCTTCCTCCTCCTCTACCACCTCCTCATCCGGTCAGCGTAACACCTTCACCACCAACTTCAGCACATCCAGGGGGAAACGACAGCAGGCTGTTTTAAAATGGATATGTTTGGGGGATAAACCCCACACTGCGCAGGAGCTGTGAACGGGCATTGAACAACGGACCAATGAGTGGTTGTTGCCACTGAGCCTCAAGCCTGGCCTGGTGGTGTGCGATAATGGGCGAAATCTCGTAGCAGCTCCGGGCCTAGCCAGTTTGACGCACATCCCTTGCCTGACGCATGTGCTGAATTTGGTGGTGCAGAAATTTCTAAAAAACTACCCGGATATGTCAGAGCTGCTGCAGAAAGTGCAGGCCGTCTGTGCGTGCTTTTGGTGTTCTCACCCTGCTGCTGCTCGCCTGTCTGCGCTGCAGCGGAACTTCAGCCTTCCCGCTCACCGCCTCCTATGCAATGTGCCCACAAGGTGGAACTCCACCTTGCACATGCTGGAGAGACTGTGCGAGCAGCAGCAGGCAATAGTGGAGTTTCATCTGCAGCACGCACTGTTCAGTCGCTCTGCGGAACAGCACCACTTCACCACCAACGAGTGGGCCTCCATGCGAGACCTGTGTAGCATATTGCGGTGTTTCGAGTACTCCACCAACATGGCCAGTGCCGATGATGCTGTTCTCAGCGTTACTATCCCACTTCTATATCTCCTTGAAAAAACACTTCGGGCGATGATGGAAGAGGATGTGGCACAGGAGGAAGAGGAGGAGGAAGAGGGGTAATTTCCACAGTTATCAGGCCAGTCATTCATAAGTGGCTTGGACGGTGGGTTCCTGCACCAGCATAGGCCAGGTAAAAAAAATTCAAGCCAGGGCACAGTTCTGGAGGATGAGGAGGACGAGGATGATGATGATGAGGAGGAGGAGGAACCGTGTTCACAGCAGGGTGGCACCCAACGCAGCTTGTGGGCATCACTGGAGCGTGGCTGGGGGGATACGGAGGACACAGATGATACACCTCCCACAGAGGACAGCTTATCTTTGCCTCTGGGCAGCCTGGCATACATGAGCGACTACATGCTGCAGTGCCTGCGCAACAACAGCCGAGTTGCCCACATTGTAACTTGTGCTGATTACTGGGTGGCCACCCTGCTGGATCCCCGTTACAAGGACAATGTGACGTCCTTAATTCCCTTACTGGAGCGTGATCGGAAGATGCGCAACTACCAGAGCATGCTGGTAGACGCGCTGCTGAGGGAATTCCCAAATGACACCAGGGGCTCAGTGGAAGCACAAGGCGAAGGCAGAGGAGGAGGAAGAGGTCGCCAACTCAGCTGTGGCACCGCCAGCATCTCCGAGATGTGGAAAAGCTTTGTCAGCAGCCCGCCACAACAAACAGCACCACCAGCTGATAGGCAACGTCTCAGCAGGAGGCAGCATTTCAGCAACATGGTGGAACAGTATGTGTGCACACGTACTGACTGATGGGTCTGCCCCATTCAACTTCTGGGTCTCCAAATTGGCCGCATGGCCTGAGCTTGCCCTTTATGCCTTGGAGGTGCTGGCCTGCCCTGCAAGCAGTGTATTGTCTGAGCGTGTGTTTAGCATGGCAGGGGACGTTATCACAGACAAGCGCAGCCGCCTGTCCACAGCCAACATGAACAAGCTAACGTTTACTAAAATGAACCAGGCATGGATCCCACAAGACTTGTCTGTACCTTGTGCAGAATAGACATTTATACCAACCTCACACAGCTATTGGTATACTTAAGTGAACTAAGTCTTTTTTTTTTTTTTTAATATGTCTCAATATTTTGCTGGCTACCCTAATTAGAAAAAAAAAACAAACAAACAAAAAACAATGTTGGCTACCTCCTCCTCCTCCTCCACCACCACTTCCACCTCCTACACTGCCACGGTCAACGCTTCCTCAACCTCCTACTCCACATCCACCTCCTCCTCCATTTTTTTTTTTTTTTATGTGATTTTAAGTTATTTCCCTATCCACGTTTGTTTGCAGGGCACTTGTCCTACTCTTACCCCCATGTTGCTTCCTTTTGCAGCCCTCTAACCCTTTCCAGGACTTTTTTAGAGCCATTTTTGTGCCCAAAGGTTTGGGTCACCATTGACTTCAATGGGGTTCGGGGTCAAGTTCGGGGCCTCACTCAAACTTTTTCGCGAAGTTCCGCCGAACCCGCCGAACCCAAACATCCAGGTGTCCACTCAACTCTAAGTTCAATTCTTGGTAAAGAATTAGGTTGATCCTACAACAATATCCTGTTAACTATAGAGATGTCCAAAGATACTTTATGAGCTCATATCTTAGTCATCCCCAAACTGAGAAAAATGTATTGCAATGCCCTAGATACAGAACTATTCCTTTACTCAACGCAGATTTAAAAAAAAAAACCTTTACCAAAATCTATATAACCATATCCTTCTAAATCTCTCCAAGATTATAGATCTTTACAAATAAAAATGTACCCCCATTGGGGAAGCCTCCTCAACAATATCCATAGAGATACATCCCCCAAAGTCATTCTAATTCTCGTGCCTTTCTATGAAGAAAAAGCATTTGATAAAATAGGACCCCTTGATAACGTCCTATTGGACGAAATGCAACGGGAAGAAGATTCTAGTGCTGATGTCACGCTGCTGTGCAATCCCAGGTCGGCAGCAGCTTTTCATGTGAGCCTACTGGATTTTTTATCATTTTGATTTTATTACACATGTAATAGCATTGCTTTGCTGATTGCACTTTTCAACAATTATGAACACTGTGGGCCTTATTTATTGTTTCTTTTAGACTTCTTTTCTTTATATCATTATACTACATGTAGAATTTTTGTATTTCTTATATTGGCGCTACACTTTATGTTGTTTATTTACAGTTGAGGGCTGGTTATACTGCATTTATATGTAAGCCTTTTTCACCTATATTGTTCTCTTTTTTCCCCTCCAAATCTAAAGTTTGAACTGCAAACATACAAAGAATTGTGGGATTTTAACCCATTGAAGACCAGCATGTTAAAACCTGCTTCCTACCCAGACCAGTTTCAGTTGTTAGTACTGTGATACCTTGACTGACAATTACTGTACTCCGTCATGCAACACTGTACCCAAAATAACTTTATATTGTTTTTGAAACTAAGAGGGGATTTTTTGGTGGTATTTAACCGCTTGCCGACGGCTGATCGGCAATTGACGGCGACAGAGTGGCTCTGTAACGCGAAACGCCGTAATACGACGGCGGCCGCGAGACAGAGCCTAGTGAGCGTGCGCCGCCGGAGTCCCGCGCCCGCACTCACTGTGTTCGGGGGGGCCAGGGAGCGGGTGCGGCGGCTTCGATTGCCGCCGGCTACCCGCGATGCCCCCCCGGAGTGAAAGAACGGAGGTCCGTGCATGTAAACACGGACCTCCGCTCTGTGTGAGTGGGAAGGGCTGTGATCACAGCCTTCCTGTATACGAAGGCTGTGACCACTTCCCTTCCCCAGCTAGGGCAGTCCCCCCACAGTTAGAACACGCCCAGGGAACACAGTTAACCCTTAGAGCGCCCCCTGCAGGTTAACCCCTTCACTGCCAATGGCATTTACACAGTAATCAGTGCATTTTCATAGCACTGATCGCTGTATAAATGCCAATGATCCCAAAAAAGTGTCAAAACGTTCCGACATGTCCGCCCCAATATCGCAGTACCGCTAAAAATCGCAGATCGCCGCCATTACTAGTAAAAAATAAAAAAAAATAAAAACCCCAAAAATTAATTCTCATCATCCGTAAACGCGACCACTTATGCGCAAACCAATCAATAAACGCCAATTGCGATTTTTTTTTTATCGCAAATATGAGGACGAATATAAATCGGCCAAAAACGGTGAAAAAAAATGTTATAATTTTCAGTTAAAGCGACACAGTGCCGAATCGCAAAAAGGGCTCCGGTCCTAAAGCTGGAAATCCTTCCGGGGCTGAAGTGGTTAATGGACACTGGGATTTTCATCTTTACATTATTATGGAAAAATGCCAAACATAAAAACAGTTTCTGTTATAAAACTTTGCAAATAAATAATATCCTTCAAAAATTTAGGGCTAGATGAGTTCTGCTATTTTTCTTTGGTAAAAAAAAAACAAATAAGTGTATATTATTTAGACTGTGTGAACATTATAGAGTCTACAAACTATGGTTAGAAATATAAAATTAGTTTTGTTTTGTTTTGCTGCCATTTTAACAAATTATTTCTCACACACAGCCTAGGTATACCTACAATTACTCAAAGAATGTTCTTTTACTCCTGCCAAATTTAGGGATACAACACGTGTGAGAATTTGTCACTGTTTAGATGGTTACAGGGGCCCAAAATCCAAGCAGCGCTTTCAGGCTTTCAAGGGGCATACATTTTGCATCTAATTTCCTGACTACCTATCACATTTCTTGAGGCCCTGAAAGGACAAAAGAAACACCCACATAATGGCCACATTTTGAAAAGCAGACCCTCTAACATATTTACTAAGACGTATGGTGAATCTTTTGAAGATCACATTTTTAGCCACATGTTTTTAAAAAATGAAGGCAGAAAATGAGAATGTATTTTTTTACACAATGTTTTCAATTAATAAGATATTTCTAACACACAGCATAAGCATACTTAGAATTACACCCCAAAACTAGTTCTGCCACTCTCTCCAAGTATAGGCATACTAAATACGTCAGACTGTTTTGGAGCCTAGATGCATAGTGGGACACAACATCCAAGAAACACATTCAGGCTTTTAAGGGGCATACATTACACATTTAATCTTCTGACTACCTATCACAGTGTACCACACTGCTGGAGCTTCTCTGCTGCGATTCATCAGGATGTTCAGTGTTTGGTGAATCCTTCATCCTCTGAAACAGAAGTGTTTGCTAATACTCTAATAGAGATGTTTGTTAATAAACCACTGCTTTCCTCAGGTTCATATTCCAAATCTGAATATGACTGAGGTCTCCTTGCTGCTCTCATCAGTGATACTCAGAATGTAAAAAGCCTCCTTACTAGTGTACATTTTTGGACATTTTTGACAGTGGCCCTACTGGCACCCAATGACACTGTTACTGGTGATGGTTGGTGATCACAACACCAGTTCCAACTATCAAGGGTATTAGGTGACCCTTTACTGGTGTGGCTGGCAATCAGGTTACTGGTGCTGGCTTACACTGCCTCTGGTGACACTGGAACTTGTGTGGCTGATGATCAGAATGCTGTTGCTGGTTTCACTGACTTTGATGATATTGGTATTGCTGTGGCTAGTGATCAGGAAAATGCTGCTGACTTCATTGGCTCTGATGACACCAGCACTGGTGTGACTAGCAATTAGAATGCTGTTGCTGGCTTCACTGGCTCTGGTGAAACTAGCATTGGTGTGGTTAGCATTGGGACTGCCTGTCCGTTTACATCCAACTGTCATCTGATCCACCAGATGGATGAGGAACAGATCCCCATCTGTCTATTTTGAGAGGATAGGATTGGTTTGGGTTTTAGCGGATGTCAACGGACACATGTCCATTTACATGCGGCACTCCATAGAGGGCAGTGGAGGGTCCACCTAAAAAACTGACAGACGGACCCGATCATTGAGACCGTGGGAAAGGGGCCTTACACTGCCAAATAGCTGAATGCTGGAGAAGCCACTATCCATGGGCATAGCATCAGGGGTCACAATGGCAAACCCACTTATGCTCCTGTGGTGCCTCCCTGCAACACTGGACAGGAGAGGTGGCATTTACCAGAACCAATTACCTATATTTTCCTTCTGCAGCAGCTGAATGCTGGCTTCTCCTCCTCTACCACCGGCATTCGGCTGCTGCAGGAGGAAAATATAGGTGATCCACACCTCCTGGAGCCCAATGCAGGAGTCAAGTGCTGAAACAAGTTGCCTGACATGGGTGCACTAGCATGGGCACTAGTCACACCTGTTCTGCATCACTTCCGGGGTCCAAAATGCCGCAATTCCATTTTCTATGGCAGCCGGCATTTCTCTCCCTGGCAGCTGCCTGTATAAGCACTCTTCAGTACAGACTGAAACCGCATCCTACTCGGCTCTGGCATTTCATGTACACAGGAGAAGGAAACGAGGAGGAGAGACAGCACTCTGCATCTGCACTGATATGAGGTCTGACTGTAAGAGGTTTAATGGAGCCTTATAGAGGAGGGGGACTTGGTGGCCAGGAAGGTGGGGTAGGAGGGGAAGCATGGGCAGGTAACACAGTTTCATGCTGCCAGGAGTGATTTTATGGGGGGGTAAGATGACATGTGCTAGGGGGTGATTTGGAAGGAGAGAGGACTTGTCCTAGAAGGGGGGGATCAGATTTGAAGTCTGACCTCCCCTCCTAACACAAGTCCTCTTCCCTTCCAAATCACCCACTAGCACATGTCCTCCTACCACCCCCCCCCTACTCAAATCA
Organism: Glandirana rugosa; assembly: GCA_018402905.1. NCBI lineage: Eukaryota > Metazoa > Chordata > Amphibia > Anura > Ranidae > Glandirana > Glandirana rugosa. The sequence continues at coordinate 117,140 of BLSH010136735.1, forward strand.
ATGAGATGCCATAGAGGGGGTAGTTGTGACAACTGGGACCCTGGGCACCCCGCAAGAGATGCAAGGCAATTGTCACCACGTCCCTGCCAGAAAACTACTGACACCAATCTCTGCCCTACTGACACCGTCCACTGCCCTACTGACACCAACCTCTACCTTACCGCCACTGTTCACTGCCCTACTGACACCAACCTCTTCCCTACTGAAACCTCTGCCTACTGACACATCCACTGCCCCACTGACACCAACCTGTGCCCAAGACCATGCACAAATTTTGCAAGTTGGCATACAGTGTGGTAATTGTTTCCCTGTAGTAGTTTCATTCTTCTCTTGAGAGTGGGTAAAGAGACCTGTAAATATGATATTTACTGGCCCTTTCCTTTTATGAATGAATGCAGTTGTGTTTACTAGGCTTCAGTTTGTGGATGAACAGGAAGCCGCTCAGCACAGGGCGTTTCCCATTCATTCACTGTCAAGTGCAGCTGAGGCTGCAGAGAAAGGGAATGGGGAACCTGTCCTCAGTCCCTATCTAGGTCTCAAAAATCAGATATCAGGGGCCTGTTTAGGCATTTTTGGCAGTTTGGCATCTTTGTCCAGGGCACTGACTGAATTTGTCCCGGTACAGGGGTGTGGTACCAAACTGATTCTTTGCCCTGGGTGAAAGAATGTCTAGCTTCGCAACTGGTGACTGGTGTGTCTAACAATCATGGAAACTGCGGTTGCTCTACATTGGACTGGTGAGACTATGCTGCTGTGGATAGTGATCAGAAACACTATTGCTGGCTGCACTAGTCTGACAAAATGAGCACTGGAGTGGCAGTGACTAGAAACCCTGTTGCTGACTGCACTGGTCTGGTGACACTGTGATTGGTGTGGTGGCAATTGGGAACACTGTTCCTGGCTTACACTGGTCTAATAACACTATGACTGGCATGGCTAGTGATTAGGAATGCTGCTGTTGCTGGCTTACACTTTACTGGTGACATTGGGACTGGTGTGGGGTTGATCGGGAACACTGTTGCTGACTGCACTGGTCTGGTGACATTGGCACTGGTGTGGTGGAGATTGTGAACACTGTTTCTGGATCAAACGGTCTGATAACCCAGGAACTGGTGTGGCTAGTAACCAGGAATGCTGTTGCTGGCTTACACTGTGCTAGCAATACTGGATCTGCTGTGGTAGTGCTCAGGAACACTGTTGCTAGCTGCAGTGGTCTGGTTCACTGGGACTGGTATGGTGGTAATCAGAAACACTGCTGCTGATTTTCGTTACTCTGGTGACATTGGGGCTGGTGTGAGGTGACCATAAACACTGTTGTTGGCTCAAATAGTCTGAAAACACTGGAACTGCTGTGGCTAGTAACCAGGAACTCTGTTGCTGGCTTACACTGCTCCAGTGCTACTAGATCTGCTGTGGCTAGCAATCAGGAACACTGTTGCTAGCTGTATTGGTCTTGTCACACTGGAACTGGTGCGGTGGTGGTGGTGATCAGGAACACTGTTGAATGTCTTATACTGGTCTGGTGACATTTGGACTGGTGTTGTGATGATCAGGAACACTGTTGCTTGCTGCTCTGCTCTGGCTACACTGTGCCTGGTGAGGCTAGTGATCAGAAACACTGTTGCTGGCTCAACTTGTCTGGTGAAACTGGGAATGGAGTTGCTAGTGATCAGAAACACTGTTGACAGCTGCACTGGTCAAGGGACACTGGCACTAGTGTGGTTAATGATCAGGACAATGTGCTGGCATCATTGGCTCTGGTGACATTGGCACTGGTATGACTAGTGGTCAGAATGCTGTTGCTGGCTTCACTGGTTCTGTTAACACTGGCATTGTTGTGTCTAGCAATCAGGGCACTTAATGGTTGTACTGGCTCTGGGGACACTGTACTGATGTGGCTAGCAATCAGGAACATATTGCTGCCTTCACTGGCTCTAGTGACAGTGGCGCTGGTGTGGCTAGCCATTATAATGCTGTTGCTGGCTTCACTGGTTTTAGTGACAGTAGCATTGATGAGGCTAGCCATTATAACACTGTTGCTGACTTACACTGGCATTAGCGACACTGGTACTGATGTGGTTAGTTATCAGGATACTTGCTGGCTGCACTGGTTCTGTTGACATTGTACTGGTATAGCAGTGATTAGGAACACTGATGCTGGCTGTACTGGTCTGGCGACACTGGCACTGGTGTGGCTTTGCAATCAGGAACCAGGTTGCTGGCTTACACTAATCTTCTGCCACTGTGACTGGAGTGGCTAACAAACGAGGAAACTTTTTCTGTCTTACATTGGTCTGGTGGCATTGGGATTAGTGTGGCTAATAATCAAGGACATGATGGCTAGCTTACACTGGTTCGGTAACACTAGGCTGATATGGCTAGTGATCAGAAACACTGGTATTGGCTGCACTGATTTGGTGACACTGGCACTTGTGTGGTAGCAATCAGGAACACTGTTGCTGGGTGGTATGGCAACACTGGCACTGGTGTGGCAATGATTGGGAGTGCAGTTGCTGGCTTACACCGGTCTATTGACATTGTGACTGGTGTGGCTAGTGTTTAGGAAAACTGTTGCTAGCTTACACAAGTCTGGTGACATTAGTACTGGTGTGGCAGTGATCAGAAACACTGTTGCTGGCTGCACTTTTCTAGTGACACTGGCACTAGTGTGGTGGTGATTGGGAACACTGTTGCTGACTTACACTGGTCTACTGACACTGGGCCTGATTTGACTAGTGATCAGGAACACTGGTGCTGGCTTACACTGGTCTATTTACTCTGGCTAGAGTGTGGTGGAAATCAGGAAAATTGCTGCTGGATGCACTGAGACTGTTGTGGCAGCATTCAGATACTTCTGCTGCTGGTTACATGTGTCTAGCAAACTGGCACTGGTGTGGCTGCAATCTGGAACACTGTTGCTGGCTGCATTGGTCTGGTGACATTGGGACTGCTGTGGCTAAATATCAGGAAAACTGTTACAGGCTTACACTGCTCTGGTGATAATGTGACCAGTGTGGCTGGCAAACAGGAGCACTGTAGCTGCCTCTGGTGACACTGTAAACATGCTGGTGTAATCTTAATTTACAAATACTCTGTTTCCTCTCACAACTGATCTGGTGTGTGAGAGAAACCAGAGCAGTGGCCGCAAAATGCAGCCTTTGTTTACATTTTGGATTGCTGTGATTGGTTACAGTGATCGCATGGCACAGGCCCTTTGCTCTGTACCCTGTTTTGTGATCTGCAGTATCCAAAGGACACACCAATCACAGAGTGTGCTAATGAACATGTTAGATAGCACACGCAAGCACTGCAAAGATAAGGCCATTCTAAAATGGCTTCCTGTCCTCCAGCTGTTTTTAAACAATTGGTTAAGTGGTTAACCGCTTTCCGACGGCTGATCGGCAATTGACGGCGACAGTGTGGCTCGATAGCGCGGATCGCCGTCATATGACGGTGGCCGCGAGATCGAGCCCAGTGAGCGCGCACCCGCGCGCTCACTGTGTCCGGGGAGGGCCAGGGAGCGGGTGCAGCAGATTCGATCTCTGCCGGCCACCCGCGATACCCCCCGCCGGAGTGAAAGAACGGAGGTCCGTGTAAGTAAACACGGACCTCCGTTCTGTGAGAGGGGGAAGGGCTGTGATCACAGCCTTCCACTACATGG
>BLSH010136735.1:140886-163066 GCA_018402905.1 Glandirana rugosa
TTAACCGTTGAATGTACTCTATCTTCTATTTTCCGTGTACTCGTCCAGGAGTTTCCCCATTGTTGTCACTCTATATTTCCTATTGCGCAAAGACAGGTCACTGCAGTAGTAGGGTCCTGAGATCGAAGGTGTCTTGGTTCGGAGCAAAGGTCTAAGTGGACAGAGACCGGTCAATGGTCGAGTGTCCGTACGAACGATGTCAAGTACTACCACGATACTTAGGACCGATCTCAACTCGCTTGTGGACCTGCAAGCCCAAGACGACCAGGCAGGCTTGAAGCCCTGTTTCAGGCCCAGGCCTGCCTTGGTCGTTGTCCGTGCGATCGTTCGGGTTCCGTCCGGACCCGGACTTTGTCCCGAAGTTCGGACGGACCAGCAGAACCCGAACGTCCAGGTGTTCGCTCAACTCTAGCCAGGATTCATAGCACCATCATGAACTGTAGCAAGCATGCCTGTGAGCTGGTAACTGGCCAGAGACAGGTGAATCTGGAAACGAGGCTTGGTTCTGTGGAAGCTAGAGTCCTGGGATGATGACGTCACTGGACAGAAACGCGTTATCCTTTATATCTCACTGTTGTTACCCCTTTGAGGACCTGCTCATGTGCCTTTTATCTTCTATCTCATGTAAGTTGCCAATTGTTGGTTTTAATAAACTGTTTTAAAGTCTGCACTTAGAGGCGCCTCTTTTCTTCTATTTTTTCCAGAGCTCCAGATCAGGCAAGGCAGGGTCTTGGCAATCTTCTTATAGCCTAGGCAATCTTTATGTAAAGCAACAATTCTTTTTTTCAGATCCTCAGTTTTTTTGCCATGAGGTGCATGTTGAACTTCCAGTGACCAGTAGGTGAGAGAGATAACATCAAATTTAACACACCTGCTCCCCGTTCACACCTGAGACCTTGTAACACTAATGAGTCACATGACACCGGAGAGTGAAAATTGCTAATTGGGCCCAAGTTGGACATTTTCACTTAGGGGTGTACTCACTTTTGTTGCCAGCTGTTTAGACATTAATGGCTGTGTGTTGAGTTATTTTGAGGGGACAGCAAATTTACACTGTTATACAAGCTGTACACTCACTTCTTTACATTGTAGCAAAGTGTCATTTCTTCACTGTTGTCACATGAAAAGATATAATAAAATATTTACAAAAATGTGAGGGTGCACTCACTTTTGTGAGACACTGCATATATATGATATATACACTATATATATATATATATATATATATATATATTAATTGTACTATATGCTACATATTATACATCTAGGCTCAAGATACTTTGACAGTCTTTACCCCAACACATCATAGCCATGGATCTATGACTACATAATAGAAAATCCTTGAGGAGTCAGTTAAAAGAGGGATGATTCATCGCTTGGAGAACAGATCAGTGGTCTGCACTTTTAAGAAGTAAATGGAAACACTACCAAGGACACAGACTGCCACAACCTTTAATTCCCTAGCTAGAAATCTTTCATACATGAAAGTGTTTCCTTTTTATTGTTGACAAGGATTTTAAGTTCATAACGGAAAGTGTCAAAGTGTAATTATTTCCAAATAATCCCTAATAGAAACCATATTATTCACAACTCTGCTGATTCTGTTTGACGTTGTTATGTGCTAAAAGAAATTTGTATGGTTATGTATATAGGCGGTTACTGCCTGTGTACTTTTTATTGTTTTCTAGTTGGCTAAACTAAAATTTGTTACACACAGAACATTCACTCCTCATTGTCAATCAGCAGAGCTGAAGCTCAAGTCTATGCTGCCTTTTGTATTCTCCATGTAATAGTGTATCTGAGCGTACATGAGAAAGAAAAGTAGAAGTCAATGTGCAATGGAGTAGGACCTGGGTGCAAGGTTAGTACTGAAGTTGGATGAAACAGGAACCTGTCTAACACACAATATTTGACACACATTATATAGTACTTACATTTGAGGATAAGATCCTTAGGCTGGGAGTAAATGGATTATATTTAGTGGCACAAAATTAATTGCCCGCTTGCCACCATTTGAACACATGAAAGACAATAAAAGCAATCTCATGTGCGATTTTAGTCATGTGGTTAATCAAAGTACATGCTTCAAATAGGTTTCCTTGTGAGCAATATTAGCTGAGTATTTAAATCATGCTTTCAAAGCTTCTTGGATACGGCAAACGGCTTTATCTTTCATGGAGAATGTCATAACATATCTTACAGCATGTAGACAAAAAACAGAAGTATACTAGTACACATTGTGACGTTATGCGAGGCGCCTTAATGGACGGGCAATACTTGTCACCTCGCATGCTATCACTTTGATGTGGCTAGCAAGAGTCCGACCCGGGTTTTGCCAGCCACCGCGGCAGAGCTGGTTCCGGCCTGGACTTTCTGGTCCACTCAAACCCCTCTCCACCTGCATTTAATGACCAGGAAGAGAGCAGAAGAGAGCTCTATCCTGGATCTCAGAGGGAGAGAGCTGAGTGAGCTCTGTGTGATAATTTGGACTCAAAGATCAAGGTTTGCACTGTGCTTATGTTTTGTGGGTGTAAGGGACAGCCCCACACTGTATAGAGAGTAACCCAATTGTTTAGTTTAGCGCCGGAGGGCAAGGTTTTGTTTTCTGTTTTGTTATGTGTTTTGATCTTGCAAGCCACCAGATCTTAAAGAAACTGACCTCCATGTTGACTATTTCCCTCTGAAAAGTGATCCCCACGAGCTAATCGCCCACACGTGGTGGAGTTCAGCGAGGCAACTTTCAAAGATGGAGGAAATGTTAAAGGCCCTGTTGCAAGCCAATGCAGCCCAGCGGGAAACCAATCGCCAGGTTGCAGAGGCTGCTGCTGCACAGTGAGAGGAGAGTCGCCAGGCTATTGCAGCACAACAGGCGGCTCAGCAGGAGGCAACTCGCCAGGCTATCGCAGCACAACAGGAGACGAACCGGCAGTTTGCGGAATCCCTGCTGGAGTTAAAAAAGGAGCCTGTACCTCCGGTGACAATTGAACCAATGTTGGTATGCTTACCACATGCAGAAGGTGACATCTGCAGATGACGTGGAGGCATACCTCACGACCTTTGAAAGAGCCACTCTTCACGAAGGATGGCCAAAAGAACAATGGGCGGGACTGCTAGCATCATTCTTGACCGCGAACCCCAAAAAGCCTATTTTGATATGGAAACAGATAAGGCCAAGGACTATGAGACCCTAAAAGCAGAGATACTCGCACACGTGGGGGTCACCATGGCAGTTTGGGCCCAACGCGTGCATCAGTGGCCCTACTGCACTGACAAGCCTCCCCTTTCGCAGATGTTCGACATGGTTCATCTTACAATGGAAATAGCTACAGCCAGAGACCTTGACAGGTCCCCAGATTGTGGAGCGTGTGGTCATGGACCGCTATCTACGTGCACTCTTTGCTGCCTTGAGTAAATGGGTCAGTCATGGGGACTCCAAAACCGCCAACCAACTCGTGGATCTCGTGGAGAGATACACGATTGCTGAGGACTTGTTGCTCCCGTCTGCACGCCACTCCAATTTATCTAGAAGTGAAAGGTCGCCCGGCGGACCCGGTAAGACTGTTCCAGGGTTCAGGGGCTTGGAGAAATTTGATAAGACTGATTCGGCTAAAGAGACTGGGGGCTCTAGACCTGGAGACTGGCAAAAGAAGCCAGGAAGGCCTTGGTGACCCTTAAGAGGATTGGGCATAGAACACATACAGTGTGGTAACATTGGTAAAAAGCAATTGTATACACCCTAGCACTGTCGGAGTCATTTGCATCCATTAGGACATTCGTGACTACTAGACGGCGGTGGTTGAGATTGACATCCCTTGCGGTAGTGTGACTCATTTAGTGGGTGTGGTACCTTCACTACTTTAGGACGCCTTAGTGGGCAGGGATTTTCCCCATTTATGGAGGTTATGGGAAGGCACAGGAAGTCTGGAGGATAGAGTTTCCCCTGCTGTGGAAGCACGGACCTCTGGACAGACCTGTTTTGCCAAATGGAAGGGGAGACTTGTGGAAGGACCGAGGAGGGAGGAGACCCTCTTCCTTTTCCTGTACTGTCTGAGGAGCTGTAGGAGCTGGAAGATAGCTCACAGTGGGGGGGCTAATGACCCAGACAATGTCTCTGACCCTGAAGGGGAGAGTGAACTCAATGTAGTACTTAGAGGTCCGGAGAGAAGACTTCTGTACAGAACTACTACGGGATGTCACTCTCCTTAGAGCCAGAGAAAACGTGAAGGTGATGGAAGGGGAACCTGTGGACCCTAATTAGGGAGTCTCCTTTCCCTACATGGTGCTTAAAAATAATTATTTGTATCAGGTGGTGAAACATGGGGAGGATGAAGTGGAACAGCTAGTGGTTCCCAAACCCTTCCGCAGGATGGTGCTAGATCTGCCCTGGGCATGTAATGGGGGAACATCTGGGTATGGAGAAAACCAGGGAGTGAATAACCCAGAGATTCTTCTGGCCTGGGTTGTATGCAGACATCAAAGAATACTGTGAATCATGCCCTGAGTGTCAAATGACGGCCCCGCCACCCCATTTTCGTAGTCCCCTTGTCCCACTTGCCATAATTGAAGTGCCATTTGAGCGAGTTGGCATGGATCTCGTGGGACCAGTACTAAAATCTGCCCGGGGACACCAGCACATACTGGTGATCGTGGATTATGTGACCCGCAATCCTAAGGCAATACCCTTGCGGAACACCTCCGCTAAGACTATCGCCAAGGAGCTGGTCCAGGTGTTTAGTTGGGTGGGGATCCCTAAAGAGATTTTGACAGATCATGGTACCCCGTTCATGTCCAGAGTGACCAGAGAATTGTGCAAGTTGTACAAAATCTCCCATCTCCATACCTCTGTTTACCACCCCCAAACTGACGGTTTGGTGGAAAGATTTAACAAGACCCTCAAGAGTATGCAAAAAAAGGTGGTGGATAAAGATGGGAAAAATTGGTGTTTTTTGCTGCCGTAACTCATGTTTGCCATATGAGAGGTTCTATGGGGTATGAACTCTTGCATGGTAGACATCCCAGGGGGCTGCTAGATGTTGCAAAAGAGACATGGGAAGGAGAGGCCACTCCATATAGAAGCGTCATAGAGCACATCTCCTTGATGCAGGATCAAATCACAGCTGTTCTGCCCCTTGTGCGAGAGCATATGGAGCAAACCCAGAAAAGGGTTTATAATCGGGGTGCCAAAACCCAGACTTTCAACCCCAGATACAGATGGGTGGTGCTAGTCCCCACGGTTGAAAGTAAATTCCTAGCAAAGTGGCAGGGCCCCTTTGAGAGTAGGGAAAGAGATTGGGGGAAGTAAACTACAAAGTTTACCAGGCTGAGAAAAGGAAACCGGAGCAGATTTACCATGTTAATCTCCTAAAACTGTGGAAGGATAGAGTTTATTGGCAATGCCCACTCCCCAAAAGGACAGGTTACCCCTGACCCCGGATGTCCCCGTAACCGAGTCCTTGTCACTGACGCAACAAAATGACTTTAAGGAATTTGTAAGTAAAAACAGAGAATTGTTCTCTTCCCTACCCGAACTGACCACTGTACTACAACATGACATAATCACGGAACCAGGGGTCCATGCAAATGTAAAACCCTACCAAATACCTGAGGCTAGATGAGAGGCGGTGGCGAGATAAATAAAAACTATGTTGGAGTTAGACGTAATCGAGGAGTCCCACCATGCCTGGTCGAGCCCTATAGTACTGGTCCCAAAGCTCGATGGCACTATCCGGTTCTGTAACGATTTCAGGAAGCTGAATGATGTGTCTAAGTTTGACGCATACCGATGCCGTGGGTTGACGAACTTGTGGATAGGTTGGGAGGTGCCCGGTACATAACAACCCTAGACCTAACAAAGGGATACTGGCAGACCCCCCTAATGGAGTCAGCAAAGGAAAAAAACAGCCTTTTCTACCCCTGAGGGATCCTTCCAACACAAGCGAATGCCGTTTGGTCTGCATGGAGCCTCTGCATCCTTCCAGTGGATGGTGGACAAAACTTTGAGGCCGCATCGGCCCTATGCAGTGGCCTATCTGGATGATGTGGTCATCCACATCCCAGATTGGAAATCACAGTGGTAGATTTGCTGAGGGTAGCATGTTTTAACAGCCAACCCAAAAAATGTGCTATAGGTCTCGAGGAGGCCAGATACCTTGGGTATGTTATTGGTCAGTGTCTGATCAAGCCCCAGACCAATAAGATCAAGGCCATTCAAAAGTGGCTCCAACTGGTAAAGAAGGAACATGTTTGTGCCTTCCTGGGGATTACAGGGTATTACCGACGCTTCATCCCCGACTTTGCCACCATTGCCGTCCCTCTGACCGATCTGACGAGGGGTAGAGGGTCAGGAATGGTTAAGTGGAATCTCGAAGCCGAGAAGGCCTTCCAGAAGTTGAAGCAAGCCCTTTGTGTACAGCCGGTGCTTGTGACCCCAGACTTCACAAAGGAGTTTGTGGTTCAAACCGACGCCTCTGAAGTGGGACTAGGTGCTGTTCTGTCCCAGATCAGAGAGGGCGAGGAGCACCCAATCGTCTTCTTAAGCAGGAAGCTTAATAGGCATGAAAGGAATTATGCCATTCTGGATAAGGAGTGTCTGGCTATTAAGTGGGCCTTAGAGGCCCTAAAATACTACCAGGTGGGAAGTTCATTCAAGCTAGTCACCGACCATGCCCCCCTTTAAGTGTATGTGTAACAACCTGGAGAAAAATAGCCAGGTGACTAGGTGGTTCCTGGCCCTACAGCCGTTTAGGTTCTCAGTGAAACACCATGCCAGAAGGCTCCAAAATAATGCTGATGGTCTTTCCCGAGCCCACTGCATGGGTGTGACAGTTGCTCCACCCAGGGGCTCGAGCAAAGGGGGGATATGTGACGTTATGCGAGGTGCCTTAATGGACAGGTGATACTTGTTGCCTCACATGCAATCACTTTGATGCGACTAGCGAGAGACCGACCCGGGTTTTGCCAGCCACCGAGGCAGAGCTGGTTCCAGCGCAGACTTTCTGGACCACTCAAACCCCTCTCCAACTGCATTTAATGACCAGGAATAGAGCAGAGGAGAGCTCTAACCTGGATCTCAGAGGGAGCAAGCTGAATGAGCTCTGTGTGATAATTTGGACTCAAAGATCAAGGCTGGCACTGTGCTTATGTTTTGTGAGTGTAGGGGACAGACTGTATAGAGAGGAACCCGATTGTTTAGTTTAGCGCCGGACAGTGAGGTTTTGTTTTCTGTTTTGTTATGTGTTTCTCGCAAACCTGTGATAATAAACCTGGCAAGCCGCCAGATCCTAAAGAAACTGATCTCCATGCTGAATATTTCCCTCTGAAAAGTGATCCCCACAAGCTAATCGCCCACAACATTTAGATACAGACAGTACATCCTGTTATTACTTTGTACCATAGAATACACACTATCATACTGCAGTGCCACCTGCTGGATAGAAAGTTATAATGCATACAGTACATATTGTCCTTTTATTTAAGCAACTTTACATTACATGTTGTTGTTCTTTCAACACCCCTTCTCAACAGCATGGGCTTTGTCAAATTATATTCGGCTTCTTCTGGAAATAACTATGACGTTCCTTCAACAAAGGCTTGGTGAGTGACTGCTGCAATATACTCTGCTTCAGTTGAAGATAGAGTGACAGTTGCTTGCTTTCGGCTAGACCAACTTATGGTTCCTTCCCCATACTGGAATATGAACCCACTTGTGGATTTACGGTCTGTACAGTCCCCGGTCCATTCAGCATTCACATATCCGACCAGTTTTGGAGCTGATGTTGCTGGTAACCGTAACTTCATCTGCATTGTTCATTTGAGGTACTGCATCACTCTTTTTACTGCATTTCAGTCACGCTGACAGGGGGCTGAAACTTTCCTGCATAGTATGCCCACTGCTGTGGCTATGTCTGGTCTTGTCACATATAGCAGCTTACGGATTGCTTTGCGATACAGGTCATTGTTGTGTATCAAGTTTTCTGCTTCATTGCTCTTTAGCCTGGTTCCATAGGAATTGTTCCAAGATTTCAGATATTTTCTGAGATTGGTTGAGAAGATAACTTCCATCTTCTTCTCTCTGTATTTGGATTCCCAGATAGTAGCTAATGTTCCCAAGCTCTTTGATTTCAAAATTTTCTTTCAGCTTGTGAACTATCTTATTATAATTCCCTTCTTGTTCAAAACAGGTAATAATGTAATCAACATAAATAAGGATGTATATCCATCTGTCTCCTTGATTCTTGGAGTAGAGACAGGGGTCTGCTTTACTTCTTAAGAATCCTTCTCTAGTAAGTATTTCATTCACTTTCCCCTTTAACCATCCTTGCAGATTGCGTAAGACCGTAGATGCTCTTCTGAAGTTTACACACAAGGTTGTCTCCTTGCTCAAACCCTGGTGGTTGCTCCATGTAGAGATTTTCCTTAATCTCTCCATATAGGAAAGCAGTTTTAACATCTAGGTGTTTCACTTGCATGCCCTGCCCAGCTGCAACGCTAAGAAGCACTCTGGTGGTGGAATGTTTTACAACGGGAGCGAATGTTTCATTTATTGTCACTTTGTTAGTCTTTGGGTGTAGGATTCTGTAACCCTTAGTTTTCTCACTGTAGCCTACTAGAATACTCTCTATGGCTCTGTTCTCCAGCTTGGGTCTCTTTTCACTTGGAATATAGGCATATGCTTTACATACAAACACTCTGGTGTGCCCTATGCTAGGCTTTAATCCATGCCACATTTTGAATGGAGTACTTTTAATTGCTCTTGAGGGTAGTCTGTTCTGTAGGTAGGTTGCAGTCATGACTGCTTCTCCCAGTACTTGTGAGGTAGGTTGGCATCAGTCAACATGCACCTGTCCATTTTTATAAGTGTGATTTTTCCTTTCTGCTACACCGTTTTGTTCAGGAGTATATAGTGTGGTTTTCTGGTGTACTATTCCTTGTCTCATAAGCTATGAGGCCACTTCTTTGCTTATATATTTTCCCCCCTTGTCGGTGCATATTATTCCTGATTTGCGTTGGAATTTGTTGCTAGATGTGGCAATGGACTCTTGAAGTTTCTCTGATGTTTCATGCTTGTGTTTTATCAGATAAGTAGTTGTGTACCTGGAATAATCATCAATGAAAGTCAGTAGATATCTGTTCCCACCTGACGTGGGAGTTTTCATTGGACCGCGTACATCACTGTGTATGAGCTGCAGGGGGTGGGTGGTTTTTCTTTGAGAAGCCTGTGGAAGGGGAGCATGTGTGGCTTTTGCTTCAATACAACACTTGCGTTTCATGAGCACTTTGCGAGGCACTATTGTCAAATCTTCTGATAAACCTCTCTTTATAATGTCCTGTATAGTTTCTGGACTTCTGTGCCCCAGTTGCCTCTGCCATGAGTGAATACATTTGCTGTGTAGGTCATTAGGGATTATATTGGCTTGCTGCTCTGTGGTGATGAGCCTGTATAGGTTATCATCCAGTATTCCTTTTGTAAGGAATTGCTTATTACCATCAATTGTGCATTCATCACCCAGGAACTTAACTGGGAGACCGTTGTTTGCAAGACTTTTCACAGATAAAAGGCTGCCTTCTAGTTCTGGAACATACAGCACTTTGTTTACAAGGATACTGTGCTTGCTTTGTGGTGTAATGCAGTTCAGGAAGCCCTAGCCCTTACCTTCGGCAGCGATGCTTTTCCCATTTATTAGGAAAACTTTATCTTTTGCACTGTAATCAATGTTTGTGAAGAAGGTCTCATCACTAGTCATGTGGCTTGTCACACCTGAGTCTATGCACCAGCCGCATTGCTTTCCGCTCTGTGTCACTTTAAGGCCACTTTCACACTGGGGGGCGGGGGCAGGCAGAAGCGGTAAAGCACCACTAGTTTTAGCTGTGCTTTACTGCTGTTATAGTGGCGCTTTTTCGCCGCTATTCAGGCGGCAGAGGGGCACTTTTAACCCAGAAGAAGGGGGTGTATACACCACTCACCGCACCACCCCAAAGATGCTGCTTGCAGGACTTTTTGTAACTTGGGCTTTCACATATGGGTGGTCAGCCCGGGTGTATTTCAGGCACTATTTTTAGAGCAAAAGTGCCTGAAAAACGCCCCAGTGGGAAAGTGGCCTAAAGGTGCCACTCTATGATGTGTCTGCAGTTTCCTTTGTGGCTGCTTTGACTCTTTCTTTTGTGGATAGCTGTAGCTTTTGCTGCTCAGTTTTCCAGATAGAACAGTCCTTTTTTTAATTGAGCAATCATTTTACAGCAAAAACGGGCTCTGCTTTCTTTGTTGTGCTTTGTGCCTTTGTATATCTTAAGAGCTTTGTCATCATGGTGCATATTTTCTTTTCTTCTGTCATATTCAATCGATTAACTTGCCTTTGACATATTCCTGTGTCAGTTTCTGCTCGGATCTGGTTTCTAAAGCGTTAATAAGAGCAGTATATGTCTCTGAACAGATTTAACGAAATGCCCAAATTGTGGCAAACCATGGTGCAACATCCCACATATATTCTGTATGACTAAAACACAATACAGAGAGGCATTCGAAATTAATGCCTCTCTGTCCACTTGGAGACGTTGGGTGACTTTGGTGTGCTGTGCATACATGTGTTGTGTTTTAAATCATACAGAGTAAGTGATTATATGCACTTGTAATACTATTGCTATTTTTGATATACTATTGTATATAGGAATTTACTATTATATGTATAAATTCTATATTTATTATTGTTTGTATCTTGACCTCCAAATGAAGACTTCACAGTCAAAATGCATAGGGGTATCCACATGAATCTTCTTGGGCGCTAGAGCTGTTACATGATTCCATCATTTCTTTAACAGTCTGTATAAGTTCTCTTTCCCATTGCTATTTATTGTTTCAACATTATTGTGTTTTTATCTGTAACCAATAAAAGATTGTATATTTTACATACTTTATTGCCTTTATGGTGCCTATTCAAAATCCCGACCATTCCTTCCTTTTTTGCTTCAGTATATGTCTCTGGAAGGATGCATAGGAGCAGGGCAACAATATGGTTATCTTTGATGTCCCTTCCGATTCCATGTAGCTGCTCTATGATCTTTAGCATAGCTTTCACGTGATCACACATTTGTTGGCCTAGGGGGTTTAGCACTGCCTAACTTTAAGCTATATTATCATGCAGTATTATTAAAGAGAATTGCAGAATGGAAACAGGCGAAAGACAAAAAAATATAGAATAGAAGAAGATAGAATCAGCATTGGCAGATAGGGACCTATCAGTAGTTCCCTGGCTGCCACTTAAGCATAGGGAGTTGACAGCATCCACATCTTCTTTGACAAGGTCCACACTATCCATATGGGATTCGGTACATCTACAATATGGCTGGAAGTTCAACTCCCCATTAATGCCTCTCCTGGGTCATAGTTATTTTTTACCAGGGTTTTTAGACAAAGGATTTAAGTGATGGTTCAGTGAGAGCCAGTTGCTCTTACATCAAATCATTGAGGAAAACGGACTGATAGCTTTTCAATCCCTTTGCGGTAATATTAGGGTCAATAAGTTAGATCAATGGAGAAATGCGCAATTCTCTCACTTTGTGCACAATCTTCCACATCCGATTTAGTCACTGATAGAGATAAATCAGATTGAAAGGGTTCTAAGTTTGGAAGACCACCCTGCACACTGTATATCCTTATTTTACAAAGCCCTCCTGGATCATCAGGAGTATGATTAGCTGGGATTTTTAGCTAAATGGGAGGAAGACTTGCATTTGAGTATAACGGATACACAAAAGGATAAAATATTGCAGTTGGCACATGTGTCCTCCATTTCCTCCAGAGCAGCGGATCTAAATTACAAACTCCTTATTCGTTGGTATTATACTCCAAAGAGATTGCATAAAATCTCTCACGCGGCTTCTCTGCTGTGATGGAGGAGGTGTGGTGGCATAGCAACTCACGGACATGTATGGTGGAACTGCCCGCTCATACAGGAATTCTGGAGAAAGGTAGCTGAAATAATCTGTACAATACAGAAAGGGGAATTGAGGCTGGACCCTTGGGTCATGCTGTTTCACTGTACAATGGAGCCAGTAAATAAATACAAGAACTCAATTACCCCACACTTATTGAACGCGGCAAAGTCCCTGATTCTGTTGTTATGGAGACAGCAGAGTACCCCATCTATAGCTCAAAGGATTCTAAAAGTAGATGCGATATCCTTAAAGGAGGAATTAACTGGCATAGCTAAGAATAAGGCTGTAGACTACTTAAATATCTGGGCATTTGGCGAGAATTTAAATCATCAGATATGTATACTGGCATAAGAGGAAACTTGTTAGTTATATAATAAAAACTGCAATATACTTGAATTAATATAAAATACTAGAAGTATGACACAGTATTAGAAAAATTTAAAAAAAAATCAGAGCGAGATAAGATGATGCTTGGGTGCAAACCCCCCCCCCCCCCTTCTTCTTATTAGAAAACATTTCTGTGTAAGAAAAGCAAATTTGTAAGAGTTGATGTTCTTCTGAGGTGCACAATAAAAATGTATTAAAAACATTTGTTGGCCTTCATCTAGTCTAATTTTATACAATTTTCTTAGTAGAAACAGCTTGCTGTTTAGACTTGAATGCTCGTGCAGTTTCTGTAATGAAGTCCATATACCTTTGGCCATATTCTCTTCTCTTATGTGGATAAGCTGGTCATCCTCCATTAGTAAGCTTATAATTGCTTTTGCCTGTCTATCCTTCCTGTCCAAGTTCTCCAACTCTGTGTTTGTGGGTCTGTCTGTATTCAGCACTTGCCACAAGTCAACCTTGCTAAAAAAGCATTTCTGGTTTAAACTTCCATAGCTAGTAATTGCCATTGTTCAGCTTAGCTATTGCAAACTTCACATCTGAACTGCTTAACATTTTGCAGCAGCTTGCATACAGTACTAACAGATTCTCTGTAGAATTCTTTCCAGTGCCTGGGCTTGCAGTGTCCTCTTCACTGCCTGGGTGCTGCTGGGTGCCTGCTGGGTGCACTGGGAACCATAACCTATTGGCTGAGTATTTAAATTGTGCTTTGGAAGCTTCTTGGATACAGCAAACGGCTTTATCTTTCATGGAGAATGTCATAACATATCTTACAGCACGTAGATAGGAAACAGAAGTAAACAAGTACACATTTAAATACAGACAGTACATCCTGTTATTACGTTGTACCATAGAATACACACTATCATACTGCAGTGCCACCTGTTGGATAGAAAGTTATAATGCATACAGTACATAATGTCAGTTTATATAAACCACTTTACATTACATGTTTTTGTTCTTCCAACAAGCAATTCTGTTAGCTTATTGATTTTATTGGGACGTCACTGTGCCTTACCATTGGCCCCCCCCCCCCCCAGGAAAGCTAGGTGCTTGAAATCAACTGAGAATGTGCTAAAATGCATTTTCACAAGACTTCAAGCATGCACCGAACTTCCCTGGAACGCAGTGGGGAGGCACAGTAACATCCCCTGCCCCTTCCAGAATCTGGCAAATGTACAAGCTATTTTATAAAAAAAATTTCACAAAGCTTTCTTGCTGCAGTTTTTAAGTTATATGTATTTGAGGTGGAAATAGTATGTGTGTTCCTTGATTTTGTGTATTTTGTGAAAAACATTTTTTTTTAATTGCTTTTAACTTCTACAGTCTGGTACACACTGAGCTTTTTTTTCATCCAACCCAGTGGGCTGAAGGAAAAAAAAACTGAAGAGCTTGAGAGAAGCGGCTGTACTAACAATCTAATATTAGTACAGCTATCTCCCCCACTGAGCTATTGTGTTCTGACACCAGTCAACCCTCTGCTGATTGGCAGACCTTTTTATGTCATGCTCCTTCAACAGAAGGCAGACATTTGGCAGGCTTCTGGCTGCCGTACACACGGGCCAAATGTCGGCCGGTTTATATGCAAAGTTTCTCTCAGTCTACTGTGGTGTGCTTTTAAGAGCTTTCAACTTTCATTTCAGATCAGTTGTAGTTCCTTCACATGGTGCCTTTGACTCTCCTAAGCTGATTTTGCAGTCCCTTTACTTGTATGCAGGGAGAAGCAGTTCTGACACAAGGCAAAGCCCATATTGTTAGCAGGAGTAAAAGAGTTTTCTGGTATCCTGTGAATAATGTAATTTGATGGTTTTACATAGGGATAAAAAAAAAGTATATAGTATATACTTGCTTCTTCTCTACCTACACAACTATAAAAATGAATTGGTTAAAAAACAAGGATCAATCTGGTGCATCCTTCAAATACCAACCACGACCATATTTGGTCAATGATTTCACCAGGGATCCCTCACCCCTTTTTTTTTAACATTTAACAGCCAAGCCGAAATGTCTTTTTTTCTTTCCAAAGGATTGTCAAATGTGTAGTATGTTTATTTCTTACTTAAAATTTTTTCTTGAATCACTAACCCTTACTTATTCACACTGAGTCAGGGATGTGGGGAAGTAGCCCTTGCCCCCAACCCCCCCCCCCCCGCAAGGTAACGACCTATAGCCTGGCATGGTTCAAGTGGCATGCCCCTTAAAAGCCATGGCAGATCCCTATCTAGGATAAAGGTTTGGCCTGGATTTTGGTTTTTTTTTTGTTTTTTCATTTGCATGGCATCATTGGTTATTATGGTGGATCATAACCACTAATGACTTTGCAGCTGCTAGCGTCCTAGCAACCAATAAAGTCAGTTGCTAACATGCAGACTGTTAGGCAGCACAGAATCCTTGGTTGCTAGGACACAGACTGTCATTAGTGTCCTAGCAACCAACATCAGCTGTGGGGCAGGTGACCTCCCCCCTGCAGCTCGTTGATCAAGAAATTACATTACACAAAGCAGGTGAGTATGACATGTTTGTTATCTAAAAAAAATATGTCTAAAATCACTTTAATATGTCCAATTATACTGTTCAAGAAGATAAGATCCTACATCAGATCATCCAAAAAAGGGACTGACCCCCAAAATGCTGACTTAACCAAGTTCTGCGGAGAGACAAATCAAACCAATCAATAGTTTTGAAATACCCACTGAAATGCTGTAGAGACACACTTACATATTGAAGAGGTTACCACCATTGTGTGGATTACTCCAAAGAAGGAGACAATTATAATGTCTTCTGCCCAGGTGGGAGAGATATTTCCAGAAAAATATGAAGATGACTATGTCTCTAAATCAGAATCAGAATCATCAGCTAGATCAAATATCTTGTGTGAGTCCATTCTGAGATGCAAAAGGCACTGGCCCAAGTAATGCAGCCTCAGTGATGTTCAAAATGCTGTGGTTGGCTTGGCCACAATCAAGAAAGACAAACTGATTAGCCCCAAAAATGTAGCATCAAGATATGATATGACTTTGAAAAGGTTTATTTATTTTTATTTATTACAGGCATTTATATAGAGCTGACGATTTACACAATGCTTTACATATATATTGTATATGCACATCAGTCTCTGCCCTCAGGGGCTTACAATGTAAGGTCCCTAATTCACATTCATATATATACATACTAGGGCCAATTTACACAGGAGTGTTGATTTTAAGCGATGGCCCTAGTGCTGCCAGACAACTTAAGTTGGACACTTCAAAAAACAGTGCCCAAGGAGAAGACCCACTTCTGAGAAGTTGATGAAGATCATAAAGGCCTAACAGAGAATACAGAACCAGAAATCAGCAGAACACTATCAAGCTCTCCAAGTAAAAAAGTTTGAAACAAACCCCCAAAACCAGAAAGAATAAAGGATCTGAGCCATAAGTCTGAGCCTTGTTTTCACCCCCAAAATTCAGTCTGCCCAATCAATCCCAGATTTGATGAAATCTAAAGGTTTTCTTTACACATCAGGCTCCATAACAATGGGAAGAAGCTCTTACAGCTTTTTACAGTCCTGTGTAGAGATTAGTCTTTAGCAAGTAAGGTAAAAATAGAAGGTGACTCTTCATTTGACCAAATCACCTGCCCCAGTCAATTCAATGAGATTCCCAATTGATCTGGTGTGTCCATCACTAACTGTGTCAGTGCAAATAAAGGGAATACACATGCAAGACCTGTTGGACTCTAAAGCTCAGGTAACATTCCTGCACAGTAACTTCTTCAACAACCATTTGTAACACTTGCCCATCAGAAAGTTGACTATCTTAAAGTTTTGGGGAATTGGAGAAAAACAGATCCCCTTTGATGGTTATTTATCCTAGTAACAATAGAATTTGATTCCACAGTGTCATTAATAGGGACATCCAAGGTTCGCACCAGAACACCTCAAACAGGCAAAAAGTTCTAACGGATATGCAAACCCTATTAAAATCTATGGGACACGAACATGAAAACTCAAAAGTCCTTATTTTAAAGGCTTATATGCAAGTTATTTCCATAAAAAGTGTATGGGGACCTGGGTACTGCCCTAGGGGACATGTGTCAATGCAAAAAAAAGTTTATAAAATTATCGTTTTTTTCAGGAGCAGTGATTTTAATGATGCTTAAAGTGAAACAATAAAAATTAAATATTCCTTTAAATATCGTGCCTGGGGGTCCCCTTAGTCTGCCTGTAAAGTGGGATATCTGTGCGATGTGTAGAACATGCTGTAGCAATAATGAAATTTCTAAAGGAAAAAATGTAATTTAAACTTGCTCGCGGTTGTAATGTATTGCTGGCTCCCGGCAATATACATGAAAAATCTATGAAAAAACGATGTGGGGTCCCATGCTGAGGGGACAAGGGCCTCTGCCCGGCAAACCTGGCCGGTGGTTGCCGGGGTCTGCGGGTGGGGGGCTTATGAAAATCTGGAAGCTACCTTTAACAAGGGGGCCCCCAGATCCTGGCCTCTCCCTATGTGAATGGGTATCAGGTACAACACCAAAAAAGTAACACAACAGACAGTTTTTGATTGTCTCACTCAGTAGTCCCCTCCCTTTCCTGGCTGCCAGGCTGCATGCTTAGATAAGGGTCTGGTATGGATTTTGGGTGGGGACTCCACGCCATTTTTTTAAAAGAAATTGGCGTGGAGTTCCCCTTAAAATCTATGCCAGACCCAAAGGGCCTGGTATGGATTTTGGGGAGGACCCTACTTTTTTTTTTAAATTTTGGCATGGAGTTCCTCTTAAAATCTAAACCAGACCCAAAGACCCTGGTATGGATTTGGGGGGGGGGGGGATGCCATTTTTTTTCTTAATTCTGTCATAGGGCTCCCCTTAACAACTTCGATACTCTGTGTTATATATACTACACTGACTGCACTATATACTCTGCAATGTATTATATATACTACACTGAATGCACTATATATTCTCCATTGTATTATATATACTACAATGAATGTACTATATACTCTGCAATGTATTATATATACTACACTGAATGCACTATATACCCTGAACTGTATTATATATACTACACGGACTGCACTATATACTCTGGACTGTATTATATATACTACATTGACTGCATTATATACTCTGAACTGTATTATATATACACTACACGGACTGCACTATACCCTCTGTACTGTATTATATATACTACACGGACTGCACTTTATACCCTGAACTGTATTATATGTACTACACGGACTGCACTGTATATTCTGAACTGTATTATATATACTACACGGACTGCACTGTATACTCTGAACTGTATTATATATACTACTTGGACTGCACTTTATACTCTGAACTGTATTGTATATGCTACACTGACTGACCACACACGTGATCTCGCAGTGCATTATGGGGCGCTCCGCAGCAGCCAAACCTGCCGCGAGCGCCCCATATGTTCATTTATTCTATGAACAAATGAACAGCTGAAGTTCAACTCGAACATACAGCCCATCCCTAGTCATTAATAATCCAGGGAATGCATAAATTATAGTTGTTGTATTTTTAGGACCTATGGGATCTTTACAAAACTGTATCATGCTGGGTACAAATACAGATATTTTACTCTGGATTCTGGCACCCATAGCAGCTTACTATGACCTGCCTTCAGAAATTATGCATCCCATGCTACAAGTGCACCCACATGTGGTGCAAGAAATGAAACCTCCCAAAGGAAGTAGGGAAGGTTTGACAGGGAGAGGAAATCTTTCAAACTGGAGAGGTGACTTTCTTGAAAGCCTCAGTAAAACAAAGCTAGGAACAATCACAATCACAGAGTCATTATTGATTTTCACAACCTAAATAGCCCCAGTGGCTTCTCAACACATTATGCTGCTGGGAAAGGTGAATATAGCCACCGCCATCTCACCCTCTCTATCAGCTGGGAGAGAGGAGGATGCTGGGGAACTGGAAGGTGACTGTTTTTACCATGCAAATTCAAAAATCTCCAAGAATAGAAGGCCAGCCTCTAAAGCGTCTTGCTGGAACAAAACTGTTTTCTTTCAGGGAAAGATCTTGGAAGACTCCCTTAGGAGACTTAGAAGGCCTCAGAGAGCAGATAGTTAAACTAAAGTGAACAGGTATTATCCAGGATATCATATTCTTCTCCTATTACAGTTGGCCTGAAGAAAAATGGTCATAGTTTACTGCATACAGAATAGGATAACCCACACATAGAGGATGAAATACACTGTCTATATGGAAGAAACAGAAAAAATGACAGATTGGCGCTGCTCAACTTAAGTGAAGCTAGACAAGCACTGAAAAAATGTGAAGATCTTTCAAACCTGTGTGAGAATAGTGTGTGTGTAAATGTAAACCACTTCCAATCGAGTGGACTAAACTGAGTGAGATCAATTAAGGCGCAGCCTTGCCTCAGACACCCTGGGAGTGTTGAAATTAAAATATGAAACAATAGAGACACTGGCGCTGCCGAATATCACTAAAGAACGGTGCAATATGAAATAGTGCAGTAAAAAATTAATAAATGAAAGAAGCCACATTTAAAATTGCTGGTGATCTGGGTGTGAGCTGTCTTGTGTTAACAAGCCCAGCCCTATGTCTCCTTACCGCGATCCTTGCCGTGATCCACGCCCATGTAAAGAAATGGAAATTGCATACAATTAATATATGTAGAAGAATACAGCACTAAAAGTGCCTCCGTGACTTACACTTGAAGTGAAGTCAGACGAGCGTTCTTGTGCCACCGTGCGGTGGCCAGTCAAGGCGATCTCCGTGCGGTTGTAGCCGAATGAGTGGGTGAGCGTGCTGATGTCTCAGGCTCCGCCTTACGCGTTTCGTCATTCGACGTCTTTGGAGGCGACGCCATCTTGCTGCACCCACATCCTTTTATATACACTGATTGCTTGGCAACCTGTCAACACGTGACAGTGGCCATATTTTGAGGTGAAATCGTTTTGCTCATTGTCATCATCCTTCATAAATGTAAAAGTTTTATGTGAAAAAGTGCTATGTATGCGTGTTGAAATCTTTATTAAAAAATGTTTTGCTTTTAAAAACTTTTGGTAAACTGGTTAAAAAATGGTTAAAAAACTCATTAAAAACGATGTGTTGGAGCGAATGGTGTGTGTGGGTACCTGATAAAAAATTTTTGATGGAGGTAGACAAAATATGTGCATGTGTTTACATATCATTCTGTTTAAACCCCGGAGTATGTAATATAGAATGGAGGCCGATTGGGTACAAGAAGGATAAGGTATAAAAAATATAAAAAGTTATATGGAAAAGGTTTATGTAATTTATTGGTGTGAGAGAAAAACTACATGGATAGAAAATGTTGGTTAGATAAAAAAAAAATATATATATATATATCCAAGATGTGTTATAGGAACCTTATAAAGTGAACAAGTGCCATATCCAACAAAAACAAGAGAAAAGGGGGAAAAGAAAAAGGAGTAAAAAAGTGAAAAACTCGATGCGGATTTAAAAGGAAGCATAATAAAAAGAAGCATAACAAATATTTAAACGAAGTAAACATCAAAATGGGTTGCAGGAATAAAAAACTAGGTCTTAATTCCTAATAGGAAAAAATAATTTTTTGCAAAGGAGAACTTGAGGGTCTAAATAAGATAAAAAGAAACATAGCAGATATTGAAGCATAGTAAACACCAAAACGGGTTGCAAGGTGTATTGAACCCCGGAAAGTCAGGAAAAATCTGGGTCTTAATTCCTAATAGGGAAAATAATTCTTTGCATATGGGAAAATTCCAAAGGAGAACTCGAGGGTCCAGATAAGGTGTGAACATACATGTGAATGATGCTTTAGAGGTTGAGGTCTCATAATGGACCTGAAACCATAGTAAGCTGGGAGCCTCAGGGGGCGGAGGAAACAAACATTAATATCCTCTGATGGTATGGAAATTTACAAAAAGCATTGTGGGAAGTTCTAATGTAGGACCATGCATCTTAGGAGGAGTTTTTGAGGGTTCTTGAGGTGAGCTGTTCCTTTTGGTTTGAGAAGGATACTAGTAGTTGGTGAGGAAACAATTTGGATCAATGTCTATATTAAGACCGTCCGGCCGGAGAGTATTTAGCAAAAAAATCCACTTGGTTTCATTTTTTGAGAGGGCAGTGGTCCTGTTGCCCCCTCTCCAGTTCTCTTTAATGTGGTCAATGGCATAAAAAGTAGCTAAAGAAGGATCCCTGTTGTGCACGTCTCTAAAATGTCTGGATAAACTGTGGTTTTTAAACCCTTTGCGGATATTCTTGACATGTTCTCTTACTCTGACATATAGAGGCCTAGTGGTCCTGCCAACATACTGGAGTTTGCATGGGCACTCGATGACAAAGGTGACAAAAGAACTGTTGCATGTGATCAATTGGTTGATCTTATACCTTTGACCGGTGACAGATGATACAAAACTCTCCTTCTTTTTAGGTTGTATTGAGGTGGCTCTGCATGGGAGGCATTTTCTGCAACGGAAAAATCCTTTCAATTCGGGAAATAGTTTGACTTCATTGGGCGGGTCCACAGCGTTGTGTACTAATCTATTTCTTAAATTCGGGGCCTTTCTATAGATAAAACATGGTTTAGCAGGTAAAAGATCTTTTAAAACTCGGTCTGAACGTAAAACGGGCCAATGTTTTTTAAAAAATTTTTCCACTGTCCTGTATTCTCTATTGAATCCTGTCAAAAAGGCAAATTCCATATTCCCGCTCCTCTTGGTTTTCTTAGTAAAGAGAGATTTTCTGTCTATTCGGCCAATTTCATCTTTCAGTTCACACAATTTTTTCTTTTTATAGCCCTTCTCAGTAACTCTTTTGATAAGCATGTCACCTTGGGCATGGTAGTCTTCCTGTCTACGGCAATTTCTCCATAATCGGATCAGTTGTCCTTTCGGTACACTGGAGATCCACTTGGGATGATGGCAACTTTTGGTGGAAATGTATCCGTTGCAATCTGTTTTTTTTTAAAAAAAGTTTTAGTTCCCAGGTTGTTTCCGTCCTTAAAGATTTTTAAATCAAGATAATTTATAGTGTCCTGACTCCAAGTGCCTGAAAAAGTGATCCCGTATTTGTTATGGTCGATCTCCTCAAGGAACCTTTTCAAACCAGCTTCATCTCCGCTCCAAATCATAATGATGTCGTCTATATACCTTTTATAGAACTTCAGTTGGGGTCTCTGTGTGCTGTAAATTTGCTCTTCTTCCCATTTATTCATAAAAATGTTTGCTACGCTTGGAGCGTATTTGGCGCCCATGGCCACTCCCTTTTTCTGCACGTAATAAGTTTTCTCATACCAGAAGTAGTTATGGCTCATGGCTAAGTCCAGGCCTTCTTTCAGATAATTTATTTGTTCTTGTTTAAGTGTTGTAAAGTTATGTAGGGCCCACTCCGCGGCCTCTAAGCCATCCTTTTGTTTAATATTGGTATATAGCGCATTGACATCAATGGTGACCAACCAGTCATCTTTATTTATTTCCTTATCCCCTAACTCCTCCATTAACCACTTAACAACCGCCCCATAGACAAATGACGTCTACAGGGCGGTTGCTTAATTCTGGGAGGACGTCTATTGACGTCCTCCCAGAATCGCGCTTCCCGCGCGGGGTCCGGGGGACCCGACTGATCACGGATCGCGGTGAATGGCCGCTGTGAGCAGCCTTTCACCACGTGATCGCGCCGTCAAATGACGGCGTGATCACATGTAAACAAGCCGACGGAAGCGCCAGCTTCTCTCTCCTCTCCGCACCGATCGGTGCAGTGTGAGAGGAGAGAGGGGGCAGAGAGGACACGCTGCAGCGCTGTGGGCGATGTGCAATGCCCACAGCGCTGCCTAGTGACAGATTGCAACCCCCACCATGCAGTTACC
>BLSH010136735.1:190576-230533 GCA_018402905.1 Glandirana rugosa
CCTGCGTCCCTCGGAACTACCCCGGGAGGTCGAATGTGTATGTAAACGAAAAAAAAAACCGTAGGTGAGAAAATTGGTGAACTTATGTCCTGCAAATATGGGGGAAGGAATGGTCTGGTTAAAAGTCGAAAGTCGCGAGAGTGTGAAACTTAGAGTTAATGAGAGAGTCCGACGTGACGTGGGTTTGTTTTAAACACAGTAAAAAAAGTGTGTTTATCTCGAAAGAAAACCACCATAAATTCTTCGAGACCCAAAAAATAAAAAACGCTATATTAACTTTTTTCACGCTTTTAAAACTTTTTTTTTGTTAAAAAAAATCAAAGACACTATTTTAAAACGTTTATTCATTAAAAACAAGGCAGTGCAGCCTGAGAGAGTAATTGAGATTCAAAGTGTGAGAGCGCTGAAAGCTGAAAATTGGTCTGGTAAGGAAGGGGGTATAAACGTCCTGTATTCAAGTGGTTAAAAGAGTGGATGCCAAAAAAAAAAGCAAATGTATGTGTAAGCTGGAGGGCCCCATCAAGGCTCCCTGCGTCCTCCAGACCTATCTCTGACTGATGAGAGACTCCACAGTGGAAGCACATGCATCTTGATGAGATAGATGAAGGCAGATGGCCTGGAGGTAGCCCATCCCTCCCTCCCCTGCTTTCACTGTGGAGTCTCTCATCAGCTATAGATAGGTCTGGAGGACGCAGGGAGCCTTGACGGGGCCTCCAGCTTACACATACATTTGCTAATGTGTGTAACCAATCCCCTGCTTTTTAACGCATACTGTTAGACCAGTTAATTTGGATGGTTTCAAGCTGGTCGGTAAGTAAGCTTGGTTTTTCCTTGGATTATTCCCTTGGCTGTTTGTTGTCTATCTGATGCCCTCCAATGCTCCTTACCATATAGACCAGTTATAGATGGAGGCAGTGGCTTATATTTTGGACGTTAGGAGATATGCAGGGAACCTACAGGCAAGCCTTATTATAGGCTTACCTGTAGGTTAAAGTGGTTGTCACGGGTTGACAACCACTTTAACGTTCAATAGCTCTCCTGGTTAGAACGACATCCTAGCCCTCCTAGCTAAAGAGATCAGTAGCTCTCCTGGCTATATCGACATCCTAGCCCTCCTGGCTAAAGCGATCAATAGCTCTCCTGGCTATATGGTTCAGTAGCCCTCCTGGCCACTGCGAAATCGTGGGTCACCTCTGCCTCCTTGCAGGTGTGGATGACCAGACTGCTTCCTGCAGCTTTTAGACCCCTGTCTCTCTCTCTGGAGATGTCTCCTAATGTGTGACCACGAAGCCTTGGTCTGACTGCTCCTATCAGGCCCCCACCCAGCTGAGCAATCAGTGTCCTGGGTAAAGCAAAATCTTGGACCCAGGACTAGGGATCTCATCCCACCCTGATCTCTAAGAGATCCCTGGGCTCCAGACTCTGAAACGGACTTTAAACAACGCTGAGGAAACTGGAAAGCCAGTTTCCTGTTAAACACGCAACTCCTCTGGAGCCCCTCAACCTGCCAGGTGGAGAATCCTGGGCCATACCTCTTCTCTAAACCCCGGCAGGGCAATGCTCTCCCACAATAGGCACATCCCCGTTCTGCCTCTCTGTACCGAAATTGCGGGTGGCCAACGGACATCGAGTCTGCGGGATCACAGCGCGTGCACCCACAGTTTCACATGCTCGGACCACCATACCCATACCTGCCAACCTGCTGCTGTATATATACATTGCCTGAACGGCAACTAGTTAGAGACCAGTGTGAGTGGCCTAGGTCAATGTGGTTGATTTACTAAAGGTAAATAGGCTGTTCACATTACAAGGGAAGATGCATAGTGCAAGGGAATTTTCTCCAGAGCTTGGGGAATGTGGTGAAATTTCACTTTGCAAAAAATACTCAGTCGCATGCACAGAAAAAAAAATATAAATATTTTCGCTTGCACTTCATTAGATGATAAAAGTCTGCAGTGTTTCATTCATTAAGCCCTTGGTAATATTTCCCTGCAAAGTGCATCCTCCTTTTCAAAGTGAGCAGTCTATTTGCTTTTAGTAAATCATCCCCAATGTTTCTTAAAAACTGGTTTAAGGACATATTTTGTCAAGGAGCCACATTTCTTTGTATTAAACACAACCTAGTTTGTAAGTGCAAAAGCAGTAGCAAATGATATAGCGGATTTATCCATGTTTCTAATTGAATGCTCTGTGATTTGAGCTGTAGCAATAAACATTATGGCTAATATATCACAGAGAGAGTTTGTTTCTATGGGATGAAAATGTAATAAATATTCCTGCCCAGGACACCACAACCCCTCTCAAAATCTGTGATACAATTAAGCTAATATGATTAAGAGGTCAGGCAGTAGAACACATGCAAAGTGGGAGGGGGTGCGCAGAGGGAATTCCATAGACAAGGGTGTGGAGTGAAAAGACCCTGGCATTCATTGAACATATAGATGGTTTACTGAAAGAACATAAACTGTTACCTTTGCAAGGGTAGTTGCACTTTGCAAAGGAATTTTTCCCCAGAGCTTAGTGAATGAGGTGAAGCTCTGCTGACTTCCATAATCCAATCACAGCTCCGGGCAACATTTTTATTTTGTTTTGGATTAGAGCATTAGAGCCTCTGTCGGGTCTTTTTGCTATCTGTCCTCCTAATGGGAAGGTTTCTACTGTCAGTACAGGAAATAATTTGAAATTTCTCCAACCGGGACACAGGATACAAACAGAACAAACAAAAAAAAAGATCTAACAGAAATGTTAACTCTTCCCATTCTATCCAAAGATAAAAAAAATGACTGGGCTTAAACTTAAAACTATTTTTGAATTTAGTGAATGCAAGCATTAACCTCAATGGAAAGTCATTGGGCCAACTAAAAGAAAACCTTTGGTCAATACATCAGATCTCTGAAATAATAAGTCAGAATTCTGAGATATTACATCGGAATTCTTACAAAGCAAGCACAGAATAGAAAAAAAATTCACAAAAGCAACATGTTCTTATCCTAGATGTCATAAGAAGTTATCATCATTGCTCGACCACTAAAAATATTTTTATATTTATTTTTATTTAAGAGCCAGAAACCTCAAATCAGATTAGATTTATGATGCTATCAAGTAAAGCCAGAGACCTTAATGGCTTGAAGTAACTGGTGTCTTCTGGAAAAATTGTAGATCTATTCCGTTTCAGAAGTTGACCCTCAGTAATGAAGGGACATTGAATCTCCATAATGACTTCATTTTCTTATTATATCAGTAATCCTTGTTTCAAACCAGCAGATAGTGAAGCAATTAAAGTCTCATTCCAAGTCAGCTGCCACATTTCTTGGATTAGGTTGCTTTTGGATGTATTGTCGGAAATTTTATTCGGTCCTATCATGTGACATATTTGTTTGCTTTACACAGGCCACTTAGTTTGGTTGCTCATGAACTGAAAATATTCGAATTCCATTAGCTAAAGGAAATCTGGTATCAAAAGAACAGCATTTAAGCCTTTGAACTAACATTTTTTGGTTTTCCTGGCTATGCTTACTGCTTTCCAGATCTACTCCAACACCATTTCGTTAAAGTGACAGAATTCACCAACCGTCCAACTATCACAAGCTGGAGAAAAAAAGAAAAGCCCTTACTTAAAGTGAGCACAATATACTTTAGTTAACTTATGTGATCATGTAAAAACAGCCTTCTAAAAAAGAAATCTCTGGTTGGTCTGTTTACTGCTTGTATACAAGACATCATGTATAAATTATATGCATTCTAAAGATATAAGCTTGCTTTTAAACACCCTGTCTGTTGTGTGCTGAAAGAGATTTTAAACTCGAGTTATCTAAAGAACAGTCGTAAAGCAGTCATTATCCCTATAAACAAGCATAGTCTAAAATTCCAAAAGAAATCATTTAAATGCTTTATTATACTGTCAAAAAGAAATGCAATGCAAATACAGAATGGATATAACCTTAGCAGTTAAAGCCCTGACAAACGTAGGAAAATCACTCCATCTTGTTGCACCGAGAACACAAAAAAAAAACTATAAAATGCTTTAATTTATGTTGCTGCTTCTAATGGGGAAACAGGACAAACTTTTATCAATCACAGAGATTTTCCAACATTCTATAAAATCTCTACAAGCTATAATGAGAATTTGATGCTCATGTGTGCATTATACATGTTAATGTATTAACCCAGGTATAGGCAACCTTTGCAAACTAAACATCTACCTGAGCAACATGGAAAAGAACAAGGATCACCAGAGTGTGGCGCTCTTTGTCTTAATTTATTTTCTGTTTTTTAAAGAAGCTAACTAGCGAGGGCTCAATAAAAAGTAAGGATGGCATGAAGAAAATGTATTAAAATATAATAAAACAGGGGGGCGTGGCCTGGCCGTCATGGAGTGAAGACGCACGAACGGCGAGCTCCGACAGCTACGGGCTAATAAGCTCTGACACACCGCTCCAGCCGACCCGATTTTCATCTCTAAATGCCCACCAGACGCCGCACATCATCTCAACCCCCGAGCGGAGGACGCACTGCGACCGGCGGGCTTCATTCATTCTTTGGCCTCCGGACCCCTGCCACGCGGTCCACATCCAAGATGGCGGCGGACCAGGCCGAAGCCGCACAGCCGGCGAGCCGGTCCTGGACCTCGGGAGATGAATCCCCTAACCTCTCTGCAACACAGCGGGTGAGGGATTCTAGTCCTTCCTCATCCCCACGCTCCTCAGGGCAGGCATCACATCAGTCGGATGTAGATGGCCTTGAGAGAGACTGGGACCTCCGGGCTCACATTAAAGCCCTCCCAACTAAAGATGACATACAGAGACTAATATCGGCGGTCGAGCTCTCATGCAAGAAAGCAGTAGATGAGCTGAGAGAGGAGACGGTAGCTATTGGACATCAGGTGGAAGCTGTGGAAAGTGGCCAAGAAGATATCATGCAGACACTATCATCGCTTAAGGACACTGCCCAGCACCATAGTGCAGCCATAAACAGTCTCCTTGACCAGCTGGATGACCAGGAGAACAGGAGCAGACGCCAGAACATCCGCATCCGCGGACTCCCTGAAGCCACCCATGCTGCAGATCTGCTCCCCTCAGTCACTGGTCTCTTTCGCCAGGTTCTGGGGGCAGGAGCTCCCGTGGACATTGAGATAGAGAGGGTCCATCGCGCCCTCTTACCTCCCCCCCAAGACATGGACAATCCGCGGGATGTTATCTGTAAGTTGCTCAGGTACCCACTGAAGGAAGCCATTATGAGGGCCGCTCGGAACTCCCCTTGTATTGACTTTGATGGAGCTCAGATCTCCCTGTTCCCTGACCTCTCAAGGCGCACCCTGATGCAACGCAGGGCCGTGAGACCCCTGCTGGAGGCTCTGCGAACTGCGGGGGCAACGTACCGCTGGGGATTCCCGTTCAGGCTCACAGCAACGAGGGATGGGAAAACTGCGTCCCTACATAATAAAGATGACCTGCAACACTTCTTGGATTCTTTGGATCTCCCCCCGGTGGACTTCCCGGACTGGAGGCTTCATAACACCATCCCCTTGCCCCAACGCCCGGAAAGATGGTCCTCGGTCCGGACACCGTCCCGCCGGCGGAAGAGACAGCGGAGGCGCCACCAGAGTGAGACGGGGGTCTAGTGCTCCTGTTACTAGGATCTTTTGGCCGGTCTCTGATGGACCATGTTAATTCTTGGGACCCCTGGTTTTCTTACCGTTGGAAGAAGGGCCTTTTACCTGCGAACTGTTCCTTACCCACCGCGGTCTGCCCTGACATGAAAACCTGAGAGGTGACTCTGTGCCTAGATACTTTAGTCCTGCCACCTTGAGAGGCTTGTCCCCAGGACAGTGTAAAGAGGCATGGGGTGATCTTCACCCCTCAGTCCAGCTGATCTACATTGGGTTCTATTTTTGAGAGTTCCTTAACCTTTTTCCTTTTTCATAGGCTGTGATGTTCGAGTGTTCAGACTTCATGGGGTTCCTACCCCGTTGTTCTTCTGATTTATTGCCCAAGTGGCCGTCTGTCGGTCGCTCCCGGGCGGTCAGTCACGTATTCCCCCCAGTAGGTACCTCCACTTTGTGGGGAATGTGTAACCGTGTTTTCGCGGTTCGCCGGGGGATTGCTCGGAGGGGGGCCTTTTTCTCCCCCTCGAGCAATCCCCGGGCGATTAGACTTATTCGAGCTAATGCTCGGAATAGTGGTTTGCAAGTCCTTTTGTCACCATTGATGCCTTGTTTATTACCTATGTGTGCACCACTCAGTTGTATCTATGCTTTCTTGCTTTTATGTTTATTTTTTCTTCTCTATTTTTTTAGGCGCCCTGCTTCCTACAAAAGGGTGGAAGACCATCCCGCAGGAGGAGGAGGAGACAACCACTGGGGAGGGGGATCCCCTGGCAGGTACAAGCTCGTGTGGGTCGGGGTCTCACCTGGGGGCTCAGGTCCTACTCGCTCAGCTAAGATTGTCCTTGCTCAGTTGCCACCATGCCTGGGTCCTTGAGTCTTATGTCATACAACGTCAGGGGCTTGTGCAGCCCTGCTAAGAGGGGTAGGCTTTGGCAGGAACTGCGGCATAAGTCACCCGATATCCTCTTTTTACAAGAGACCCATTTTACCTCTAAATCCACCCCTCGTATGCCCCTATCCATATTCAACCAATGGTATCACAGCCCCTCCCCTATCCCTAAGGCCAGAGGTGTCTCCGTAGCGATCAAGAAGTCATGCCCGTTTTCTCTGGTTTCCTGCCTTGCAGACCCAGAGGGTCGCTATTTGGTAGTCAAAGGTAATATCGAAGGTCAGACTTACACGTTCTTCAATGTCTACGCCCCGAACACACGTACCACTCGGTTCATCTCACGTATCTGCAGCAAGGTGGAGGAGGTGAGGGAGGGCCTTCTAGTAGTTGGTGGGGACTTTAATCTCCCCCTGAACCCCGATCTCGATACCTCCTCAGGGAGGTCGGTGTTCTCCTTTAAAGCGCTTCGTTACATTAAGCGATCCCTTCGCGCTCTCCATCTGGTCGACGCGTGGCGCGTCATGCACACGACGGTCCGGGATTATAGCTATTACTCTAAGACACACGACGTTTACTCTCGGTTAGATCTGTTCTTAGTGGACCAGTACCATCTTGGTTCGGTATCGAACGCCTCTATAGGCAGTATCACCATCTCGGACCACGCGCCAGTTTATATCTCACTGATTGGACCCTTTACCCACCAGAGGGCTCACTCCTGGAGATTGAACGAGACCCTGCTGGACGACTCTGGGGTCAGGGAGGCGGTCGATAGATCCTTGAACAACTACTTTGAACTCAACTTACCGGGGGAGGTGTCTCATCGTGCAGTTTGGGAAGGGCACAAGGCAGTGATCCAGGGAGAGCTGATCTCCCATGGATCCCGCCTTAAAAAGGTTAGGCAGGAGGAGTTGACGAAGCTTCTTGACCGCATTCATGACCTTGAGACCAACCACAAGGCGACTCGCTCTCCTGGGGTTGCGGATCAACTGTCGTGCCTGCGGTCAGAACTCGCCCGTTGCTTGGACCGGAGGGCTAAAAACAAAATGCGATTCTATGCACATCGCTTCTACGAGCAAGGCAATAAGTGTGGGAGATTGTTGGCGAGACAGTTGAAACGTCAGCAGGCTCAACGACATGTCCATACTTTATCAACCAGAGGGGTGTCCCTGGTTGACTCCAGGGACATCGCGTCCGAGTTCAGGCGTTATTATGAATCTTTATACAACCTACCCCGCACTCGGCCATCCTCCGACCCGGGGGAGGAATTACAGACTTTGCGGTCCTATGTACAGGGATCGGGATTCTCCTCCCTCGCGTCCGAGGTGCTTGAGGAGTTGGAGGCCCCCTTCACAGTGGAAGAGCCCGGGCCCTGATGGCTTCTCTAACGCGTACTATAAAATGTTTCTCCCGGTGCTAGAGACCCCACTATGCGATTACTTCAACTCCCTTGGCCCCTCCTCACCCCTTCCTCCAGAGGCCTTGATGGCACACATTGTGGTCCTGCCCAAGCCCGGTAGGGACCCCCAGCTGTGCTCCAATTACCGCCCCATCTCGCTGTTGAACGCGGACACTAAACTCTTGGCCAAGCTTTTAGCCCTGCGCCTGCAGACTCATGTGACGGATCTGATACACCCGGATCAAACCGGTTTTATGTTAGGCCGAGAGGCCAGAGATAACACTATCAGAGCCCTCCATATCCTGCACTGGGCTAAATATGGCCCTACCCGAAGTCCCTGTGTGGTCATCTCGATGGATGCCGAGAAGGCCTTTGACAGGGTCTCTTGGATTTATCTGATGTCTGTGCTCCGGGAGATGGGGCTGGGGGAGCGCATGATGGGTTGGATCAGTTCCCTTTATGCGGACAACTCGGCCAAGGTGCGTGTGAACGGGGTGTTGTGAGACCCTCTGCCTGTCCGTAATGGGACCAGGCAGGGTTGCCCCCTCTCCCCATTGCTCTTCGCCCTGGTGCTGGAGCCCTTTTAGTGTCGTGTGAGGGCTAACCCAGACATTAAGGGGATGGTAATAGGCTCCAGAGAACATAAGGTGTCTGCCTACGCGGACGACTTATTATTCTACCTCTCCAATCCCGCGGTTACGCTGCCCATAGTGATGAACGAAGTGAAGGAGTTTGGCCTAATGTCGAACTATAAGATTAATTTCGACAAGTCCGAACTACTCCCTATCAATGTTCCTGTATCGTTGAGGGATTCTCTGAGCAGCGCATTCCCGTTCAAGTGGTGCGGGGGCTCCCTTCCTTATCTGGGTACGCATATCTCCCCGGACCAAAATATGTTATATGACCTTAACTTTGGTAATTTAGTGACTACTGTAGAGAAGGACCTTAGATCATGGAGAGACATGCCCCTTACATGGTTTGGTCGCATTAGCGCCATAAAGATGACTATCTTACCTCGTATAATTTACCTCCTTCATACGGTCCCTATAGCCCTTCCCAGGGTCTTCTTCCATAGACTGTGCAGATGCTTCCAAATCTTTGTCTGGCAGGGCAAGCCCCCCCGTCTGGCGTATGATCTCCTGAGAAGGTCCAAGCGCTGCGGTGGCCTTGGCCTCCCAGATATAGCGATCTACTACAAAGCAATGGCCTTGGTGCGGATTTTAAATTGGAACCACGACGGTAAGACCAGACTGTGGGTCAATCTGGAGAAGACCATGGCGGGCAGGGACCTGGCTAATGCCCCCTGGGTTCCACGCCATTGCAGAGGTCTTTCAGACTGGACATCCCCTCTGACCGTGGCCGCTTTGTCTGCTTGGGATAACCTGAACTCGAGTGGGAAATTTGCTCCCTCGACCTCCCCCCTGGCACCACTGGTAGGCTACCCGTGGTTTGTCCCGGGTGAGGAGAGGGGCTCCCTGGGTTCCTGGGCCCCTGACGGGAGGGGCCCCTGTGCCCGTTTCGCCCCGGAGGGTGTTTTATTATCTCTACCAGCCCTGAGGTCTCTAATGGGGACTATACCCTTTGCAGAATGGAGGCATAGACAGTTGGACAGTTTCTTTAGGTCGCTGGAACCGGGAATTAGGCCCTGTAATTCCCTCACGGAATTTGAGGCAATGTGTGTGGAGCTGCAGGAGCCCAGGCATCTGTTGTCTCAGATGTATGGGCTCATTCTGGGATCTTTGGGAACCAGTACCCCTTATTATATAAGGGAGTGGGAAAGGGAGTTGGGGGATCAGTTTACACCTCCTCAAATGCAACGGCTGATTGGTTTTACCCACTCATCCTCTCTGTCCTCCCGGATACAGGAATCTTCGTTTAAATTCCTGGCCAGGTGGTACAGAACGCCTTCCAGACTGGCCCAAATGTTCCCTTCCGCCGACAATAAATGCTGGAGGGGTTGTGGCCAACAGGGCACGTTCCTCCATATATGGTGGACCTGTCCCTTGATTCAGGAATTCTGGGAGGCCATTACCCCCTGGATTCGTAAACTGACCCTGCGGAATATCACATGTACCCCTCTCCACTTCTTATTCCACGGTATGCCTGCCTCCTCCAAACTCTACAAACGTAGTGTGATCCCCCACCTGTTAAACGCTGCTAAGGCACTCATACCGAGGTACTGGAAGCAATCTCGCTGTCCGACTCTCCAGGAATGGAAGAGAGAGGTCGACTCTATTATGGAAGCTGAGGAATGGGTGGCAAGGGCTAAGGATAAACATGACAGATTCAAGGATACCTGGGCTGGTTGGCAATATTACTCGCATGAGATTCTAGCGAGTGATCAAGGTGTGATGTCTAGTCAGCAAGCGCCCCCTGGGTGTGACCCCGTATAACTCATGCGGCCCCTGTCGGGTGAACTCCCCCTTCCCTTTGGTTCCCCCCCCATTTTTACATAGAAGGTTCTCTACAGGAGACGGGGTTCCCATCGTGAATCCCCGACCATCTCTGTTCGACCACACTCCCCCTCTATCCCACTGCCTCCCCCCCGGTCTTCCACCCCCCACCACATAATCATTAAACCACTCGGGGCGCTGCGGGACTCCTTTGTGAGATCACCTAACCTCCTCCACGCTCGGAGGCGACCCTCGACCCTGTTTGGGTTGAGCCCCCCTTGGCTGGCTTGCCAGGGACACCCCCTGTCTCCCCTTTGTAACGCCCAACTTGCTGATGGCGTGGGGAGGGGGTGTCCCGGCGACCCGGCCGAGGTGGGGGCCAAGGGCATACCCTGAGGTGTTCCTCACTTGTGATCTCACGGCATGGTATTTTGTGCCCAATACGCTCTATCTTTTAAGAGGAGCCAGTGCCCAATCCCCCGAGTGGTCTCTATGGGTGCCTAGTTTATGTTAGTTTATGTTAGTTTATGTTATTTTATTTTATTTTATTTTATTTAATTTTATTTTTATTTTATCTTAATTTATTTTTCAATTTATTTCTATTTTTATTTTTATTCTTATTTTTCATTTGTATTTTTATACAATCTAGAGTTTCCCTTCACTTCTTATTTCATATTTCTTAGTCAAAGCTTTATGTGGCGAGTCGTATGCAACTCATTCCTAATCTACCTTGCTGACATGATGGTTATGTACTGCCACTTCTACATCTTGGTTGTCAACTTTGATCTATGTTTTCTTTTTCATTCATGTGATGTTGTGAAATCTCAATAAAAATTTTGATTATAAAAAAAAATATAATAAAACAAATGTAATTGTACAAATATATACTTAGCCTACCTTAAAATTTATTTTCAATGAGAAACTCACTCACTTTTATTCATAATTTTTTCATGTTTGGAGAATAATTGGTCACCCCCACAAGTCTGATGCAGGATGTAGGGCAGTGTACAGAGGTCAGTAGGATGTAGGGTAGCATACAGAGGTCAGTAGCATGTAGGGAAGTATACAAGGGTCAGTAGGATGTTTTGCAGTGCAAAGAAGTTAGTAGTAGGTAGATCAGTGTACAGGGGGTTAGCAGGGCAGAGGACAAGGGGTCAGTAGACAGTGTACAGGGGGTCAGGACAGGTGTCAGCAGACACTGTACGGGGTCAGCAGGGCAGAGGAAAGGGTTAGCAGACAGTGTAAAGGGGGTCAGCATGGCAGAGGAGGGGGTCAGCAGACAGTGTAGAGGGGGGCAGCGGGACAGAGGAACGGGGTCAGCAGACAGTGTACAGGGGGTTAGCAGACATTTTACAGGGGGTCAGCTGGGCAGAGAATGGGGTCAGTGTTCAGAGGCAGGTAGTAACACAGAGTACAGAGTCAGTGGAATGTAAGCAGGTCAGATGTACATAGGGCACACTGCAACAGTCATTGGTGCATAACAAGCAGCTGCCTGTTTGTATCTACAGCACTGGCCAGACAGTTTTTTTTCTCAAAATAAATGTCTAAAAAAGATCTATGGCAGGTTCACATATCTGCATTGTAGGCAGCAGCCTCAGTACAGCACCGAAGACCTATTAATACAGCCTGCTGTCTCCTGGCGTCAACCCCTTGCTTACTTGCAGCACGAGTCCCTCTAGGCTGCCTGAAACACAGACATAGCTTGTGGACTACAGTGCTGGCTGGACTGGAAGTCACATGGCTCACTAATTGGTCCTCTCATTCTCATTCAGCCCCGCCTCTTACTTATTACTTCCTGGGGCTCATCTTTATATAATATACCATATATTGACACACTGATATAAGAGGTAGTTGACATCATGGGGGAGATGTACCAAGTGAAAAAAAGTTTAGAAAATATTGTTCAGCAGGGAGTGGATCTTTTAATGCATCTTAAAGGGCAACTTTAAAAATACATAATTATTTTATATAACATGCTTTGTGAATGCCTTAAATCTGCGCATATATTTGTGCACCTGTAAGATGCACTTCTGCTTAGAAAATAGAAAACAATTGCCATCAAATTAGTTCCCAGACAGCTTCATTATATTTGTAAAAAAAACTTAATGGGGTTCCCCTAAAAATCCATATCTGACCCTTATTCACTGGATACGAATCTGATATGGATTTTGAGGGGGACTCCACACTGTGTTTTTTTTTTTTTTTTTTTAAAGGAGCAATACACTTTACTTACAAAAATCTGTACAGATCTTTTTCAGTCTGCTGCCCGGGATTCAAGGCCCAGGGGTTGCAAATACGCAAAAAAAATGCTGCATATACTTTAAAAACTCTAAAAAGTAGGCAGCCTGATTTGTATCTAATTATGTCACTAATTTGTTTGATAAATGTCCCACCCCCACAGTAGACAGTCATATAAATATAAAGTACAATACTGTTTAGAGCACTAGAGAGAACATGAGGTTCTTCTAATGTAATTCATTCTGTGCCCCAACTCAATAACAATGGAGCAATGCATCGTAATGCCAGCAAAGCAGGACACACAACATAGTTATACACTTGCTGTGGTTCTCTTCATCTGCCCTTCTGCATTCCTACCATCTGTACCAGTCAATAAATGACCGCAAGCAAATTTGACCTCCCTTCAAGATAGTTTAGGTAAAAGTGCAGACTGACATTGCAGTAAGAAAAAAATGTGCTAAAAACCCATGTATTCACTTTTTGCACTGCCTGACTTACGATTTACTATAGAAGCACCAACCAAGAGGTGCATCCTCAGTAAATATGAACTGCACTGGATTCTCCAGAATATATAACAACCTAGTATGGCTATCAAATAGCCATCAACCATGAAAATTAAATTACCAGTAGAATTGGTTTATACAATATAGCGAAAAAATAACATTAGGCTCAATTTAATGCACTGGATAGTGCTCACCACTTGCCAAAGAATGAGATTTCACAAAGTTACTCCCTATTATTTATTACATTTTCCCATAATCTCTATCTAAAACACCCAGTAGATTGGAAACACATCTTGGTCATTAATTCGAAATGATATGTAGAGAACAGCACAAACAGTAAGACAGACGGATTATTTTTTATCTGTGTTCTGTTAGTCAAGAGAGTAAAGGTAAACATATAAAACAGGTTGTTTAAGCCTGCACATGGTTACATTTAGATGAGTGGTTGGCATTTAATCATGCGCAGTCGCAAAGACACACACAGTAGGTTGTTTTACTACAGAACCTGAAAATCTTTCCTGAAAAAAATATGAGAATTATCTTCAATATACAAATTGAAAAAGCACATTTATGCACCGTAAAAAATGCAAAAATTTGTGAAGCGCTAACCAAAATTACCGATAATCTAATATAAATACTTAATAGCTAATAGTAAAGTGCACAGTGCCAATAAATTGAACAACAATTCTAAAAATGTGAAAATAAATCACAAAAGTGCACTGTGCAGATATTCCAATTCATGCATAAGAAATATCTTAAATTTATATATATACACACGTGAATAAATATATAAAAATGATGATAATTAATAGTCCATATAAAATTAAATAAAGTGCATCCCAGTGCATAAATAAGCCATAAAAAAATGTATGCAATTCATTTGTATAGGAGAGTAGGAGAAATCCTCAGTGCAGAGTCACAGCAGGCTTCAAAGTGATGTGAGCACCTCCATCATTCACTCTATGCGCTCACCTCACAATATGACCTTGATGGGTCAACACACGCCTTCCCCTCAGGGGTTAAATCCTCCCACTGGCTAGCTCTGCAAACAGCTTCTTACACTCATCCAAGGATGGTAACATGAGACATGCAGGGAAAGGAGCTAGATAGTGCTTTATCATTTAAAAAAAACGGCTTTATTAAAATATTAAAATCTTATACTCACATCTCACATCTATTGCCGACAGATGTGTGGTGATGTCATAGGCTG
Source organism: Glandirana rugosa (assembly GCA_018402905.1). Lineage (NCBI taxonomy): Eukaryota > Metazoa > Chordata > Amphibia > Anura > Ranidae > Glandirana > Glandirana rugosa. Next base: position 204,811 of record BLSH010136735.1, read on the forward strand.
AGCCTATGACATCACCACGCATCTGTCAGCAATAGTGTGTGATTCCGGAGGTGTTAGCAGCCGCACATCACCGAGTAGATGTACAGGGACAGCGGATCTGTCTACCCCCATATTTGACTGCACATTGCCCAAGTGTACCAGAGGTGGTACACTGTGAGATGTGAGTGTAAGATTTTAATATTTTAATAAAACCATTTTTTAAACGATAAAGCACTATCTAGCTCCTTTCCCTGAATGTCTCATGTTACCATCCTTGGACGAGTATAAGAAGCAGTTTGCATTGTTTATATTATATTTGTTTATATTAGACTATCAGTAATTTTGGGTAGCGCTTCGCAAATTTTTACATTTTTTTACTTTGAGGTATTTTTGGGAATAGTTAAGTGTTGAGCTGAAGCCCCCCCATATTTACACATTACTTTACCAAGTAGCGCAGAAGTTTGCCTATTTCTCGACATTTATGCACCATACTACTTTAAAAATGAATTCCAGGTATAGCATATTTTTACATTGTTACATTGGGCTAGCTTGGACCAATGTAACTACGTATACAGTATGTGCAAGGGGTCTTCACAAAGTCTCTTCACTTTTATATTTTATTGGAAACGTTGAGGGCGGGAGGAGTAGAAATCAATTGCGCTAGTGTAACTTACCAGAGTTAATGCTCTCAACCTCGGATCTCCACTCAAATCAGTGACCGCAATGGCCAGGATTAGCAGCAAAGTCTCCAGCACATACTGTGACCCCAGCTAGCACTCCTTAATCAAGCTCCGACACGCATATGGAAACAATAGGAAATAGAGCGCGGCTGTCCTCCACTACCAGGCTCCGGCTGTGGTGAAGAGAGAAGGCACTGTGGGTTCCTGTAGAGCGCTCCCTTCCTGGGGACTACAGGCTTCCAGGTACAGCACGGGCATGACGTCACTGATGTGAGGCTAGGGCATGGCTACGTGTTTGCGGAAGATGTGTGCTGCCTAAAGCACACAAACAGGATGCCCGGTAATGAAGGACAAATGAGCTCTATAACGTGAAGCCACGTACCTGGTAGTAGAGCCTGTCTCTTGTAGAAGGAGACCTCTCATACAGCCTTGGCTCAGAACCCACTGTGTGGTGACAGTGGTCTCTGGAGCACAGCGAGGTAGGAGTGCCTCTGTAATGCAGCAGTGGACTGGATGCTGGATGCTGGATGTAGAGCCTGGATGCACTGGTAGAAGTCAGCTGGAGTCTAGAACAGCAGCAGCAGGTCAGCGATCTCAAGAGCTGGATACAAGGCAGACTGAAGCAGAGTGAGACAAGCCAGGTTAAACACAGAAATTGGCAGGCAGAGAATGGTCAGTGGCAAGCTGGATTCGGCAACGGGTATCAGGCAGGCAAGAATAGACAAGGTCAAGGCAAGCCGGGTCAGGATTGGAGAAGGCAGCAAAGTCAAACAAGGGTTAATCAGGTAGCAGGTAAACAGGTATCAGCAGGTGCAGGTAACGGACACACTGCAGATCAGACAGCAATGCAAGGGTGCAGTTGCTGTCCTTTAAAGGCCACTGGGTGCGAAAGCAGATTAGCGTGCGCTAGTGCACGCATGGCGTACATTCCTGCGCATGCACACACGTGTGCGCCTGTGAGCAGTCAAAGGAATTTCTGTGCAAACCTGCTCGCACATGCGCAAATGCGCGCGCAATTGCGGTGCCAATCTGGATCCCTGACATTGCCCCCTCCCAAGGGGTAGCCTCCGTATACCCATTTGTGCTTTTATCTCTGGGTGGGTACGGAAAAAGGCCTGGACCAATTTTCCTGCATAGATATTGCACTCAGGCTCCCAGAAATTATCCTGCGGCCCTTAACCCTTCCATTTAATCAAGAATTGGACTTACCCTTGTCTTTTCCTGGAAATCAAGAATAGTCTCAACCTCATATTCTTCATTTCCATCAATAAGAACAGATTCTGGTGGTCTGGATCCTCTATCAGGGAAGGGATCAGTTATAGCAGGCTTCAACAAGGCAACATGAAATACAGGGTGAATTTTCAAAGAGTCAGGTAAGGAAAGTTCATACGATACCTCATTTATCGCTCTTTTCACCGAGAAGGGACCAATGAACTTAGGTGCCAGCTTCTTGGAAGGGCAAGCCAACCAGAGATTCTCTGTAGAAAGCCATACCCGATCACCAGGCTGGAACTTCAGCTCCCCTCTTCTCTTCTTATCAAAGGCCTTCTTGTTGTCTGTTTGCGCCTTGGCAATCGCTTCCTGAAGGATCTTATTGTTCCAGCTTAGAAAGTCTGCTGTGCTCTGTACCGCTGGAACTGTGGATTCAGGAATAATGTCAGGCAGAAATGACAGATGAAAACCATAATTTGCAAAAAATGGAGATTGGCCTGTGGCTGAATGACTGGCATTGTTGTATGCAAATTCTGCAAGTGGTAGTAAGGATACCCAGGCGTCCTGGGAGAAGGACGTAAAACAGCGGAGGTATTGCTCAAGTGTCTGATTGGTACGTTCTGTCTGCCCATTGGTTTGAGGATGATAGGCCATAGAAAATGCCAACATGATCTGTAGTAATTCACATAGGGCCCTCCAGAAGCGTGAAGTAAATTGTACTCCACGATCCGACACAATGTTCGCAGGTACTCCGTGCAATTTTACAATTTCCCTGATGAAAACTCGGGCAGTCTCTACAGCGGTAGGAAGTGGGCCATCTTAGACAGACGTTCAACAACTACAAATATTGCCGTGCATCCTTCGGAAGGTGAAAGTTCAACAACAAAGTCCATGGAAATCATCTGCCATGGTCTGTCTGGGATGGGTAAAGGTTTGAGTAACCCCCAAGCTCTATTCCTTGCTGTCTTGGTGTGGGTACAAACAGAACAGGAATTTAGGTATCTTCTGCAAAAATCCTCCAACTTAGGCCACCAGAAGGTGCGTTGCAAAGTGGCCTGCCAAGGGGTGGTCATGCAGATTCTTCAAGACTTGTACCCGAACGTCTTCTGGCATGAAAATTTGATCTCCCTTCCACAGCAGGTTATCTCGGTAAGTGAGAGTCACCCCCGCAGGACTGGAATTGGTCATAGAGGCCTGTCTAATCTGTGACAGAAGATCTGCTTGTAGGAGAATAACACTACCCGCTGGCAGAATGGTGTCAGGAACAGAGGAATCTTGGGATCATCATACATCCAGGACAAAGCATCAGGCTTGGTATTCTTTGACCCAGGGCGGTACATAATACGAATACTTAAGACTCTTATGGTCGGTATAGATCAGAATTGGGTGGGTTGTGCCTTCCAAAAGATACCTCCAGTCCTCCAAAGCAGCTTTGATGGCCAACAGTTCCCGATCTCCAACGTCATAATTCTTCTCTGCTGAAGAAAGTTTCAGTGAAAAGAACGCCACAGGATGCATTGCATCCTTGATTCCTTGGCGTTAGGAAATGACTGCCTGGATGCACTGGTAGAAGTCAGCTGGAGTCTGGAACAGCAGCAGCAGGTCAGCGATCTCAGGAGCTGGATACAGGGCAGACTGAAGCAGAGTGAGACAAGCCGGGTCAAACGCAGATAGGCAGATAAGCAGAAATCGGCAGGCAGAGAATGGTCAGTGGCAAGCTGGATTCGGCAAATGAGTATCAGGCAGGGAAGAATAAGCAAGGTCAAGGCAAGCCGGGTCAGGATTGGAGAAGGCAGCAAAGTCAAACAAGCCGGGGTTGATCAGGTAGCAGGTAAACAGGTATCAGTAGGTGCAGGTAACGGACAAGCTGCAGATCAGACAGCAATGCCAGGGTGCAGTTTCTGTCCCTTTAAAGGCCACTGGGCACCAAAGCAGATTAGCGCACGCTCGGGTGCGCGTGGCGTAAATTCCTGCGCATGCGCACACGTATGCACCTGTGAGCAGTGAGGGGAATTTCTGTGCAAACCCGTGCGCGATTGCAGTGCCAATCTGGATCCCTGACAAGCTCTATCCCCATATTGAAGCTTGAATAAGGAGTGCTGGCTGGGGTCATAGCATTTGCTGGAGACTTCACTGCTAATTCTGGCCACTGGGGTCACTGATTTGAGCAGGGATCTGAGGTTGAGAGCATCAGCTCTTCTAAGCTACACTAGTGCAATTGATCACTATAATTTGAGATCATTGCGGTCTGGTAAGAGGTCTTGCACTTTAAGCACAAGAGCACTTTCTACATTGGAGCAAAGAGCACTTTGTCTTGCACATGGATGGACTTTTTAAGATTTCAAACTTTCTATTGTGAGTAATTGATGAACTGTTTGTATAATTTACTGTTCCCGCGTTGAATTTATCTTCTATTTTTTATTTGTAATAACTTAGCATTGGATTGGATTTTTCATTTAGTTTAATTTGCACACTTTTGACTAGTTTGTTCATCATGGACATTTGTTCACTTTTAAGGATTTATTGCTATTTAAGGAGACAGTGCACCTTTTTCTATTTGTTGGCTATTTATTTGTCAAATAATAGAAAGTTCATTGACATGTGTCCTATGACACATCACCGATGGCCCAGAGCATTATTTTTCTTTAGCAACTTAGAAAGCTCATGGATGTCCGGGGCAGGTAAGAAAACCTCAGGATGTCAAATGCACTTCTTATACATGCACCATGCTAACGCCTTCCTACTGCATCTACTTGAGCCTCAGGATTGGTACATCTACATAAGTCTCCCAACTCTGCTCTTCTGCACATTAAAGTGGTTGTAAACCCTTACATATCTCCAGTGATGTGACTGGTTTAAGGTGATACACAGAGATTAAAGAAATCCTCCTACATAAGCTGTGCCTGTTTATCTGCAGTCTTCTCCTCTCTACATCCATTCAAAGTCCAGAATTTATAAAGCTTGTCTACACTGTCAATAAAAAGGGGGCTGAGAGCTGAAATTACACACTGCACAGCTCAGTGAGGAGAGCTCTGAAAACTGATTGGAGGGAAGGAATACATCCCCCTTCACACAGAAACAGAGCTGGGGCTTTCAATCAGCTGTCAGGAAAATTTGTCAGAAGTGATTCATGCTGATAGCAGAGGAATGAATCAGCAGACAGAAGTGGTGCTTAGGGCTCTTAATTGAGACAAGTACACACTATAGAGGAATATGCTTGGTATTTCATGTCTGAGGTTTAAAACACTTTAATGCACTCTTTCATGCAGTTCAACAGGAGCAGAGCTTATGGATCTATTCCTTTAAAAAGGCTGCCTTTTCTCTTTAGTTTTTATGTTTACTTTGGAATCACATTCAAAAACACATTTTATTCTCTTTCTTCACATTGGCCATTTTTTGCATTACAGGACTGGTAGTAGAGATGGCAAGCTGGCTTAAAATAGTGTGTGTATTGTTCCTTTTTATCCATAGCGGGGCAAATGTCATATTTAGAACGTGAACTTTGAAAATGTTAATCCACGCTGTAAAAGTTTCTATCTCCAATCCATATGGGATTTTTTATGCCCTCAGAATAAGAGAAGGCCAACACATTCCTTTTTCTTTTCAAATACCCTAGCTAATTATTGTGCTAATCCTTACATTAATGGAAGGTTCAAATACCATGCATTCCTTTTTTACAGATCCTAATCTCTTTCCATCAGCACTTCTCTAGATCCTATCTCAGGCATGAGCCATAAGAGTAGTAGTAAAATCTGTCTTAAAATTGAAAACAGTGTTGCTGCCCTGTCCATGTCCTAAGGACCTGCTAAAAGTCAATCCTCCAGCCCTCCAGCTCTAAACTACAATACAATCAAAAAATAAATACTAACTAAACATAACATGCAATTTCATAATTGTATTAATTAAAGCAGTATTTAAAAAAAATGTAATATAATGCAGCTTACCATTCCTTAGATGTCGGACTGAGTAGGATATATCTTTGAGAGTTTTTGAGGGGTATAATATGCTCTGTGCAGAAATATAAGTTGGATATATCCATCCCTAGCTGATATCATCAACAGGATATATTGCCGAATCTCTTCATTCCAATCCTCAGTATTAAGGGAGGGGATGTCTTCCTTCCACATGTGAAACATTCCAGCAGGGGCGGCTCATCCATTGTGGGTACACGGGCGCCACCCCCCATCCATGCCGCCACCCTCCCCTTTCAGTAAGCCAGGCGAATGAATTCCTATGGCGGGGATGGACGGGGTGTGTTTGGGCTTTAATCAGTGCTTGGGGTGGGTTTGGGGGCAGAGCTCACCAGCTACACATGAGTCAGGGTATCGTTTGCTGACTCCCACTACTTGTAGCACACACTAAAGGGTACTACATTTTTATCTTAAATCAGAAGAGCAGCCTATAGTGACATTCATGGCTCGCTCCATAGATACAGTACAATGGAAGAGTGACATAGCCATTCCAGGGACAGGAAATGTATTGTTTGCAGGATAACCAGGTGAAAATAAAGCAAAAGAAACTTGTAAAAGATAACAAATGCATCCACCACACAAAGGACCAATAAACTTCAATATACTATATCTTTGGTTTTGGGGTTAGATACATTTTAAGCAGAACAGAGAATACTGACCTCCAATTTTAACAGCAATTGTCATTCCAACTGCATAGTTATGATATGTCCCAATTTTGGCCTCTATGAAGAGTGCTAGTTTGCCTACAATCAACTGAATAAGCACTCTTGGTCAGGGGTGCCCAACCTCTTGAAGAGCAAGGGCCACTTAAGCAACTTTGTAACCAGTCATGGGCCACAATGAGTGGAATGTGGCGGATGACAGGTCTGTGCCCACTCTGCATATGCACAGCGGACATAGACACAACCTACTCTACTCTATGGGGCCCTCCAATCCAATCCACCCAGACAGAAGGGGACAGATTCTTGTCTCCCTTCTGTTTTTTTTTTAGCAGATTGGAGGTAGGCGGATGAAAACGTAAAGTCCGTTTACATCTGCCACTCCACAGAGGTAAATGGAGGATCCAATTGGGTCCACCTGAAAAAATGGACAGGTGGACCTGATCGGACCGATCGTGTGAAAGGAGCCTAAAGCTGCTTTCACACTGATGTACTGCGGTTTACCCGCACTGCAAGTGCAGCGCAGTACACCTGTGGCTTTCCTGCGGGTTAACTGCACTTTGCCATAGACTTCTATATAACTTGCAGGTGTGGTGCACTTTCTGAAAGCACCCAAAACCTGCAGGTAATAACAGAAGTCTATGGCTCAGTGCAGGTAATCCACCAATGCAGAAGAGATATGCCCAAACAGTATATACACTGTGGTTTTAGAATATAAACTGACCTATAATAATAATCTCATTCAGGAATCTTCTTTGCTACAGGTATTCCTGGCTGTTGCTGTCCCAGGTAGAGTGCAATTGGTACCACTCCACCTGTGACAGGAGCCGGTGCTATACAGGAAGTATCGGCTTATGCGGCTCTGTTCCCTCTGCAGCCATGCTTCCTCTAGCACCGGCTCCATTCAGAACACGGATGCTCTGGGATGGAGGATCGGGAACCCGCAATCTGGGATTTCCGTCCCGCCATCCCAGAGCATGAGGTCGTGGGCCACATGTGGTTTGGCACCCCTGCTCTAGGTCATTAAAACATTTAATAGATCCAAAGGTAACAGAGCTGATTTTGCTCCTAACCGCTCTTACAAGGCATCCTTGGCACAGACAAAACCTAAAACTTAAACGTCTCTCAAATAAACAACTGGCTGTTCTTTCAGTTTGTAGGAATCACATTCAAATCACAAAAAGAGCTTCAATTCGACTTTAAACTTCTGGATTCCAGCAGTCTGGACTTTATTTACTGTTCTGCAAACTGGGTAAAGCAAGAGAATACATAGACAATACTAGATGTAGGAGATGAGGAGCATTGTGTAAACGCAATAGGAAATACATCTATAAGCTATGGAAGGAAAGGAAGGAATTTACAAAATGTGAGCAAAGGGTATTAAATGCAATTGCAGGGTGGTAGGACAGTTATGGTGGTTTTGACTGAAGTGGGAAGGACAGAGGGGTTATACGAGGATAGATGCTATATGAGGGTACTGGTAAGACAGTAACCCCATTTCATGCTCGAGGTCCCAGGAGCCATACATCTGACAAACAAAAATTTAAAAAGGATATTGTCAGATGCAAAGAGTAAAATGATTCCATTTTATACAGTTCCCTTTCTTTGTAACCAGAAACCACTTTGCACTATTCTAGAGCACATCTAACTAATAAAGTTTTTTTTTCAAAATTTACAGCCTTTATCATTTGTAAGGAAAAACCTAAGGCTTGAAGGTCAAAATGTGAAATGTGCTAATGTCAATCTCCAGATGTGTTCTAAATGTGCACAGTTGAATAACTAAGAGATTGCTACTTGTATCAATTATATTCAGATAACATTGATGCCCTTCATTCACTGCATATGGATAGATTACAACTTGTCCGCTTTAACAATTTTCTGCATTTAAAGTATACTGACCAAACAACATAGTAATGATGTAAACCAATCTCATTCTTAGGTAATGACCTTTTAGAAAATGAAATGTGTGTTCTTCCTCAAGTTCAGTTTAGTTAAGCTTAAACCTTTTAAAAAAAAATGTAATTAAAGAAAGATGAATAAACTCATATTCAAAGGATCATAATCCCAAGAGCCTTCTGGGGTTATATATTTATCCTGTAATACAAATAACTCTCGGCTTTGCCTCTTTGAAACCTTTATTTTAGATTAAGGCTTCCTTAAAAAAGAAAATTTATTAAAACCTACTAGATAGATTGTCATTCTCTAGCCAAATAATAATGTATATTAAGGTTTAATAATTAATATTGATAGACTTTAAATTTTAATGCACACAATCAACAAGATTGGGTCAGTGATGTAGGAAAATATAACCGTAAGTAATGCTTAGCTCTATGTCCCAAACCCTCTGCCGCTTGTTTCACCTTAGCAGTTCAGGTGACCTCTTGGATCTGTGGCTCGATCCTCCCAAACCTCTGCCCTATTTTTTGAACATACTAGTCCAAGTGACTCCAGGGATCTGTGGCCCGATCCTCCATCTCCATAGATGTAAGAGATTACCCCCAAAATTTTAATGAGTCGGGGCAGGCTGGTAAAATTGAAACATCTGATGAACTGAACTTTAAAGCACCATAACAACAAGCAGGGGACATGAAGGTAAGCAATGTATTATTCATGTATTAATGATATATACTTATTTTTGTATTTATGTCTTACATATTACACAGTGCCTGCCAGAAACATTTTTCTTACCATGTATGCATAAAACGGGAATATTTTATTAAGTAATGGCACTCCAGACAAAAACAAAGACAGGATTAATGGCTGAGGAAAATGGATAGGTAGGTTTTAAGATATCTAGTGAAGAGATTGACAAAAGGAACAGAACTACTCATATCATTTGGTTCCCTACAAACTTATACCACAGTCATACAAGTACTTACAAGGCACTTTTATTATAAACCAACCAGCATGTTTTTGGGTCATGGGAGGAAAGATACAAAATCCAACACATTATCTAGGGTAGTGAGGACCTTTCAAACATGCAGAGGTGTATCCCAGTGAATATGTAACCCGGGAGGCTTCCACTGCAAAGTCACAGGGTTAACCCCAGAGATACTGCCCTGACCCCTTTGTGCATAGGCAGTGTTCTTTCGAAAGAACCAAAAGCTGACACCAACAAGAGAGCTCTTATTGAGAAGATGGCACACTGCTGAAAAGAACAAATAAAAGCATTTAATTGCATGTATATTAAAACCCTAACCAATAAAATCCTGTAACCGCAACCACCTGCCTTTATCTTTGATATCTCTTCACCAATGTAATAATGGGTGTGCAAAAACAAATTCTCAGTATATAATCCAGGCAGATTACCATGAAAAGTCGACTCAGAACTATTTTAAATCTTCAGCAAACAAGCATCCCTTCATAATGAATGTTCATAAAATACATATTAACTCATGTTTAATGATATGCATTCATCCATTATACAAAATAACACCCAAAAAGTCTCAAATAATGATCCTCTAATTCTTGTACAAAAGATTTTTATTAATAATCAGTTCAACAGGACAGCTCATTGTAATAACGGTCACATTGTAATTGTTAATAGGTTAACACATAAGTAGAAAAACATAACAGAGTATGAATGATCCCGAGACCCCAAGAGGCGCTGACGCGCATCACAGGAAGGGACAGCGCTTGAGGAGGACTTAATTCAAGAATGTGCCATACAATGGAGTTAGAGCTAGACAGTGTACCCAATCTATCCAGACCTAAGCCTAGTGTCCTGATGAGGTAAAGAAGGAGTTAGAGAATAAATCATAGAAGAGGTAAAAAAACAGAGAGAGAGAAGGGAAGACGTGAAAGCAATATCATATCAGAGTGAAAGCAATGTAGGATCAAATCTAGAGGGGTGGGCATAAGTGACCCAGGGTGCCAGACCTGGAGAAATTTATTGTGAGTATCTGCTACTATAGCTGACAATTTTTAATTTACCATGATATCATTCATGCAATTTTTAACTGCTTCAAAGCTGAGTATAGGCATCTTCCAAGCCCTAGCAATGGTTCGTTTAGTTGCAGTAAACAGATGCGACGCCAGTCGGCGTTCCGAACGAAGCAATGCAAGGATTGGTTTACAAAGGAGAGCTTCATAGGGATAACCTCTGATCCATAATCTGTGTACTTTTGGGCATTGCCACCAGATGTGTGCCATAGTGCCCTCCTATGAACAACCGCGGAAGCAAAGAGGGGAGTGAGATGGGATAAATTGTGATAGCCGTGCTGGAGTGTAATACCATCTATAAAGTACTTTGTATGCGTTCTCTAAAATAAGAACATTTTTGGAGGATTTAAAGAGAGCTATGGTCATGACCTGCCAGTCCTCGGGTTCCAGCTGTACCCCCAGTTCTGCCTCCCATTGAAGATGGTAAGATCTAAGGGGTGGTCTTTTTGAGGAGATTATTGCTGAGTATATTAATGAGATCAAACCAGAAGATTGGGGTCGAGATCTACAGAGGCTTTCAAACGGGGTCAAAGTGTATAGAATGGGTCTAGACTTTATAAGTTGTTGGAGAAAGTGTCGAAGCTGCAGGTAGCTATAATGTTTGCGAAGGGGGATATCATGTGAGGAGCGTAAGGCTGCAAACGTAATTATTCTAGTGGGAGTAAACATAGGGTGCACATCCTCAAAACCATTATCAATCCACCAAGAGAACTGTTGTGGGTTATTACACCCTGGAGGAAATAGTGGACAATGTAAAAGTCAAAGTAGGGGTACATGAAGCGAAATGAGGCCTGCAAAATATTTAATCGAATCCCACACCCGAAGTGAGTGCAGTAGGCTGGGTCCTAGCGTATTTGGGTGATGTGTATGAGGAAGCCAAGGCAGGGAGGCCACCGGGGTCAGGTAAGAGTCCACCAAGTCCATAGTAGCCCATAAGGGCATTTGATGTTTCTCATGAAGATGAGATAACGGGGAAATCTGTGCAGCCGTATAGTAGGCTTGTAGGTTGGGAACGGAGAGACCCCCATTAATTTTACCTGCGTATAATACCCGTTTGTTAATTCTGGGTCTGATAGAACCCCATAGGAACTTCAAAATTTTACGTTGAAGTATGAGCAAAATATGGAGGGGGACTGAGATTGGGAGAACCCGAAAAAATAAAGCAATTTTGATAGATAGGACATGCGTAATGCTGCAATTCTACCAAACCAGGATATTGGGAGGTGAGCCCAGGAGGACAATAAATCTGAGAATTTTTTTAATAAGGGAGGAAAGTTAGCCTGGTACAGGCCCTCATATGTCAGGGTGAGTCTTATACCTAGATAGGATGGCAGCCACTGAAAGGAGAAAGCATTTTTTAAAGATAACAACTCCGAGGGTGGGAGATTGACCGACATAGCTTTCGATTTGGAAGGGTTCACAGAGACGCCCAAGAACGAAGCAAAGGCATCCAGAAGGGAAAACAGATTAGACAGGGATATTCTAGTGATAATACTCTAATTCTAGTACAATATACAGGAGTTGGACAAAAATATGGAAACACCAGGTAAAAGAATGAAATCTTCACCTAATATGGTGTTGGACCGCCCTTGGCATCCAAGGTGGCCTGAATTCTCCTGGGAATTGACAAATATAAGCCTTGGATGGTGAATAATGGAATATGATACCACTCTTCATGAAAAATCATTCCAGTTCTCGCAGAGAGACTGGAGGTGGAAAACGAGCCTGAACCATGTTCTCCAAAATTTACCATAGTGGCTCAATGATATTGAGGTCCAGCTCCCAGGGAAGGTGCAAGACTTTGTCTGCATGCTTATCAAACCATGATTTGACAACAACAGCTGTGTAAATTGGAGCATTATTGTCTTGTTAATTGGCACTGTTTTCTGGAAACAATGTCTGCACCATGGGGTGCACATGGTCGGCCAAAAGTTGTACACAGTTGCTAGCATTCACTCTACCTTTCAAAGTGATGATGGGACCTGCAAAATACCAAGATATGGCTGCCTAAGCCATGATTGCACCTCCACCATGATATACCATTGGCTCAAGAAAGTTCTGGTCATATGCTTGGGACAGCGTTCGCCACATGTAAACACATCCAGTGATTGGGAATAGTATGAAGCTTGATTCATCAGGCCATATTACAGGCTTCCATTCATTGATAGTCCACGATTTATGGGTGTTGCACCACTCTGTCCTCTTCTGAGCATTAATAGCGGTAACTAGTGGTTTGGCAATTGCAGCTCGCCCGTTTGATTGATTTCAATGGGGGGGTTTTGTGATAGGTCAAAAAAGGAAAGCTTATTAGCAATGTTCTGGATGTTCTACGGGGTCCTCTAGGATAGGTCATTAAAGGTCATCTGATCCCCAGAACATTCCAGAAAATCCCAGGACCCCTATTTAAGCAGGAGGCTGAGGGGGGTCTTTGCCATTCACCAGAGGGATATTTGAAGAGTGCCCCAGTGATTTTGGCTGATTTTTTCTACAGTTTTAAAGTACTTATTGATTGAAAGAGTTAGAGCCAGTTCACACTGCAGCGATCCGACTTCAGGCACGACTTTGCAGGCGACTTCAACGTGACTTACAGCGTGACATGCATGAATTTAAAGGCGACTTGCACAAATTACAGCACGACTTGTATGTTAGGCGACTCTGCTTGTGTCCAATAAGAGAATAGCACTTCTGACATCATTCCTTTTCCTGTTCTCCTCCTGGTTCCCTGTGTCCTCTGACCCCTTCCTGTGATCCAAAATGTTGTCTATGTGATATCTAATGTCAGCTGTCATCACAGCTGGTCTGGCTGTATTGACGGAAGAGGAGGAGGAAGAGAGGAAGCGGAGTATGAGGATGAGAAGAAGACATTGCTTCTGGGTCCATCCTATCATAGTTCATAGAGATAGCAGAGGCCAGTTTTGGGCGATGTACCACAATTTGCATGCTTATGAGGACAAGTTCTTCAATTATACCTGCATGTCCCTGCCAAGGTAATTACATATGCCATAGGGTTAGAGTTGGCACAAAGGGGTTATTGTGTGTGCAACTTACCATTGGTTGATATATGTTATTTTGAATACAGTAAGTTACCTCATATACTTCTTTTTCAACAGTTTTGAAGAATTGCTTGGTCGGGTTTCCATTCATCTTGAGAGACAGAACACATTGTTTCGGAGGAGTATCTGACGACTCAAAGACTTATTATCACACTAAGGTAAAGTTTATGTTTTTGAACACACCACATTTTTTGCACAACATTTCACACAAACATTTAAAAAAATAAGGAAATAGAGCAAAATTGTGGGAATTTTTTTATGTAATATATCAAAAATAATTACATAGAACACATGTGGCAAACACAAGGTCCAAGGGCCAAATCTGGCCCTCCTGGCCAGTTCATGTGGCCCTCGCACCTCTACTGCAGCTGCGGCACCCCCTTCATTTCCACCACCACCTTGTCTCAGCAATTGGTAGCAGAGAGGAGGACAGAACTCCTCCGCCAGATCCTGCACCTCTCTATGCAGCCACTGCACACCCTCGTCTCTGCCTCCCCTGGTCTTAGCAGTCAGCAGACTCAGACAGTTTACTGGTGATTTCTCCTCCACTCAGAAAATTTCTTGCAGCCCCTCCCCCCCTCATGACCAAAGCTGCTAAGAACCAATGAGAAAAACAAGAGAAGGGCACACCGACCTAGTGCAATTCCGTTAAAGTATCTATTCAAAGTAAAATGACAAAAATAAATGTACTCACAAACATAGATGATTAAAAAGCCTTTCATAGCCACCAATTGAACAGAACGCCTCCAGGACTACTTGGATATTCCACATCTACACATCTCCAGCCAGCTCTGAGGCTTTGCCTTGGAAACGTGTTAGCCTGGCTTTCGACACATTCTGGTCTCCTTGTAAATGTGGAGCATGCAAGTAGTCCTGGTGGCGTTATGTTAAATTTTTTGATCTGAAATGCGTTTATAATCATCTACATTTGTCAGTATATTTATTTTTATAATTTTACTCAGAATACATACTTTACCGAAATTACACTAGGTCGGCGCACCCTTCTCTTGTTTTTCTGGTTTAGATAAGAACGTAAAACCAATTAAACATAAAACATTAAACCAATTTAAAACTTAAAATGATAACTTTTGGTAAACTGGGTTGCAGTCAGGGTGTGGTGTTCCACTACTGGTATAAGGCAATTGAGACTGGTCAGCCCTTACCATTGTTTAATGATTGTAATTGGTACTTGGTGTGCAAATAGGGGAGGCAATTACGGATGGTGAGGGATTGGGGATTGGGGGTTGTGTTGGGTTGGGAACATTCCCATACTCGTCCGCATATGGGCGGAAGCGAGGGGGATAGTAGGGGTGGGTTCTGGGTGGTGGAGGTGTTTGATAAGGATAGAATGGCCGTAATATTGGGGGTGGGCCATACCTAGGCATGGGGGTGGGTGTTGTGTTGTTTACCGTGTAGGACTCTATGAGGTCCATTATACCCTTTTTTAGTTAATTTTTTCTGTCCAGTGTCACATTTTTGAGTAATCCCGCCACCTGCATACCAATCGGTGATCGGTGGACTCTAAGGTATCCAATTTTATTTCTAGTCTCTCCAAAAGTCCCGCAAAATGGTCCATGTTTTCTGAACTCCTCTGGGGTCTAGCTCTTCTGGGTGCAGGACAACGGGTAACCCTGCTGGGCCCTGCTGGCTCCTCTGGAAGGGTCGATGCATCAGGATCTTGCTGGATTCCCTCCTGAGATTCTTGCATTTCATTGGATTCTTCTGGCGATTCTTCACTGCTGAGCTCTGAGCTCTTGTGCTTCCTGCCCTTCTGCTCTTTCCTCCCAACTGGATTCTGTTCTACAATAACAATGTAATACAGTAATACAGTTTACCACACCCTTCTTCATCTACCAGTATAATAGCAATGTAGTAATATGACAGATGTTATCTCACTCTCTTAAATCCATACACGGTTTTAGAAACTCCAATTCTAAGACGTGTCACCCTTCGGCCTTCAGATCCGCTTCTGGCTTCCCTGATTTTTCAGAGGTGTCATTTGTAATAATCTCGAAGGCCCTTCCATCTTATCTGGATCAGGGTTACTGCAAAACATGAAGAATAACATAATCAACTATGTATTTTTTCTTTCAGGTGCCTGGAAACCGGTCATTCCCTAGTCAACCTATATTATGAATTCATGGTGGGCAGGTCTACAGTCAGCTACATTATCCAAGAGACATTCCAAATATTATGGAATGTGCTGAGCAACATAGTTATGAAAAAACCTACACAAGAGGATTGGCGGAATATTGCAATACTCTTTGGGAGGCAGTGCAATTTTCCCAATTGTGTTGGAGCTACTGATGGGAAGCGTGTGCGTGTTTTTAAGCCTGTTGGTAGCGGCAGTATGTTTTGCAACTATAAAAAATACTTTTCATTTGTACTGCTAGCCGTGGCTGACGCAAACTTCTGCTTCACCTATATTAATATAGGATCTTATGGAAGCAGCTTAGATTCACGGATCTTTGCCAATTCCTCTTTTAGTGAAAAGCTAAGATATAATCAACTGGTCCTTCCTGAGAACTGTCCACTTCCTGGCACAACGGAAGGAACCCTCACTACCTTATGTGTTTGTTGCTGATGAGGCTTTCGCATTAGGGGAACACTAGAGTTGAGCGAACACCTGGATGTTCAGGTTCCGTGGGTTTGGCCGAACTTTGCGAAAAAGTTCGGGTTCGGTACCAAACTTGACCTGAACTTGACCCCGAACCCCATTGAAGTCAATGGGGACCTGAACTTTTCGGCACAAAAATTACTGTAAAAAAGTCCTGGAAAGTGCTAGAGGGCTGCAAAAGGAAGTCAAATGATTTTCAGAACAATAATCTGTCCCTTACAGCAACAGCAGGAACCTGACCCTATAGGAGTAGGAGATGATTTTAGAACAATAATCTGTCCCTCTAAGCAGTAGACTCTACCTAGTCCAGTCAGATCATTCTGTAATGCAGGATGAGATGTTATTAGATCTGCAATCTGTCCCTAAAAGCAGTAGTAGTAGTAATCTCTACCTAGTCCACAATCAGATCGTTCTGTAATGCAGGATGAGATGTTATTATATCTGCAATCTGTCCCTCACAGCGCTGGCAGCATCCTCTCCCTACACTAGCCTGAGAGCATGTGACATGCAGCACTAAGTGACTCCAGCTTATAAAGAGGCTGGGTCACATGATGCACTGGCCAATCACAGCCATGCCATTAGTAGGCATGGCTGTGATGGCTTCTAAGGACAAACCAGTGAAACGCTTGTTGCTTGGCTGCCCTGCAGCTATTCAACAAGCGGGATCAAATACCCGAACCCAAACTTTTTTTCAAATGCCCGGGTCTGGGTCACAGACACCCCAAAGTTCGGTACGGACCCGAACTTTACAGTTCGGGTTCGCTCAACTCTAGGGAACACCCAATGAGAACTTACTCCAACAGGAATATGACAACACCGAAAAGAGTCTTCAACTATCGTCTCACAAGGGCACGATGGGTGGTTGAGTGCACCTTTGGAATCATTGCCAATAAATGGCATTTGTTGCACACATACATTTCATTAACCGCAGGTTGACGGCGACAAGGTGGTCCCCCCCCTGCAGTGAGAGAACAGAGGTCCGTGTAAGTACACGGATCTCCGTTCTGTGTGAGGGGGAAGGGCTGTGATCACAGCCTTCCTGTAAATGGAAGCTGTGATCACTCCCCTTCCCCTGCCAGTCAAACACTGTCACAGTTAGAACACACCCAGGGAACACAGTTAACCCTTACAGCACCCCCTTCAGGTTAACCCCTTCACTGCCAATGGCATTTACACAGTAATCAGTGCATTTTTATAGCACTGATCGCTGTATAAATGCCAATGGTCCCAAAAAAGGGTCAAAATGTTCCGACATGTCCGCCCCAATATTGCAGTACCGCTAAAAATCGCAGATCGCCGCCATTACTAATAAAAATGTAAAAAAAATAAAAACCCCAGAAATGAATTCTCATCATCGGTAAACGCGGCCACTTTTGCGCAAACCAATCAATAAACGCTGATTGCAATTTTTTTAATCACAAATATGAGGAAGAATATAAATCGGCCAAAACCGTTGAAAAAAAATGCTTTTTTATATTTTTTTTTGGATTTGTATTTCAGCAAAAAGTAAGAAATGTGCGTTTTTTTGCAAAATTGTCACTCTTCTTTTGTTTAAAGCGGCGATCAGAAATGACGCAGCGGTGATCAAATACCACCAAAAGAAAGCTCTATTTGTGGGAAAAAAAGGACGCAAATTTTGTTTGGGTGCAACGTCGCACGACCGCGCAATTGTCAGTTAAAGTGACACAGCGCCAAATCGCAAAAAGTGCTCTGATCCTAAAGTGTGAAATCCTTCCGGGGCTGAAGTGGTTAAACATAGAAAACACTATTACTGCTGTGAAAGCAACATGCATGCTACACAATTTTGTCCGGCTACGTGATGGGTATAGTTTTGAGGATTCCCTTATGCACGACATGGAAAGTGTGCAACTGAGTGCTACTAGGGGATCTACCAATGGTGCCAATGTTCGCCAACAATTTACTTCATATTTCCTTTCACCGGCTGATGAAATACAATGGCAAATGGAGGCAATTTCTTAAATATATAGTTCTGCTGCTCAGGTCTCAAATTAGTTCACCTAGCCTGTGCAGGTATTTGTCATTTTTTGGTTCTATGTTATACTTTTGTTTCTATGCATATTATTTTTGGTGTTGTCCAAATAAAATCTGATACTACATACTAATTTTTGGTGGTGTTCAAATAAAATCTGAAACTACATATTACGTTTCCGTGTTGTTAAAATAAAATATGATAGTATATACTACTTTTTGTTGTTCTTAAAATCAAATATGATACTTCATAATACTTTTTGGGTGTTGTTCAAATAAAATATGATACTAATAAAACTAAATAAAAAATGTTTTGCTTTTGTCATACTGAACATTGTCTACATATTTTATACTATATACAGTGCATGCACAGATAAGGGTGGGGCATAGAATTTAAGGTTGAGAATTGGAAGATATTTGGTGCTGATAATGAGACCAAAATAGTTTCTGCCTTCCCCTTTATGTTACAGGTATATCTAGAAGAATATCCCCCATTAAGGGTTTTATGGCAGTAAAAAAAGAAAAAAATTATCCAAACAAAATTATTTGAAAAATATCTTACAAAATTCTTTTATTATTCAATGAACATTAAACATAGAAAAAAAATATATGGTGATTTAAAAAGGAGCTCTGGTTGTACATAAATGGGACATGCATTGCATACAATCAGTTGCGAACAGAAAAGGGAAATGACAAACTGTGCAGCCGTAGGCCGCGTGAAGTCCTTCCAGTCTTCATGCGGCCTACGGCTGCACAGTTTGTCATTTCCCTTTTCTGTTCGCAACTGATTGTATGCAATGCATGTCCCATTTATGTACAACCAGAGCTCCTTTTTAAATCACTGTATATTTTTTTCTATGTTTAATGTTCATTGAATAATAAAATAATTTTGTAAGATATTTTTCAAATAATTTTGTTTGGATAGTTTTTTTCTTTTTTACTGCCATAAAACCCTTAATGGGGGATATTCTTCTAGATGTACCTAGAATTTAAGGTTAACCCCGCGGCAACATGTTAAAAATAAAAATGTGTGTGGGGTTCCCCTCCAAGGTCCATACCAGGCCCTTCAGGTCTGGTATGGATTTTAAGGGGAACCCTGCCCCAAATTTAAAAAAATGGCATAGGGCCCCCCAAAATCCAAACCAGACCCTTATCCGAGCATGCAGCCCTGGCATGGCAGGAGGGGGTGGGGACGAGCGAGCGCCCCCCTCCAAACTGTACCAGACCACATGCCCTCAACATGGAGAGGGTGCTTTGAGGTCCCCCCCAAAGTACCTTGTCCCCATGTTGATGGGGAGAAGGGCCTCATCCCCACAACCTTAGCTAGTGGTTGTGGGGGTCTGCGGGTGGGGGGGCTTATCGCAACCTGGAAGCCCCCTTTAATAAGGGGCCCCAGATCCTGGCCCCCCCATGTGAATGGGTAGGGGTACATTGTACCCCTACCCATTCACCCAAAAAAGAGGCAAGTGGTACAAAATACATGAGGCAGTTTATGACAATTCCTTTTTTGTGTAAAATAGTATTTTTCTTCTTTCTTCCTCCATCTTCTCCTGCCCCACTCCTTCTTCTGCTCTTGCCGTCTTCATCTTTTTCTGCCTTGTCTTCATACACCGCTGCTCCCGACTCCTGTTGCCGTCCTGTCTGGAAGCGACTCCCCGAATGGCCGGTCTTCAGTGTCACATTTCTTTTATAAGAAGGGCAGGGCCACGCAGTGATGTCAAAGGGCATTCCAGCTCCTTCCGACATCACATGCTGTCAGAAGGGGTGGGGTTCCTTGGTTACATCACCGGATGGCCCACCCCTTCTTATAAAAGAACTGTTACACTGAAGACCGCAGGAGTCGCCTCCAGACAGGATGGCAGCAGGAGTCGAGAACAGCGGTGGATGAAGATAAGGCACGTGTTTACATATCTAACTTCCAGCACAAAACCCAGAAATAAGGAGCTCAGTCGCTGTTTACGGGTAAGTCCTCTCACTTGCCCATGAAGAAAAACGGAGGTCCCTGTTTTTGAGTTTTGTGCTGGAAGTTAGATATGTAAACACGTTCTGCTTTAAGAAGACAAATCTGTATCTCACAGTACTTTAGCGGTGGTCTAATTGGTTCCTTTAGTACCATCTCTCCACGGCCTTAATGGTTGTACTGTCTTCCTTTGAAGAAATGTTGTAATTAGAAGGCATGTAAGTTGTGTTATGTTTAATATTACATAAACTTGCTATAATAACTTTCAATCTTGTCTGGCGTTGTAGTGGCAATAATAAATAATGTCACTGAGGTCTAACTTTCAATTTCCCATGTACAGAAATTTGATTCCTATCCACAAGAATGCACTAGGATTACAAAACCAGAACAAGAGTTGAGTTTTATAACCCCTTTTGACAGAAATTTTCAATCAGACAGGCAATCAATGCAAAAAGAAAAAAAAAAGTAATCTATAGTACAAACATCCCTTTCAAACAATTAGACTTAACCTGTTTGAAACTTGAATGCAGAACTGCCTTTTGTAACAATACTACCAGTGTGTGTAATTTGTGAAAATAATACACATAGCAACATACTGCTCTTCCTACAGGTGTCTGCTTGGCCATTTGCCTGCATCTCTCAGGTGGTAATTCTTGCTCCTTTTTATATTTGACCTTTTGTCACTAAGTCACGTGTTGCATTTATCTATATAAAACAGGCTTAATTAATATATGAACAGTAACGTGTTGTTTTTCATTTATTTTGTTGGGTCCAATAACTGAGTGCATTTTGTTGCTGATTTTGTTACTATATTATTATTATCACATCCATTTAAAGGAAATGAACATGCACAAATTATTTTAAATATACAGTATGACGCCATATCTCTTTATAAAAAACAGCAATATGCTTATCTCTATGACATCCAAAATGGCAAAATGGTGGCCCTCAACCTCTGGTCGCAATGTGCTACAACGTCACCCGTCTCCTCCCTGTGTGTTATGTTGAACCCACGTGACTTCTTCATGGGATAAATCAAATATGTTCTCCTTTATTCATTCTACTAAGCTAGTTTTCTATCAACATGGGAAACAAATATGAAGTTACAATGTAGAAAGTTATTAAAGACCATAACACAGACTTCATATGAAAGGGATGTATTCTTCTTGCCTGATTTTTTTTTTTATTGCGACCAAAAAAAAAAAAACAAGATTCAAAAGGAACTGCAAATTTTTTACATCAGTTAAAAAAGATGACATTCTCTTTATGTTAAGGCTAACTAACCAGATACCCTATTGGCCCTTAAAACTGAACTTTACCATTAACAACTTGATAAAAAATAATGTTCTTTAGAGAGGAACAAACATTCCCTATTATGCTACCAAAATGAATGTGTGCTGTAAATTGCCTCCAGAATTTTTCCTGTTTCTTCTTGTCAGAGGCTGCAATTTTGCTGAAACCCAGAGCCCCTAAGCAACAGGGGCTCAGGGGCTTCAAGCTGTCAGGCAGATCATTCTCTAGTGGCCAGTGGTGTAGCTATCACATCCTGGGGCTGGACTTTTTTTTTTGCACCCCCCTCCCCAAGAAAAATGGTATGTGGCAATATAGCGAAGCCACACTAAAACTGTGGGTGTGGTCAGATTGTATCAACAGTGGGAGGGGCTTAAGGAGCCATATGCTTTAATGACTGTGCCACAAGCGAGTATGTAACAGACAGTACAAACCTCAGTATACTCATTTTAATAAAATAAAACAGTTCTATTGCATATCCTGTACTACACACAGCTAACCTTAAAGTGACATTAATGTCTTGTTTTTTTCTAAATAATAAACATGTTATACTTACCTGCTCTGTGTGGTTTTGCACAGAGCAGCTTGGATCCTCCTCTACTTGGGTCCCTTGCCAGCACCTCTGGCCACTCCCTCTTTCTGGGTGTCCCAACAGCAAGCAGCTTGCTATGAGGGGCACCCAAGCAAGCACGCTTCTGAGCTGTGGCTCTGTGTGTCCATTCACACACAGCCATGGCTCGACTCCGCTAACTCCGTCTTCTGATTGGCTCACTGGCTGTGATTGACAGCAGTGGGAGCCAATGGCTCCCACTACTGCCAAAAGCCAATCAGGAGTGTGAGTCCTCAGACAGCCAAGGCTCTTGTGGACACCACTGGATCCAGAGGTGGCTCGGGTAATAATTAGATGGGACTGGGGAGGGGGGGCTGCTGCACACAGAAGTTTTTTACCTTTAAGCATAGAATGCATGAAGATAAAAAAAAATACCATGTGCTTTTACAACCACCTTAACCGGTTCCCGACCGCGTACTGTATTTTTACTGTGGCAGTGTGGCACTGTCTCGCGAATCGCCGTATATAAGCGGAGATTTGCGTGCACGCAGCTAGGGGGCGAGAGCTCACAGCCGGTGGCGCGCTCTCATGCCTACTGCACTCTGCAGGAGTGTACCCATGGCTCAGGCAGACCTGATATCCGCCAGCGAGCCGCGATGACCTGCCAGAGGGAAAGAACGGGCAACCGCCGATGTAAAGACGGTGGTTCTCCGATCTGTCAGTGGGCATGTGAGAGATCTACTGATCGCTGTCCCTGGGACAGTAAGGGCACTTTCACACGGGGGGCAGTGGGGTGTTAGCGGTAAAGTCACAGCGGGGATTTACCACTATTACAGCGGCGCTACGGCAGTGGGAGCGGTGCGCATTTAACCCCCCACAAGGGGCTAAAACAGGGTTAAATGTGCCCACTGTCCGCACTTCCGAGGCGGTGTGCAGCCGCTTCGGAAGCACTACTCCATTGTTTTCAATGGTCAGGGGCAGTGGAGGAGCGGTATATTACCACTCCAAAGATGCGGCTTGCAGGACTTTTTGTAACGACCTGCAAGCGCACCGCCCCTGTGTGAAAGCACTCTGGCTTTCACATTGGGGTGAATGGGGAGTGGCTTTTTAGGTGCTTTACAGGTACTATTTTTAGCTAAATAGCGCCTGTAAAGCGCCTCAGTGCGAAAGGGGTCTTAGATCTCTTATGCCCATGGCAGACCAGCCCCCAAACATTTAGAACACGCCTAGGGAACACAGTTAACCCCTTCCCTGCCCCCTGCAGGTTAACCCCTTCACTGTCAATGACATTTATACAGTAATCAGTGGATATTTAAATTTCTGATCACTGTATAAGTGTCATTGGTCCCAAAAAAGTGTCAAAAATGTCCGACATGTCCGCTGCAATACCAAAGTCCCGATAAAAAAAAAATCACAGATCGCGGCCATTACTAGTAAAAAAAAAAAAATAATATTAAAAACACCAGAAATTAATTCTCATGGTTTGTAAACGCAGCAACATTTGCACAAACCAATCAATAAACGCTGATTGCGATTTCTTTTCACCAAAAATATGAGGAAGAATATAAATCGGCCAAAACTGATGAATACGTTTGTTTTTGTATATTTTTTTTTGGATTTGTATCTTAGCAAAAAGAAATAGTTTTTTCTTTGCAAAATTTACGCTCTTTTTGTTTATAGCGGTTATCAGAAATGAAGCAGAGATGACCAAATACCACCAAAAGAAAGCTCTATTTGTGGGAAAAAAAGGACGCAAATTTTGTTTGGGTACAACGCCGCACGACTGCGCAATTGTCAGTTAAAGCGACGCAGTGCCGAATCGCAAAAAGTGCTCTGGTCCTGCAGTGGGAAATCCTTCCGGAGGTGAAGTGGTTAAAGAATGTTCTGTACTTAGAATACAGTAGTCAGGAGTAAAAATCACAGTGAGGGTAATTCATCAAAATGGGTGCAGTCAAAATTTGGAACAGCTGTGCATGGCAACCAATCAGCTTCTATCTTCATCTTGTTCAGCTTTGAAAACGAAAGCTATGAGCTGATTAGTTGCCATGCACAGCTGCTCTGTCTGCTCTAATTTTGATAAATTCCTCTAAGGGCTCAGTCAGACAGGTGCTGAGACAGGTCCTGTATGCTGAGCCAATTTTTTGCTGCATCTGCATCCACAAGAGAGCTTCACCTATAGAAGTGGATGCACAGATCCAAATGCAGACACTGTACATTTGGATAAATGCATCCCTGCATTCCTGTCTGCATGTCAAATTTTGACATTCAACTATGTCCATGCAGCTGCTGCATCCCAATCGACTTTAACTGGACTGCATGCACAGAACACCAAGTATCCGCACACAGTACATGGCCATGACACTGGGCATGGACACATATGCTCCATGTAAATAAGGCCTAATTGTTATGTGGGCCAGATAGCAGGAAAGAGGGGATGTTGGGTAATTAAAAGAGAAGTGTGGGAATTTTATTTATGAATCATACTTATCTAGGTGGAAGCTGCATCTGTCCTCCACTGGCTCTAAGGCTGAGAACCAAGTAATCAAACAGCCAATCACTCAGTTCTCAGTGCTCCCTGAGCAGAGAGCTGGTGACTGAGTTTCTGGTGCTCACTGAAACATTGGGCTGTGGGGGCGGAAGCGGCTCGCTGAGAGGCTGAGCTGGGTGCCGGTCCAGGCAGATCCTAACTATATGGTTGCGATCTTTCCCCAGCCTGGACCGATGCTAACATCAGCCCAGAGCGAGCTTAAGAAGGAGCAGGGGTGCAAAACAATCTGCACTGATGTGATCAAAAGGAGAAGTACAACCAAACAGGCTTTGGCTGTACTTCTCCTTTAATAAATCTATCACACGACATGTCCCCATTTATGTTGTGAACTCACCCTCCAGGGCCCCGGCAGGCTCTTCCTCAGCCCAGGCTTTAAATTCAGGCACTCTCTCCCTGAAGCTGGAGAGTCCTTCAGGTACACTCTTTCCTGCTCCAGAGGGCCTCCACAATCCCCCCAGACACCTGCCGCCCTAGTCCAGGGCCTCCAGATACCCCCTCCCCTAGTACCCCCCTATCCAGAGGCCTTTGCCATACCAACCACCATTTCCTAGTCAATGGCCTCCTCTGCACCCACCCCCCTTGTCCATGGCCGCCTCTGCACCACTCTCCTAGTCCAAGGCCTCCTTTACAGCCCAGCCCAAGTTGCAATCCTCCTCTGTACCCTGCTCTCCAAATCCAGGTCCTTTACCAACCCCACTTTTCAAGTCCAGGGCCTCCTCCACACCCCCCAGTCTAGGGCCCCCGGTGTACTCCCCTCCTAGTCCAGGGCCTCCTCTGCATCTCCAGTCAAGGGTCTCCTGTGTACTCCCCTCTGCACCCTGCTCTCTGAATCCAGGTCCTTTATCAACCCCAGTTTTTAAGTCCAGGGCCCCCTCTACACCCCCCAGTCCAGGGCCTCTAGTGTACTCCCCCCCTAGTCCAGGGCCTACTCTGCATCCCCCAGTCCAGGGCCTCCCCTGCACCTCCAGTCAAAGGCCTCCTGTGTACTCCCTTCCAAGCCAAGGGCCTCCAGACACCCCCTCTCCTAATCTGGGACCTCCAGGCACTCCCTCACCTAATCCAGCATTTCCCTTATACCCCCCTATCCAGAGGCCATTACCACACCAACAACCATTTCCTGGTCAATGGCCTCCTCTGCACCCCCCCCCCCCCCGTCCAGGGCCTCCTCTGCACTTCTCTCCTAGTCCAAGGCTTCCTTTACAGCCCATCCCAAGTTAAGGGCCTCCTCTGCACCCTGCTCTCTGAATCCAGGTCCTTTACCAACCCCACTTTC
>BLSH010136735.1:242567-263701 GCA_018402905.1 Glandirana rugosa
GGTGGAGGTCTTACATCCCAGCGCACCTCAGCCCCACAAACTCTTGCCCACGGCTCCACTTGTCGGAGAAATTTCAGACTTTCCGTGAAACACGAAGACCCCAGGTCCACTTCGCCCACAAAACAAACCAATCGACGCAATAGCCCCTCTATTGTCGTCTTTTTGGGGTCTATTTGAAAGATATTTTTAACCGTTGCTTCGCAACATGGCGGAAAAACAGGCGGCCACCCCCGGTCAGGTGTTATCGACGCTGAAAAACCCTTAGGTACCAACACGGTCTCCACCTCTAGACCTTAGGGTTCTTCCGCTAGAAGCACGCAAGTTTCTGTGTGAAAAGCCGAAATCTCTTGGGATTCCAGATCTCCACCTCTGGCACAACCATGGATTCCCAAAAAGTCGCAGCTATTGTGGACTGGCCCCCACCGGCGGACAAAAAGGCGGTACAACGCTTCGTTGCCAATTTTTATAGAAAGTTTATCTGGGGTTTTTCTGCTGTTATCTCCCCGATAACGCAGCTAACCAAACAAAACACCCGCTTCACCTGGACCCCAGAAGCACAAAGTGCTTCACCTGGACCCCAGAAGCACAAAGTGCCTTTCAGACTTTAAAGAGGCTGTTCACCTCGGCACCCGTTCTCAAACACCCCGACTCCACGCGACCCTACATTCTGGAGGTGGATGCTTCGGAAACCGCCGTCGGGGCGGTCTTGTCCCAGAGACAAGGGCCTAAGGCATCCCTGCACCCCATCGCCTTCTTCTCACGGAAGCTCTCTCCCCCTGAGAGAAATTATGACGTGGGTGACAGGGAGCTTCTAGCCATTAAATCCGCCCTGGAGGAATGGCGGTACCTCTTGGAAGGGGCTACTCACCCAGTTTTGGTCTTCACAGACCACAAAAATCTCGAGTATCTTAGGACAGCCAAGAGACTTAGACCTCGCCAAGCACGATGGGCCCTATTTTTCTCCCGGTTTAATCTGCACATTACGTACCGGCCCGGATCCAAGAACGTCAAGCCAGATGCGCTGTCTAGGATGTTTCACGAAACCGGAGAAAATCCCCTGCCAGACACCATCCTACCAGCGCACCATTTCCTGCTAATTCAAGAGGATTTCCTAACTCAGATCAGGCAAACGTTGGCCAGCTCCACCATACCTGCAACTCCTGGACTTGTTCTCAAGGATGGTTTATGGTGGTCAGGTACGCAAGTCTTTGTGCCAGAGCAGCTTCGCCTGTCCGCCCTGGAACTCTGCCACGACCACCACTTAGCCGGACACTTTGGCCATCGAAAAACGACTGAGCTACTTGCCCGCACCTTTTGATGGCCACAGTTGAGAGAGGACTGTAGGAATTACGTGAAGGCCTGTCCCGTCTGTGCTAGAAACAAGGTTGAAAGAACGAGAGCCTGGGGTCTATTAAATCCATTACCGGTCCCTGAGCGCCCTTGGGTGTAGATTTCAATGGATTTTGTTGTGGAATTGCCACCATCCGCAGGCTATACAACGATCTTCGTGGTGGTTGACCGCCTCACGAAGATGGCACATTTTATTCCGATGAGGGGCACCCCCTCGGCTACAGAAACGGCCAAAGTTTTCATCCGGGAAGTTATCCGCCTACATGGCATTCCGAAAAGCATGGTATCAGACAGAGGGGTGCAATTTACTTCCCGAGTCTGGAGGTCCCTGTGCTCCATCTTAGGAATCAAGTTAGCCTTTTCATTGGCCTACCACCCGCAGTCCAACGGCCAAACGGAAAGGACCAACCAAACCCTGGAGCAATATCTCCGATGCTACTCTTCTTACTCCCAAGATGACTGGGTCTCCTTGTTACCACTAGCCGAGTTCGCCTACAACAATTCCATCCACTCTGCCACCAAGCAGTCTCCGTTTGGGCGAATCTCGGCTACCATCCCACATTCCTGCCTGTTTCCGTCCCAGAAAGTTCTATTCCGGCCACACAAGAAATCACAAAGTTTTTGGAAGAAAACAACAAGATGCTGCAGGAGACCCTTACGCAGACTCAGGAGCGTAACAAGGAGCTTTACGGCAGGAAGAGACGCGGAGAGCTGGACCTCCAGCCTGGCGATCGGGTCTGGTTGGCGACCACTAATCTGCGACTGTCCTGTCCATCAAAAAAGCTGGGACCAAAATTCATAGGTCCCTTCCCAATTAAAAAGAGGATTAATAAGGTGGCCTATGAACTCGACCTGCCATCCTCACTCAAGATCCATCCAGTGTTCCACGTCCACCTCCTAAAGCCAGTGGCCAAGGACCTGTTTCCTGGACGACGATCGGCTCCACCTGGACCGGTGGTAGTGGATGGAGAGGAGGAGTTCGAGGTGGAAGCAATTCTCGATTGTAGAAGAAGAGCTGGGGGAATACAGTTTCTGGTGAAATGGAATGGTTACGGCCCTGAGGAGAACTCATGGGAGCCAGAAAACAACTTTCATGCCCAGGAAATGGTCAGAACTTTTTGGAGAAACAATCCAGCCAAGAGCGCCCAGATGGGCATCCGGAGGCTGCCCCTTGGGGGGGGCAATGTCAGGAAAGGACCGATCTCTGCCTTTCCGCGGTGGTGCGCGCGCCTGTGCGCGTTCACGCGCCCGTGCGTGCGCACGCGCCGGAAACGGCACCTGGCGGCTCTATTTCAGTCAGCAGAGCCCTGCAGCTGGTGTTGTCCACTCTACAACGTTCCCTGAACCTGTGAACCCCCGGTGACTACTTTCGTGTGATTTTCTGTTCCTGTGACCCCGGCCTTTCCCTCGGACCTGTTGATATCTGCCCGCACCTGACTCCGGCTTGTTTACGACCATCCGCTTGCCTGCTCCTACTGTACTTCTGTTGCCAGCACGTTGCCGACCCTGCCTGTACCCGACCATCCGTTTGCCTGATCCCGTTGTACCGCACCGCCTGCCAGTTGCCAACCCGGACTGAACCACTACTCTCCTGTCTTGCACGAGCTTCCTTGGACTTCTCCCAACCACCTGAAGTTTGTCCAGCCCTCGTGCCCCCCTGTGCTCCAGAGCTCCCTGTCCACACTACCAGGGGTTCTCTAACCAGGGCCGCAAGAGAGGTTGCCCCCCGCATAAGCCAGACTCTACCACCAGGTACGTGACAACCTGCTTGGAATAATTGGTTAATCATACACCTGACTCTAATCCTACAAAAACTGTATAATCCCTGTATATTCTGCTACACCAAAGCTCAGAGGGGGGGGGGAGAAGCAGTACAAGAAATCAGCCAAATGCTGCAGTGCAAGGAGCATGCTGATAGGAAGAGTGAGCAGAGTAACAGAGAGATGAGCATATCAATGTGCTGCACAGCTAGACATGGCTGTGGTGCGGGCAAGAGATGTGTAAAACTCAGGACTGGATGAACAAACATACATATGCTTTGGCAGATAAAACAGCCCTCGCATGTGCATTTAATCTGTGTATTTAGCTGCTTGCCTAGAGTTCAGCTTGACAGATACTAACAATAAGACCAACAGTCTATTTTCATCACTAGTAAGCAGCCATTTTTCAATGTCCTATATCTCACTGTATAGCACTTCAGCTACCCTAAAATATCAAATAACATACATATCCATGACTCATTTGAACATACCATTAGCTATGGAACATATGGTTGCTATTATTGGCAGCCTGATGTAACTGTTTCTCATACCTAAGGAGATGACTTCAGGTTGTCAAATATTAACATCATTTCCTACATGGGATTGATGCTAATAGAAACTACCGAATTAAGGTCAGTAAGGAGTCTCTACTGCTCGTGTTTATAATTATAATGCTTGGATTACTTCCTAGTAGAATTCCTATATAATGGCTGGAAAGCACAATGATGTACTTACATTGTTTTCTGTCCCTCAATCAGTGAAGTCTCAGGAGACCTGGACCTAGGTTGGGATCATTTTCACAGATAATGTATAGCAGATGACCATCGTCCAGAGGAAATACAGGGTTAATTATAGATTAAAGGTGGCAATAAAGTCAGGATAACAGAGGTCAGGAAATTTTGTTTGCAATAAAATTACAGTTTTATGTAGGAGCCTAAATACACATGCCTTACATTTTGCTTGCATAGTCTACTTTTTGTATATGTGTTAACCTCCTGCCAACCGTGCGCTATAGTTTTACTGCTGCAGTGTGGGTCAGCTGCGCAGAATCATGTATATATACGTGACTCTGCATTTCCTTGGGGGCTGGCAGGGGATAAAAACCAGCAAATCCCTTAGTAAAAACAGTAAACATAGTTAGGAACACATTTAATCCTTTGATTTACCTAGATGTTAACCCCTTCCCAGCCAGTGCCATTAGTACAGTGTCAGTGTATATTATTATTTATTTTCAGGTACTTATATAGCGCTGTCAATTTAGGCAGCGCTTTACATATACATTGTACATTCACATCAGTCCCTGCCCTCAAGGAGCTTACAATCTAAGGTCCCTATCTCACATTCATACATACACACACTAGGGCCAATTTAGACAGGAGCCAATTAGCCTACCAGCATGTCTTTGGAGTGTGAGAGGAAACCAGAGTACCCGGAGGAAACCGGCACAGGGAGAACATGCAGACTCCAGACAGGTAGTGTCATGGTTGGGATTTGAACCAGCGACCCTTTTTCTGGCAGGCGAAAGTGCTATCCACTACACCAGTGTTCCCCAATCCTGTCCTCAAGGCCCACCAAAAGGTCATGTTTTCAGGATTTCCATTATTTGGCACAGGTGATTTGATTAGTTTCACTGCCTTAGTAATTACTACAGCTGATTCATCTGACGGAAATCCTGAAAACATGACCTGTTGGTGGGCCTTGAGGACTGGGTTGGGGAACACTGCACTACACCACAGTGCCACCCATATTATTAGCACTGATCAGTGTATTAGTGTCAATGGAGATATCAATGGCAGTTAGCCAGTTCCCACAAAGTGTCAGTTAGTGTCAGATGCTATAAGTTGCTGATCACCGCAATTAGTAGTATAAAATAAATAAATAAATAAAATTCCATTATATATCTCATAGTTTGTAAATGCTATAACTTTCACGCACACCAAAGGCATGTAGCAGAATACATTTTGGCCTAAATGCATGAATAAATTAGTTTCATTTACTTTTTTTAATGGATATGTTTAATGATAGAAAGTAAAAAATATGTTTTTCTTTTTCAAAATATATGCTCTTTGGACGCTCCGCTGCCATGGTTCTCCGATCCTGTTAGGCACAAGACCAACTGGAAAGGGACGTTATCCCTAAAAGGGACAGTCCAACAGCTGCCAGACAGGGCTGGTGGGTCTGACACCACCTGCCGCTAGGTGGGAGATGGGGGCATTTTCTTGCTGATATCAGTGCACGGCGCCATACCTCTGGTGAAACGGTGGAGAACGGGTTCCTGAACAATCAGATTTGTGACCACTCATATACCAGAGATTGGATGAGCGATAAGCAGATGTGAAACAAACGAGGACATTATTGAGATCCTAAGGCTGATTTTTTCACGTGGTGTGGTGGTGGCCATTATTGGAGCAAGATCCTGACCCCATACATTTATCACCAAGAAGTTATATTGGACTTTTTTCAAAGATTTATTAGCGCTGCTTGCATCCTATTGTGTATATGTGTCTTATTGAGGTGCTATTGATTATGTACCATATACTTGTATGAGTAAGTATCCTGTTCTCTTTGTATTGCTTCCTTTGTGTGAAATCTATGGTGTTCTTGCTAGTCCCTCTGCTTTCCTATTAAAACTGACCACACTAGGCAGGAAAGCACACCGTGGTCAGTTCTCTAGCTATGCTGGGAACTCCCCCTGACCTCCTCCAATGATCAGATTGTCCTGACATGCCCTAGCTGCACAGCCATTCACTGGGAAGCTCAGTGTGCTGCTGCTTCTCCTCCCCCAGGTCCTTATGCAGCTGAGAACAGTGTAAATGTGATCACTTATAAAAAAAAAAAATGAGGAAAAAAGGTATTTATAATGGTTTTTATATCTATACACAAATGTTTTGCCTTTTATTTCTATTTTAAACTGAATGGGCTGTTTTACTAGGTGATCGTTTACAATCACTTTAACTAGTCCAAAACACTGTATAGTCTATATAGACACACTGAATGCTAGTGATAACTGTGGGTTGTATATGAAATTTTAGCCTCTCTAGTGCAGAGAGTGGGCTAAACCATGGCCATCTGTGTCCCATTGTGGAGATTTCCCTTCACTTCCTGCCCCATAGCCAAACAAGAAGTGAGGGGAAATCCCTGCAAATTAATGGAATTCCTTAGGGACCCCCAGGTCACCAGAACTAGTGTTCCCATTGGAAGATTCCCTCTCTATTCTTTTTCTGGGGACAACTCCAAATTTGGTATTTTCATTTACTTTCACTTTCAGTGATAATGGTAAATAGGACAAATAGAGAGGGGGAAACTTCTTAATAGGGGCAAAGACAGAAATAAAAACTGACAGGTTTTCTAATCCTCTCCACTCCATCCAAAACTAAAAAAAAAGTTTTGCCTTTAGTTATACGTTAAGTTTCGTAACGCTCCTTTGATGTAGGTGTCATCCATTCAGTCACCTTTTTGCTAAGAAAAAATGGATTCTGTTTACATCAGTTTTTCATCCATTTTTCATCAGTTTTTTGACAGTTTTTCATGCTTGTTGACAGTAGATGGCCACATTCCAGGTCACATGTTAACTTTTGGTTCATAAAGTAAATCAAAATATGTAAAACAAAATATTTTGTAAAAAACAGAAAGGACAAAACACGGATGATCATCCGTTTAAATCTGTTTTCTTCCACTTCTGTTGTTTAGCCACCTCAACACTGGGCACTTTCACCCCCTTCCTACCCAGGCCATTTTTTACCTTTCATCGCTGTTGCATTTTGAATGACAATTGCACGGTCATGCAACACTGTACCCAAATTATTTTTTTTATCTTTTTCTTCACACAAATAGAGCTTTCTCTTGATGGTATATAATCACTGCTGGGATTTTTATTTTTTACTAAAACAATTTAAAAAAGACCGAAAATTTCTTGTTTTCTGTTAGTAAATTCTGCAAATAAGTAATTTTTCTCCTTCACTGATGTGCACTGATGAGACTGCACTGATGGGCACTGATAGGCTGCAATGATGGGCACTGATGAGGTGGCACTTATGGGCACTGATGAGGCGACATTTATGGGCACTGATTAGGGGACACTGATGAGGAGGCACTAACATGCCACACTGATGGGCACTGATAGGTGGCACTGAAAAGTGGCACTGGTGGGCAATGATAGGTGGGCCTAGTGGACACTGATAGGTGGCACTGGTGGGCACTGATAGGCAGCAATGGTGGGCACTGATGAGCAGCACTGGTGGGCATTGATAGGTGGCACGGATAGGCATCATTGATGGACACTGATTGGAGATGCTGGTGGGCACTGATGGGCATTGATGGGCAGCACTGATGTGCAGCACTGATGGGCATTGATGGGGAGCACTGATGAGCAGGCACTGATGGGCACTGATGGGAGGCATTGACTGGCATCACTTATGGGCACTGATTGGTGGCACTGATATGCACTGATTGGTGGCAGTGATATGCACTGGTTGGTGGCACTGCTAGGACTTTGCTGCAATAAGGGCACTGATGATCAGTGCCCTGATTACATGCCCAAGTCTTCTGTGAAGGGAGATGCAGTTGATTGGCAATCCTCGCCACACACTTTGTCAGTGTGAGGTGAGGAGAGCCGATTACCCGCACTTCCTTGTTTACATGTGACCGGCTGTGATTGGACAAAGCCGATCACATGTCTAAAGAGCAGCGGTCATGGCTCTTTACACAGATCAGGGTTGCTAGGACACGGCGCGGCCACGATCACCACGCTGCATGCTCCCGCGGGCCTGCAATAACACACGTTCTGGGCAACGTCATGTAAAGGTTTCCCAGAACGAGAGCCGCACCGTCTCTCCGTCATTTGATGGTGGGCGGGCAGCAAGCGGTTAAACTGAACAAAAATGCAGAAAACACAGACCTGAACGGAAGCGGACGAAAGTTTTAAGGATTGCATTGCTGTCTTTTTGTCATCTGTCAACAGTTGAAAAATGGACATGAGGAACATTGTGTGAAAGGGGCCTAATTACAGAAGAATGCAAAAAAGATAACTACTTGACAAAGAAACAAAATAATTTAAAGAATTCTCTCTTCATAATTGTATTATTTTAATATTACTAGACATCCCGATTTATTTTTCTTTTTTTGAAGGAAGGAGGTTCTTCCAGAAAATACAAATCCAACACCTGGATCCTTCTGACATCAGGGGAGAGTAGAAATATGACCTCATTGGTGTGGTGATGCTCATTCATTCAGTCAGTGATCTAAAGGGTGGGTCAATGACCAAGCTATATCAATTAATGTAAAAAAAAGCCAACCCAGCCACCAGTGACTCACTCCAATCTTAGCTACACATGCTATATAATCTCAATCATCCAACAGTTCTGATTGTGCAAATATCTGCTTCCCCCCAGCACACTGTGGTTCTACTTATTGGCAGCTACATTATAACTGTGTCCCTGCAGAGCTGTTGTGACATAATAGCCAGTAGGTGAAACCCTAGCTATGTGTTTTGACGTTTTCCCTAAGACGCCTATTTAATGGTGTCACTTAAGATAAAAATCTCCCCAGCCCCAAGTCTGAAATGTTGCATTCAATACATAGGTTGTACTATATATATTTTGAAAAACTGGCTGAAAGAACGTTAGACTCCAACATTCCTGATATTTCACACCCATCAAATGTCTCCAAGTATGTTTTGACTAAACATACTGTATCTCCTAAACCGTGCAGGTTTAGGAGATATGCAGGGAACCTACAGGTAAGCCTTATTATAGGCTTACCTGTAGGTTAAAGTGGTTGTCAAGGGTGGACAACCACTTTAAATCAGCCTCAGAACCTGTGTAATTCATATGTGTTTGGGTTTAAAGGGATGAGGTGGCAACCCTAGGTGGACTGCCCTTGGCATCATCATCTCCAGTGCAGAGCTATGGGTCCTGTACTGATCTTGATGACTTCAGAACCTTAGCTCAGAACCTGGAGCATGGGGAAGAAGACACTGCAAGGATCGGTCTAGCAGCACAAATGAGCGAAGCATCAAGTAAGTAAATCTTCTACACCTCCTGGCCCAAGCTGGCACTTAAAGGTGTGGTAAAGGCTCAAGACTTTTTACCTTACCTTCATGTATTACCTTCTGTATGCAGCAGCCCCCTTTCCCCCCTAATACTTACTTAAGCCCCATCGTGTTGCAGCAATGTGCACAACAGCCTCGGCTCTCCAGGTACTCTCACTATTCATTGGCTGAGGCAATCACAGCCAGTGAGCCAATTGAGGAGAGAGGGGGTGGGGCTAAGCCACAGTTCTGTGTGTGAATAGATACGCAGAGCAGCGGCTCAGGAGCAAACCTGCTCAGGTGCCCTCATAGCAAGCTCCTTGCTGTGGGGGCACACGGCAGGAGGGAGGGGCCAACATGAGAAAAATCTGCGCTGCTGTGTGCAAAACCATTGCACAGAGCAGGTGAGTATGACAAGTTTGTTATTATTTTTTTAAAAAACAACAAGCCTTTAATGTCACTTTAACTATTGCAGTGCAGGCACAGCCCCACTGCATGGAGGAATGTTTGTGGAGTTGGGCTTTAAGGTAGTTAGGGTGGTGACATTTTGGAAAAAAATGATAATGCATTAAACATTTTGGATGATTACCTACCATTCCTAAAAGTTTAAATTATCATTGAAATATTAGCTGCTTCTTAAAAGCATTAGATAGTTTTGTGCACTTTGTCAGGCGGGTAACCAATCATTATAATTCTGGAATTATGCTGACTGTTTACCTTACATAATTAATAACAGGTTCTACAGGATAATACATAGACATATAGATTTTTATTTTTAACTTCAGCACTGGATTGTTCATTTGTTTATAAATGTTCTGAGATAACTTTTAGTTATGCTTTTAAAATGTATATTTTTAGCTGTTGTATTTAATTTATAACATCTGTGTACTTTAGGCTGGACTCACATCTATGCGGCTTTGCGAGCCGCGTTTGTACGGGCATGGCAGCCCATTCGTTCCCTGGGTTTCCTGCAGGGAAAAGGTCCCTGCACCTTTTTGTAAAACACGGCGCCAATGAAATTTCATGGTATTTTTACACCATGTGCAGGAAACTTTTCAATGCTTGGGAGTACTATTAACGGTTAATGGCACCCCCCGCACATCTGTGCAGCACCGTGTTTTGTGTGTGGCGGCATGTGGGTGCGGGAATGTATGTGGTTACATGCATTCCCACACAGATGTGAACATAGCCTTACAAAGGATTGACCAAGTCAATGAAAACATATGCAAATAAAAAATAGTTTTTCAATATATCATTAATTTTCTCATTTCTATATAAATTTTATCATTATGTAATATTACAGTTATAGTTAATGAAATTTGAGCTATCCTCAAAACGTATGGTTAAAGTGTATTTCAAAAAAGAAAAATGCAATCTATTATAGCTTACAAGTCCTTGGATGTGGTGACTGCCTAATAATATTTCAGGCTGTTTTTCCTTTATTTTCACTTGGCGAACCTGCCAGTAACACTTGTCCTGTTCTATGGTGACAATGTTTGCTTACTGTGCTATATCTATGAAGGAGCAGCTTTGTCATCCATGGACAGGATGTGTGCTAAGACCTTTCTCTTCTTTATCGTGGAGACAAAGAGCACAGGAAGTTATCAGCTCCCAGCGTTTCTGGCAAAATCAATAGGTGTTTTTTTCACTTATCAAACAAATATAACAAGACATTTTCAATGGTGTATTTTTGCAGACTTAAACGGGAGAAAATAAGGGAAGTTAATTGTCAGGGTTTACATACACTAACTAGAGAGAATTAAAAAGTGTGGCAGAATACCATTGTAGATTTTATATTTAAAGTCCATCCTGATGTAATGGATTACAGAAGTAATACTTAGCAACATGAAGTTGTGATTGCTTTGAATATCCAATCATATG
Source organism: Glandirana rugosa (assembly GCA_018402905.1). NCBI lineage: Eukaryota > Metazoa > Chordata > Amphibia > Anura > Ranidae > Glandirana > Glandirana rugosa. The sequence continues at coordinate 253,587 of BLSH010136735.1, forward strand.
CTGGGGGAAAAAAATTAGAAAAGACAAGTATGTGCGCACGACCGCTATCAGCCCAATCAATGTATATGGTAATGATGTACAAGGCAGTCTTTAAGAAATGTATTCAAAGGAAGTGGAAACCACAGTCCCTACCACTTCACTCAGTCTATGAGGTGGGGGTGAGAGTTCATGGGTGATCCAGAACAAGGCAGCCAATCCTAAGAAGCTGAACCAGGCTTCACATTACTGAAAGAAAAGAAGAAAAAGGAGGCGCCTCTAAGTGCAATATTAAAAGTAAATTTATTAACAATGGAATAAAAACACTCACTAGATGCAGGAGAATGGTCAGCATGAGAACCAGTCCATAGTGGTGTCACTGTGGGTACTCTGCGGCAGGGGATGCATCTCCAGACACTGTAGTAAGTCTCTAGTCATCCATGGAAGATGGTAAACAGCCGGCTTTGTGTCCAGGACAAGGCTTGGAACGCGGGAGACGGGGCGCAGGCAAGTGACGTCACTGCTATGCAATGCGTTTCATAGGCGGAAAACGGTCCAGATGACAGTGAGACCGCGACTCTTCCTCAGGCAAGGACTGGCCAGTGGGAGATGGGCTGAACATATATAGGCTAAACGAGCAAGAGCTGGGCCAATGTAAATGACCTCTCTAGGGCTACATCCGGGGAAGGGGAAGAGTGTATGCAGAGGAGGTATATCGTATTACTCCTCTTCCATTGTATTTTATCATTGCGTGTTCTGATGCTGCTGCCTTCGATATACCTCCTCTGCAAACACTCTTCCCCTTCCCCAGATGTAGCCCTAGAGAGGTCATTTACATTGGCCCAGCCTCTTGCTCGTTTAGCCTATATATGTTCAGCCCATCTCCCACTGGCCAGTCCTTGCCTGAGGAAGAGGCGCGGTCTCACTGTCATCTGGACCGTTTTCCGCCTATGAAACGCGTCGCATAGCAGTGACGTCACTTGCCTGTGCCCCGTCTCCCGCGCTCCAAGCCTCGTCCTGGACACAAAGCTGGCTGTTTACCAGCTTCCATGGATGACTAGAGACTTGCTACAGTGTCTGGAGACGCATCCCCTGCCGCAGAGTACCCACAGTGACTCCACTATGGACTGGTTCTCATGCTGACCATTCTCCTGCATCTAGTGAGTGTTTTTATTCCATTGTTAATAAATTTACTTTTAATATTGCACTTAGAGGCGCCTCCTTTTTCTTCTTTTCTGGGGGAAAAAAATTGCCTTTTGTGTTGCTCTGACTGAAGTGAGAACAACTTCATTTTACTAATTCAACATTCTTAGGGTCCTTTCACACAAGCGGATCGTTCAGGTCCGCCTGTCAGTTTTTCAGGCGGACCCGAACGGACGCTCCATTGTCCTCTATGGAGCGATGGATGTCAGTGGTGACATGCCCGCTGACATCCAATCCATTCCGATCCGCCAAAAACAGACGGATGGAAACCCTATTTTCCATCCGTCTGGGGGATTGGATCGGATGAACACGGACAGGAGGTCCGTGTTTATCCAATCCTCCATAGAGGAGAATGGAGCTATGACAGGTCAGTCTCTGCACAGAGTGCAGAGACTGTCCTGTCATCCGCCGGCTCAGTGGGGATAAACGGATGGATCCCCGCTGGGCAGCGGAGCCCGTCACAACGAGTTCCGCTCATGTGAAAGGAGCCTTAACCACTTCCGGACCGCCGTACGTCGTTTGACGGCGGTACTTTGAAGTGGAATACCGTTGTTATGGTAGCAGATAGCTACCATAACCCCGGTATCTTTTTTTTCAGCAGGCGATTCTGCGTGTGATAAAAGTGATCTTAGCGGCGGATTCGCCGCGAGATCACTTTTATCAGCGGCGGGAGAGGTGCCCCCCCCCTCCCGCCGCTTTCCGGTCATCTCCGCCGCTTACCGGACCCGCCGGCAGCGGCGGAGATGATCGGGTCCTTTCCCCCCAGTGTCCGTGTGCCGAGTGAGCGGCTGAAGCCGCTCACCCGGCTCCATAACAAGGCTGGGCGGAAGCTACGTCACAAGTAGCTTCCGTCCAATGCTCTTAAAGGGGACATTTTTTTTTTCCCCTGCCATTTTTTTCAAAATTCTTTTTGACCCCAGATCTCATATTTTGGAGGTCCTGGCATGCTTTTTTCTATTACAAGGAATACATTTCTTGTAATAGGAAAAAAAGTGATCAAAAATTTTTTTTTTTTTTTAAAAAGTTGTAAAAATAAAAATGAAAAAGTAAAATACATAATTAAAAAAAAAAAAAATTTAAAGCGCACCGTCCTTGCGAGCTCGCGCGCAGAAGCGAACGCATACGTAAGTCCCGCCCACATATGAAAACGGTGTGCAAACCACACATGTGAGGTATCGCCGCGATCGTTAGAGCGAGAGCAATAATTCTAGCCCTAGACCTCCTCTGTAATGCAAAAATGCTAACCTGTAGAATTTTTTAAACGTCGCCAATGGAGATTTTTATGTTGCAAAGTTTGTCGCCATTCCGCGAGCAGACGCAATTTTGAAGCATGACATGTTGGGTATCATTTTACTCGGCATAACATTTTCTTTCACAATACGGAAAAAAATTGACCTAAATTTACTGTTGTCTTATTTTTTAACTCAAAAAAATGAATTTTTTCAAAAAAAATCGCGCTTTTAAGACCGCTGCGCAAATACGGTGTGACATAAAGTTTTGCAATGGCCGCCATTTTATTCTCTAGGGTCTTAGAAAAAAATATATATAATGTTTGGGGGTTCTAAGTAATTTTATAGCAAAAAAAACTGTTTTTAACTGATAACCTCCAAACTCCAAAAAGAGGCTCGGTCTTAAAGTGGTTAAAGACTTATTCGATATTTTGCAAAAATGTAACAAATACACCCAAGTTAATTAAATAAATGGTTTTATATAAATATGTGGTTTTATTACATTTTTGCTGCAAAACATTGCAACTATGAACAGTGGTTCACAAGTGTAATGCACAAGCTTCTGCAGAATCTTCCCCTAGCCCTTCAATTATGTGGCTGGAGAAAGTTAACACTGAACAAAAGGTACGGTGGTATTAATGTACTTGTGCTCCATTAATATTTACCATTACCTCTGCTGTGGTGGTAGATGGGGCTTGTAGTCTCCTTATTCACAAATCTCTATGGATGGCGCAGCTGTGTGGGCAAAGCCATGCCATAATCAAACTAAACATAGGCTTGCAGTAAGAGAAGCACTTTGAGAATCAGGTAATTGTGGGGGGCATTCTGCAGGTGGGGGGGCTGTGCAATGTTACCATGTTACATATTACACCCAAAACATGAGTGTATGATACAACATGGTCCAAAAAGTGAAATTAGCCTTTAATGTCTAAGCTAATGTCTGATGTTCTGCACTAAGGTAAAAAAAACTGTCCTGTCTGCACCATCACTCTCCTCTGTTATTGGTCTCACAGGAGAGACTGAAGGCAATAGAGCCATTGGCTTACCGGAGCTTATAAATGAGCACAGACCTGCTCGGGAGTGTGTCCGCACAGGTGCCTCTTTAGCACTGCGCTTGCTGAGGGGGTGACCAGAGGAATGAGGGGGCGACCCGAGGAATGAGAAGGAGTGTAAGCCACCGGCTAAGCACCACCTTGTTTTTAAAAAGTGACAATGAGTTGGGAGTAGACCCCCACCACTGTCACAGAGAGGGGAGCTCTGGCAGCAGGAGGCAGTTGCATAGGAGCAGCTTTTTACCCTAAATATGGGTGTAACATGGAACATGTTCCTAAAGGTGAACAGTTAAAAATTAAAAAGAAATCTTGTTTTGGCTCCAATTGCTACAAATAGACATCTACAGATTAAAGACCATTAAAATCAATGCTCAAACCAGAGGGCCCCTTACAACAGACACACACATACCTGTGTGTGTGTGTGTGTGTGTGTATATATATATATATATATATATATATATATATATATATACTGTATCTCACAAAAGTGAGTACACCCCTCGCATTTTTGTAAATATTGTATTACATCTTTATTATATCTTTTCATGTGACAACACAATAAACAAGAAATTACACTTTGCTGCAATGTAAAGCAGTGAATTTACAGCTTGTATAACAACCTAAATTTGCTGTCCCCTCAAAATAACTCAACACACAGCCATTAATGTTTAAACTGCTGGCAACAAAAGTGAGTACACCCCTAAGTGAAAATGTCTAAATTGGGCCCAATTAGCCATTTTACCTCCCCGGTGTCATGTGACTTATTAGTGTTACAAGGTCTCAGGTGTGAATGGGGAGCAGGTGTGTTAAATTTGGTGTTATCACTCTCACTCCCTCATAATGGTCACTGGAAGTTCAACATGGCACCTCATGGCAACAAACTCTCTGAGGATCTGAAAAAAAGAATTCTTGCTCTACATAAAGATGGCCTAGGCTATAAGAAGATTGCCAAGATCCTGAAATTGAGCTGCAGTCGGGTGGTCAAGACCATACAGTGGTTTAACAGGACAGGCTCCACTCAGAATAGGTCGACCAAAGAAGTTGAGTGCACATGCTCAGCGTCGTATCCAGAGGTTGTCTTTGGGAAATAGATGTATGAGTGCTGTCAGCATTGCTGCAGAGGTTGAAAGGGTGGGGGGTCAGCCTGTCAGTGCTCAGACCATATGCCGCACACTGCATTAAATTGGTTTGCATGGCTGTCGTCCCAGAAGGAAGCCTCTTCTAAAGATGATGCACAAGGAAGCCTGCAAACACTTTGCTGAAGAAAAGCAGACTAAGGTCATGGATTACTGCAACCATGTCCTGTGGTCTCATGAGACCAAGATAAACTTATTTGGTTAAGATGGTGTCAAGTGTGTGTGGCGGCAACCAGGTGAGAATGAAATACAAAGACAAGTGTGTCTTGCTTACAGTCAAGCATGGTGGTGGGAGTGTCATGGTCTGGGGCTGCATGAGTGCTGCTGGCACTGGGGAGCTACAGTTCATTGAGGGAACCATGAATGCCAACATGTACTGTGACATACTGAAGCAGAGCATGATCCCCTCCCTTTCGGAGACTCAGCCGCAGGGCAGTATTCCAAACACATCTGCAAGATGACCATTGCCTTGCTAAAGAGGCTGAGGGTAAAGGTGATGGACTGGCCAAGCATGTCTCCAGACCTAAACTCTATTGAGCATCTGTGGGGAATCCTCAAATAGAAGGTGGAGGAGCGCAAAGTGTCTAACATCCACCAGCTCCGTGATGTCGTCATGGAGGAGTGGTAGAGGACTCCAGTAGCAACCTGTGAAGTTCTGGTGAATTCCATGCCCAAGAGTGTTGAGGCAGTGATAGGAAAAAAAGTTAGTCACACAAAATATTGACACTTTGGGCCCAATTTAGACATTTTCACTTAGGGGTGTACTCACTTTTGTTGCCAGCGGTTTAGACATTAATGGCTGTGTGTTGCGTTATTTTGAGGCGGCAGCAAATTTACACTGTTATACAAGATGTACACTAACTACTTTAGCAAAGGGTCATTTTTTCAGTGTTGTCACATGAAAAGATATAATAAAATATTTACAAAAATGTGAGGGGTGTACTCACTTTTGTAAGATACTGTATATACATACAAACAGTGTAGTAGCGTATGATCCTACTCACAGCAAATACTGCACACATTTGCTGCTGTCATCTTTATCAGGTATGCCTTGCTAGTAACAGGTTGAACCACCTTTTGCCTTCAGAACCGCCTTGATTCTTTGTGGAATAGATTCAACAAGTTGTTGGAAACATTCCTCAGAGATTTTGGTCCATATTGACATGATAGCATCACGCAGTTGCTGCAGATTTGTTAGCTGCACATCCATGATGCAAATCTTCCATTGCACCGCATTCTAAAGGTGCTCTATTGGATTGAGATCTGGTGACCGTGGATGCCATTGAAGTACAATAATCTCATTGTCATGTTGAAGAAACCAGTGGTGAGATGATTTGAGCTTTGTGACATGGTGCATTATCCTGCTGGAAGTAGCCATCAGAAGATGGGTACACTGTAGTCAGGGCCGGGACAAGGTCATTTGGTGCCCAGGGCGAAGATGGCAAACTGTGTCCCCCCCACGGGTGCCCCCACATGGGTGTGGTCATCTTACTAACTCCTCCCCTCCCCTAACGAGTCTTCGATACCCTGGGATCCTCCCACGATTTCTTAACATTTCTTAACATTGGGACCTGGAGGGGGAGTCTCTCTAATGAACGCAGAGAGGGCCTCTGTTTGAGATTCTATTATAAAGAGACCCCGCCAGGCCCCATTAGAGACTACAATGGGACCTAATGGGACCTGGAGCGGGGGGTCTCTCTAACAAAGGCCCTCTTGGTGTCCATTAGATTGTCTGTTAGAGCCTCCACCATGCCCCATTAGAGACTACAATGGGGTCTAATGAATCCTGGAGGTGGGTCTATCTAACAGAAGTCCTCTCTGTGACCATTGGAGAGTCTCTGATAGAAAAAGTCCCCTCCAGGCCCCATGAGAAACTAAATTAGAGTGTCACTAAACAATAGTAAAAATAAACAAGATTATATTTATAGCACTTTGCCCAGACCCAGCCCTAGAAGAATCCACTTACCTTACATAATGGGTACTGGAACTAGCTGCTGGTCCTCCTGGGGTTGGCTTCTGGTCTTGATTCCTGGCTGCTGGTCCTGGGGCCTGGCTTCTGAGGCTGGGCTGCTGGTCCTGGGGTCTGGATGCTGGTCATGGGGTCTAGCTGCTGGAGCCTGGGGTTAGGCTGCTTGGGCTGCGCTGCTGGGGCTGCGCTGCTGGTCCTGGGGTCCGGCTGCTGGGGACAGGTTGTTGGCCCTGGGTTTGGCTAATGTGGCCTTTGGTTTGGCTGCTGGTCTTGGGGCCTTGCTGATGGGGCCAAGGGTCTGGCGCTTGGGGTCTGGCTGCTAGGCTCTAGCTGCTGGAGAGTGGCTGCTGGTCCTAGGGTCTGGCTGCTGCGGCCAAAAGTCTCGCTGCTAAGACCTGGGGTCTGGCTGCTGGGCTCTGGGGCTTGGCTGCTGGGGCCTGGCTGCTGGTCGTGGGGGCTGGCTGCTGGGGCCTGGCTGCTGGTCCTGGGATCTGGCTGTTGGGGTCTGGCTGCTGTTCCTGGAATCTGGCTGCTGGGGTCTGGCTGCTGGTCCTGGGGTCTGGCTGCTGCTCCTAGGGGCTGGCTACTGGTCCTGGGGCCTGACTGCTGGGGTCTGCCTGCTGGTCTTGTGGCCTTGCTGCTGGGGCCAAGGGTCTGGTGCTTGGGGTCTGGCTGCTGGGGCCTGGCTGCTAGGCTCTGGCTGCTGGTCCAAGGGTCTGGCTGCTGGGGTCAAGAGTCTGGCTGCTAGGGCCTGGGGTCTGGCTGCTGGGCCCTGGGGTCTGGCTGCTGGGGCCTGGCTGCTAGTCCTGGGGCGGGCTACTGGTCCTAAGGGCTGGCTACTGGTCCTTGGGCTGGCTACTGGTTCTGGGGCTGGCTGCTGGTCCTGGGGCTGGCTGCTGGTCTGGGGGGCTGGCTACAGGTCCTGGGGGCTGGCAACTGGTCCTGGGGGCTGGTAACAGGTCCTAGTCTTGGGGGCTGGCTACTGGTCCTGGGACTGGCTACTGGGGCTGGCTCCTGGTCCTGGGGCTGGCTACTGGGGCTGCCTACTGGCTGGAGTTGGCTACTGGGGCTGGCTACTGACTGGGGCTGGTCACTGGGCTGGGGTCACTGAGTGATCCCGGTCAGAGGAATCCCTGCACTACAATTTCTGGAGGGGGGGTGCCATCAGGGGGGGCAGCCCATACGGCTGTCCCCAGGTTTCTTTTGCTACTGTTCAGCAGGGAAAGAAGGGGGGTAGTGGCGGAGGCAGAGAGAAGACAGAGCGCTGTCCTGGGGCTGGCAACTGGTCCTGATAGCTGGCAACTGGTCCTTGGGCTGGCTGCTGGTCCTTGGGCTGGCTGCTGGTCCTGGGGCTGGCTACTGGTCCTGGCTTCTTGTCCTGGGGCTGGCTGCTGTGGCCAAGGGTCTGGCGCTTGGGGTCTGGCTGCTGGGGCCTGGCTGCTAGGCTCTGGCTGCTGGAGCCTGGCTGCTGGTCCAAGGATCTAGCTGCTAGGGTCAAGAGTCTGGCTGCTAGGGCCTGAGGTCTGGCTGCTGGGCCCTGGGGCTGGCTACTGGTCCTGGGGGCTGGCTACTGGTCCTTGGGCTGGCTACTGGTCCTGGGGCTGGCTACTGGTCCTGGGGCTGGCTACTGGGGCTGGCATCTGGTCCTGGGGCTGGCTACTGGGGCTGGGGCTGGCTACTGGTCTTGAGAGCTTGCTACTGGTCCTGGGGCTGGCTACTGTTCCTGGGGGCTGGCAACTGGTCCTGGCTACTGGGGCTGGGAACTAGTCTTGGGGGCTGGCTACTGGTCCTGGGACTGGCTACTGGGGCTGGGGCTGGCTCCTGGTCCTGGGGCTGGCTACTGGGGCTGCCTACTGGCTGGAGCTGGCTACTGGGGCTGGCTACTGACTGGGGCTGGTCACTGGGCTGGGGTCACTGAGTGATCCCGGTCAGAGGAATCCCTGCACTACAATTTCTGGAGGGGGGCGCCATCAGGGGGTACAGCCCATACGGCTGTCCTCAGGTTTCTTTTGCTACTGTTCAGCAGGGAAAGAAGGGGGGGTAGTGGCGGAGGCAGAGAGAAGACAGAGCACTGTCCTGGGGCTGGCTACTGGTCCTGATAGCTGGCAACTGGTCCTTGGGCTGGCTGCTGGTCCTTGGGCTGGCTGCTGGTCCTGGGGCTAGCTACTGGTCCTGGCTTCTTGTCCTGGGGCTGGCTGCTGTGGCCAAGGGTCTGGTGCTTGGGGTCTGGCTGCTGGGGCCTGGCTGCTAGGCTCTGGCTGCTGAAGCCTGGGGCTGGGGCTAGGGTCAAGAGTCTGTCTGCTAGGGCCTGAGGTCTGGCTGCTGGGCCCTGGGGCTGACTACTGGTCCTGGGGGCTGGCTACTGGTCCTTGGGCTGGCTGCTGGTCCTGGCTTCTGGTCCTGGGGCTGGCTACTGGTCCTGGGGGCTGGCAAATGGTCCTGGGGGCTGGCAACTGGTCCTGGGGTCTGGCTACTGGTCCTGGGGCTGGCTACTGGGGCTGGCTACTGGTTCTGGGGGCTGGAAACTGGTCCTGGGGGCTGGCTACTGGTCCCGGGGCTGGCTACTGGGGCTGGCAATTGGTCCTGGGGCTGGCTACTGAAGCTGGGGCTGGCTACTGGTCTTGGGGGCTGGCTACTGGTCCTGGAGCTGGCTACTGGTCCTGGGGCTTGCTACTGGTCCTGGGGGCTGGCAACTGGTCCTGGCTATTGGGGCTGGGAACTGGTCCTGGGGGCTGGCTACTGGTCCTGGGACTGGTTACTGGGACTGGCTGCTGGTCCTGGGGCTGGCTACTGGGGCTGGCTACTGACTGGGGCTGGTCACTGGGGCTGGGATCACTGAGTGATCCCAGTCAGAGGAATCCCTGCACTACAATTTCTGGAGGAGGGGGGCGCCATCAGGGGGCACCGCCCATACGGCTGTCCCCAGGTTTCTTTTGTTACTGTTCAGCAGGGAAGGAAGGGGGGTACTGGCGGAGGCAGAGAGAAGACAGAGCGCTGTCCTGGGGCTGGCTACTGGACCTGATAGCTGGCTACTGGTCCTTGGGCTGGCTGCTGGTCCTTGGGCTGGCAACTGGTCCTGGGGCTGGCTACTGGTCCTGGCTTCTTGTCCTGGGGCTGGCTGCTGGTCCAGGGGGCTGGCAACTGGTCTTGGGGGCTGGCTATTGGTCCTAGCTTCTGGTCCTGGGGCTGGCTGCTGGTCATGGGGCTGGCTGCTGGTCCTGGGGCTGGCTACTGGTCCTGGGGCTGGCTACTTGTTCTGGGGGCTGGCAACTGGCCCTGTGGGCTGATTGCTGGTCCTGGGGCTGGCTGCTGGTCCTGGCTTCTGCTCCTGGGGCTGGCTACTGGTCCTGGGGGCTGGTAACTGGTTCTGGGGGCTGGCAACTGGTCCTGGGGCTGGCTGCTGGTACTGTAGGCTTGCAACTGGTGCTGGAGGCTGGCAACTCATCCTGGGGGCTGCCAACTGGTCCCGGGGGCTAACAACTGGTCCTGGGGGCTGGCTACTGGTCCTGGGGCTGGCTATTGGGGCTGATTACTGGTCCTGGGGCTGGCT